>JAMXBB010000007.1:70330717-70930717 GCA_024138015.1 Lumnitzera littorea
TGTGGACTTATTTATAATTATCTATGTTTTATAGAACTTTGTGATAATTATCATAATTATTGTATACTCATTAATCGAACTGTTTACTTCAAAGCGAGGAGTCATTGACGCCTTGTGTAGATTATCTCTATGGTAGGCACTGTGAGGCCAGTTACTATCATAGAATGGTTTACACGGCGGGACTGTTGCGACTTTGCGACTTCGGGGCGTAACAGTTAAAATTGTCTCGGTATAAACTTTTGGTAGAATTATGAATTTTCATATACGATTTTATAAATTTACGATTTTATTGATTTTGTATAATTTTATACGATTTTTCCAATTCTATATGTTTAAATGAATAATATAATTGCGATTTTAACAATCATAAAAGGATATTATTTGCTTAATTAATCCTAATTTAAGGGTAAAAGTATAATTTTACATACAAAAGTGATACGCACTTTTGGGTGTAATGAGCTATTGGTTAAATGCTATATATATTTTTTTCTAAGTTTATAGGAATTTATATGAAATTAATTGATAATTGATGCTATTTATTGTGAATTTCCTAAGAAAATTGGTTTAGTTTACTATTCAAGACTAGCATATGTTAATATTCGATTAAAAATTTATCTACTATGTGGTAATTCTCTACTATTTATAACATGGTTAGATCTAATAGCATGTTAATTTTAATAAATCTTGTGATGTTATTACCCATGTTAGGACCTATATATATGTTTGGGATAGTATATGTAGGTATAATTGAAGATTTTATCATATTTTATTAAAATTCATACTAAATATACTTCATTATGTAATACTATATAAATATAATGTTAGTTATTAAGTAAATTGATATGCATATTAGGACTACATGTATCCTCTAGAATGTACATTTATACATAGAATTGTTATTACGCATGGTCAAGTTTATATGAATCCAACAATATTAAATTATCAAATTTAGATAACTTTATATAATTAAATAGATATTTTCTATAATATTACGAGAAACGGCATCCTAAGAAGAGCCTTGTGTAATCAAAACATGATTTGACAATAAAGTCTACATATCGATATGATTAAAATGATATATTATAAGTAATATATTAACTACATATATTTATAAATATAATCCAATTTAACATAACCTATATAATATCTAATCTAATTAAAATATATGTATATATAGCTATTAGGTAAATTAATATAAGTTAATAAATACATTATATTTTAAAACGTATATAAAATATATATTTATATATTTTGTTACAAAGGAATCTAAATTGTATTTTTAGCATCTCAACAATAATATAGTAAAATAATAAGAAGAACAAAATAAAATCCTAAATGTTTTTTTAAATCTTCGAAGAACTAAACCTAAGTTTTGATATATAGGATTTCTAAGTCATTGAGAGTCTAACGCTATTAACTTACTCGAGTGAGCATCTATACAAGTAAGTGGAAATTCTAGAGACTAAAGAATATATTTGCTCGTGGTTATAAGTAGTTGATTGTGCACAAATTGTATTTGTGCTTGGTTAGATATATATGCTCACCATGTGCTATTGTACGAATGACATCACCTTTTACTTTTGCTTTTTGTTGTGAGCTTCAAGTTTATGTATTAGATTATATATTCTAATCTAAATTTCTGATGCATCCAACATTGCATTCCTAATCCATAGATCAGCGTTTGGGGTGTTAGATACTACATCAATATTCCATAGACCTCTTGTTTTTAAAGCATCTCCATATATAAAGATCCCATTTAAAAACCTTAGATATCACATTAATAATTTAAGAACTTTTTTCCTTAAGAACCTTTTTCACTTTATTTGTAAAATTATTAAATAAAAATCCTCAACATTCATTTGTATTAGTTATGGAACACAATACAAAAAATTAAATTAACATAACACTAAAAATAATAAAAAATAAATAAAATATCACTTTTTGAGGCATCTAACTAAGAACCCTAAAAAGGTTATGGGCTTTAATTCACCCCTTAAGAACCTTACAGAGGAGGTTTTTGATCTACGGTTCTATACTATTACTAATGACCCTGGATGAAGATGCTTTTATAACTCTCTTCATTTTATTCTTAAGTTTCTTTATAATTGTCTATAATATTTATTTATATTATTTAAGAGACTCATAATCATATAAACTCAAAGTAACATAATATTAAAAGAAAAGGTAAATAAACATATAGATAACTTTTTGAGATCCCTATCTAAGAGCCTGAAAAAAGATATCCTTAATGACGAAACTCTTTATATCCCTTATAAAACCCCATAAAGAAGTAGAGCGAAGGACCTGGGATGAGGGGTCTTTCTACCTTTTAGCAATGTCTTCAGCTAGACTGGTAATTATGTTAATGCCATGGCGGTCGTGGTCTTCCTATAGTGGCCAGGGACATTCTCTGTAGTTGGTGAGCTCGTGCTAGGTAAATATATTAAGCTGACATTATTATAGCTAGGTAATTTAGTGATGATGTTAACAGAGATTTCGTCGCCTGTAATTGCTTTGTTTGAGGCCAATGACGGTGTAGTGGTGGTGGGTCTTGTGGCAGCCCTGATACAATACGGTGGCAGATCATGGTGGCTACATTGGTAAAAGCAGGGTGTGGTGTTGCTAAGACATGGTCATAAAGTGTAAAACACAAAAGCCCATCTTATCCATGGTTACACCAGACGTGACGGGGTTCTAAATTATAAATGATATCAATGTCTTATCCATAGAAGTACAATATGTTTTCCATATGTTGCTATATCCAACAAAAGTAAGCGGTAAATTTCTCAGTGGCTGGGAATTGGATGGAGAGGCTCTCCCATTCTTCGTTTCAATTATTGAGTTATTGATTTAAAATATATTTATTGATAAAACTAATAGATTTAATTAAAAAAAATTTAATCAATAATATATATTTATAAATTATTATAAGCAAAGAGAAAAATAATTATTTAATTGTATAAAATTATAATATATCAAAATTTTATGTGATTATTAGGTCATATTTAAAAGGGATCTTTGACACAAATTCCCCTACTAACACTAGTTTTTCATGAAATGATGAGTTATGACTAATCTTTTAAAATATAAGAAAGAAACATTATGAATGCAAAAGTTGTGCTTTACTTTATGTAAAGTCTACAATTATTCTAGAAGTTACATCACTTACAGATAATAGAATACGTCTCTTAAACAAAATTTTTTGAAATTATATATATGTATGCAAAGGATTAGCATGATATACTTTAGCCATTTACCTGACAGAAAAATTTTACCGTTTAAGGAAGGATTTTTTCTTAGTAAGATCCATTAAAATCATTCCTTAGTCTTTCTCCTATATGCTTTGCAAATGCTGGCCCAAATTCGTACAACCCCTACCGCAGACCCCAACCACCATTATATATATATATATATTTCATACCTTAACAACATCGCATATGAAGTTCCCTATTGACTATAAACGGTAAACATATTAAAAAAAAAAATATTTAAACAGTAGACGTTAGAATATTTCAAAAGGATAAGAAAGAAAGAACGAGAGGAGTACAATCACACATAAATAGGTCCTAAGCATGGTCTAGTTACACTTTGGACGATATTAACTGTGTTACAACAAAGATCATATTAGTAGATTAATATTCCATATTTATTAACCAGTTCTAGTTAACGAATATTTGAAAAGCACCAGAAAAGAACCGTAAAAATGCAAGTTTATTCATTCTTTCATTTAATAAGATCTTAACAATCATCGCATGAGATTGTATATATGTTGTGGAGGCTTTTATCAAACAAGAAGATAAAACTAGCCTTATGCTCTCTTCTTACCCAGTGCCACAGGGGCAATATATACATGATTCATTATATCTGGTGATCTTAAAGATAATCAAGCAAGCCCAGTTTACAGTCTCCCGTTCGACCGATAAACAACCATTTTCCATCCTTTTGCGAGAGCGTGAACGCGAGAGAGGAACATGATATTGATAAATCAAACGTTGGTACCCACCACCTTCCAATACCAATCCTTCGACTAGCCAACAAGGTGAATCCTACATTTAGTTCTTTCTGCTTAAAGCCCGAGACTAGGGTAATCGCAAGCAAATCATTGGTATTCGGAAATGTTGAGTTTAAAACAGCTCGAACAATGTTTTGACCCCCCTTACCTAGCAAGAAATCATCAGCCAGAGATCGGCATAGGAGAACGTCGTCTATATATATCATGGTCTTGACATGTCTGTACTTGACACGAAAGTTGTGGCTAGGGTTTTGCACCATTACCATGATTTGCCATCTAGTGATAATTAAGGAATCTGTTATATTGAAATAAGTTACAGATGAATTCGATAGGACTTGAAAGTCCGGCGCCATTCTGGAGGGTATAATGAGAAATATTGTTGAAATGAAGACAAAGATGGTGGTGATGGACACTTTTAGGCTTGGATATATGAGCTTCTGGCACATATTAGGTGATGGTGGTGGTGCTCGGGATTCACCGCCATTTGCCGAGGCGGGTACGGTTATTTGGTATTCCTGGTTGGAATGAGCCTCCATCACTGCTGGATTGGCACCTCTAGTTCGTTCCATGGACGAGAGAAACTATGTTATTAAGAGGTGCTACTGATGCACGTAGTTAGTCATAATATATATAGCCATTAAAAAGGAGTTTCCAACATAGATCCACTTGAAAATTGCATGCTTTCTTTTGCCATTAATGACACAAAAGTTGGCAATTTTAGTCTCAAATACGTCAGATTTGATTATCAATCTTAATATAAATAGATCTAATCTTAATACAAGACATACTAAATTATGAGTTTAAGTTTTTATATATAATTAATAAATATATCATAACACATATTTAAATTCTCTAAATATAAGCTTATTTAAACACCAAAGCAACATACAATTGGGTAACATGGATGATTAGCCCAGGATACAACTCCCGACAACTACGACAGTGCGAAGCGGGCAACTTGAGTTGATGGCCGAAGCGCGTTCTCTGCACATTTACATGACTGGCTAAAACAAACGTACTTTTCTATAAAAGTAAAACCGAACGAGACCAAGTAGTTTGCTTGTTTGTTTTTTTTCTTTTTTCTTTTTTTAATTATTACCCAGTTCGATTGTAGTTTGGAACCTTTTTGAAATCGAAGTTTTAGTTTAACTATAATTGGTGACTTTTCTTCAACCAAGAAAAGAAAATGGTCAATTGGAATATTAATTATTTTGTATATTTTAATATTACAATAAACTACACAAGTTTCAAATACATTAAGGCTGAACATGATGACAAAAGCTTTAAAGGTATAACTCATTATGTAAATAAAGTAGTAGTATATAAGTATTAATAAAATTTTAAAATGTGAAAAATATAGATATTAATTTTTAAAAACCAAATAGTACTTATATATAATTTATTTACACACATGGTGTAATTGTTGAATCTTTTTCGGATATGATATTATACTGTATCTTAGGATATGAATACAAGTTCTATAAGATTTAAAAAAGGATCTATCTAGTAATTCAAAATACTTATTATCCGTACTCAAATCTATTCGACCATAATATTATAACTTCCAAAGTCTCAACGGGTCCAATTCAGTATTAGCCCAGGCGGTGCGCCGAAAAGAAAGATAGCGCGAAGAATAAATGTCAAAACTCAAGTAAACACTATTAACTTTTGCAAAGGATCATATTTGATGTTGACAAATCAAAACACTATTACTTTTCCAAAGGATCATATTTGATGTTGACAAATCATGCTTCTACGAAACTTCAATTTCTAATTTCATCATTCGTTATCTATACAAGGGTTGGTGTATTCCAAAGAAATATCTTCTTAACGTTTCTTATTATCTATTAATTTAAAGGATTTAGACCTTCTCCACTTGCTCTTCCGCCAATTTACTAATAAATGGTTGTAATTATCTAAATTTTTGAAATATTAAGTAATATCATTATATTTCTTAAAATCTTAACTATTGAATATACATATCAATATGTTAAGAGGATAAATTGAAAAAAACTAAGAAAAGAAAATAGAGATGATTCATAGATTTATCACCATAATACAAAAGATGTAGAAAATGGTATACATACATACATACATATATATATATATATAGTAGATGATAGGATTCTATTGATAATGTCATATATCTATAGTGCAAGTCTTGCACATCGTGTGACCTCCAAAAGGTAATATGGAGGGAATAACGTGAATGGATAAGTTCGAGAGAAAAATCGGGAGAAGGAGTATATAATCTTAGTAGGCTTAAATGCATGAGTGATAGGTGGAGGAGATCAGAATACCAACTTGAATTGAACTGGTTGGTTCTTCATCTGAGTCTTTATTTGATCTTTCAGTGTAGAAGCTTGACATCATAATATTGTTATCTCCAATCTCTTCATCACCTCAAATGAGGAAAAGTTCTTGAGTATGTATAGAGTCCACCTATTGACGGTTAATGGTTAAGATGAGTCTTTATCTTAATGTAGTCCTGCATAAGCTCCTCTTCAATTTAAACCCATGAAGGTTCTCTGAGTGCATAATTTGTTTGACAAAGGTTGGGAGTGAGCAAATCAGTTAAATAATCCTTATTTCTCTAGCTTACCATGCTAAATCCTCTTAAGTCATTCTAAGTTTATAAAGTTTCATGGGACTAACTTCCTAGATCTTGTTGCTAACTCAAACAATTAAGCTGAAGTTTCTACTAGGTTTTTAGCCTAATATCTTATGACCCATTTCAGCTATCTATAAGTAGAAAATTGTATGGTTGAATTATCACTATTACCAAACAATTGTTGTTATTATGAATATCACCAATTATGAATTAAAGCCACCAAAATAGTAGTCTTTTGCTAATACATTATTACATTATTTGATAGTTGTAATTTTATGTCTTAAAATCTAAACAAGTATGATAGTCCGCTATGTATCCTATTTAAGTAAAACATGGTAAGGTACTCATCTCACTTATCTATATATGTTTCGTTTAAGTAAAATACATTAAGTATCTTAACCTAACCATTGTCTTTTGTTCAATTTTAACATTTGAAATTGTTCATGAACTTTAAATAACGACTGTTTGATTTACAATATGATTTATTATAATAATTCATATATAAATTTTGGAAACCTTATCCATTGTGGACTTGGACATATTATTAATATTGAGAATGTGTGTCATATCATATGATAAAGTTAAATAGAGTACAAGGTCCGTAGTCTCAAAGTATTTAAAGGTCTATATAAGTCCTTAAATAATGTTTGGGATATAAACCATTCAAAAGAAAATTGTACAGTCTAGCAAAAATAGTAAAGTCTATCAAAAAATAAAAGCAAGGCTTGATATCTAGTATGAAGATCTAATCTAAATAGAGCATATTCATTTTCTTGTCCTTAAAATGAAAGTAATCGTCACCTTCATCCTTGACAGGCAAGTCATAGTCAACCTCATTACAACAATCATCAATATAATAATCATCACCTATAAATAATAAAGAAAGGGAATGACTTGCAAGAAACTTAGTGACAAAGTAGCCAATAAGTACACACAACACCATTCGCTTACATGCTTAAATTCTAATGCAATGAATGGAGTTCATTAAGATTCAGTTTAAGCATAAACAAACAATACATTCCTAGGCTACGAAAATTCGAGTATCTCATGACTCCTTATCAAAGATAGGGAATGCAAGGGTTTGAATCCTATCACGGCAGGCTATTCAAAGATTGATAGGGATGGCCAATTCTTACATCCCATGAAATATTAAGTAACCTCATTTAGAGTTCACCATCATATCGATCATTGACGATTGCAATCCACATATATTGTACCATTGTGAGTCTCATACCTCCAAATGACAAACACTACAATTTTATTCATATTAGTTACCAGTTGAGCCACTTATGATGACTTAAGTGCTTAATTATCATATCACCTAAGTAACTATAACTGCAACTATAGTTCTTGTCTTAGGTATTACTTGCAAACCTAAAATTACCAAACACAAATAAGGTGAGCAATTATTAGTTTTTCATTAAGTTTAGTTCTTATTTACTAGCTTAACTTTCAAGCAACATTCAAAGCTATACATACCTAGTGGTTGAATGATTACAATCTAAATTGGAAATTAGGACGCAAAAGCATTGAACTGTTTTATATATAATAAGAGATAATTTGTTATTAATTAGTTAATTAAGATTAATTGAAGTAAAATATAACTAACTAATGTTATTTAAGATTAATTAATTTGATTACATTCTTTAATTAGGTCCAAGGTCTTAAGTTTATTAACTAAGTCAATTACTTAGTTCCATTACTTAGTATAATTCTCAAGTTATTAAAGTGTGGTGTAGTTTGATAGTTAGGCATTAATTATTTTTGAAATTTAAGCTAATTAGATCTCAACTTAAATTAATCAAATTAGGATTTTCATGAATCGGTTTAGTTCATATGGGGTCCCTAATCTTCATGTTTTAGTTAATTTTCTTAATAAACACATTTACACAACTTACTCTTGATTTTAAAGATTAAACTACTTTCTAATTAGTCTCAATTCAAAACTTTGATGCCAATTATTTTAACTTGTGTTCATGATCTTGAGATTTTGTTGATTATATAGTAAGCTTAGGAGTTTAATGTATTCAAATCAATCAACATGTCTAAACTCATTTTCACGCATAAATTTCTTGAATTTTATACGCTTATGGAAGATTAGAATAGGTTTATAATTAAAGAAAACTTAAAGATGATGATGAATAAGTTCGAATGCACTTAAATTTTTTAGAAAAATTACTTAAACACTTTGAAACTTTAGGAGGTGAATTGGGTTTAATTGCATACCAATGAAAGTTATCACATTCTTTTTGAAAATTACTAATAAACGAAACAATTAAATGGCTTAAGAGCCTATACTAGTTTTTACATTCTCTGTTACATGTATAATGTACTCTATTAATTTGTAGGTAAATGACACTTTGCCTATCCAATCCAAATTCTAGTAAGTATAAAGCCTACTCACTTACTTGAAGTCAAAACCTTAACAAATATAAACAAAAACCTACCTACTCAATGAGATCAAGCCCATAGATTAAACTTGGAAAACAATCAGTCTAAAGAATATGATAGGGCGAGGGTATATCTATGTTAGTTGTGCAAGGATGGGTTGATCGGGTTGTGTTTTTGATATGGGTATGGAGGATGGATATCTTATACCCTTGGGAATGGGTCATAGTTGTAGTGAAGTTGCGACAGTAAAGCGGTGATTAGCGTAACTGGTGTTGTTTGGATGCAGTGGCGAGAGGACTACTATTGCGCATGGGAATGGTGTTTGGTGTATGATAGTAGTTGGCGTAAGGATGATCATACAAGGGAGAGAGAGGTTGTGGAGTTGTGTTGGACCACAAATGGTAGCTTGTCGGAGGGTGTTGCACCTGCTGCCTTGAATATGGATGGAGTGATTATTGTTGTTGTTGGGCTATCGTGGATGGTGTGAAGGAGAGTGTGGGGACAATGGTAAGGGGTAATATGTGTGTATAGATGTGTTTGGGGTATTGCTACTTGTGTGTTGATAATGGGACGGGTTTTGTAAAGTGAGCTTAGTCGTATTTAAGAGAAGGAGGGTCGTCAGTCTTTTGGATTGTGCGAGAATAGGTATATTAGAGCACAACATTAGATACTATGGTGGCAAAGGGGGCTCTGTAGTAGAGCGTCAGGATCCACAATAAAGAGTGGATTGGAAGGTGGAGTGTGTTTAGTATTTTTTGATGATGAACTCCTTTATCTCCAACTACTCTTCACTATTTACACGACTAAAAAAAGAATCTCTTGGATTAATTCAAATCTAAACTGATAAATACCGATCTGGATCCAAATCTTTATAGATCTTTATCTTATCAGATTTATCAATATCATATTAGATTTGCAATCTCTAATAATTATTTAGCCATGATTCTATTAGTTTAAGCAAAAATGATGTCTCCTTTGTCTTTATGGCAAAGTTTTTATCATTTTTAAATTTTTTGTTATTTTTTGAATTATGAAACTTTTTTAATTAAAAAACAATTAGGGAGCAAAAATGGGGTGTCTACAGCTACTCTTCTTTGTGGTGAAGTTTGGTTAAAACTTTGCCATAAAGACAAAAGAGACATCATTTTTGCCTTAGGGATGTCTCGATCCTAAGAATCGTTATAACTAGCTAGCTATCATAGACCTAGTCTATCAGGGATTTGGTGATAAAAAGATTGAAAAAAAAAGGTGGTGAGGGTAGCGCCCTTAAGGGCTAGTAAGAACCCTAAAAGTACTAAAAGGAGGGCAGTGCCCCCGTTGGCTAGCTAACCTAAGAGGTACTAAAAGGAGGGGTAGCGCCCTGCGGGCTTGTGAGAACCTTAAAAGATATTAAAAGGAGGGTAGCTCTCTATGGGTTGGCAAGAACCCTAAAAGTACTAATAGGAGGGTAGCGTCTTATGAGCTGGCTAACCCCAAAAGATACTAAAAGGAAGGTAGCGCCTTGTGAGCTTGCTAATGTTTAAAGATACTAAGAGGAAGGTTGCACCTTATGAGTTAGCTAACCTTAAAAGATACTAAGAGGAGGGTAGCGCCTTGTGAGTTGGATAACTTGAGTGAATGGGCAAAGTGGTCCTTCAGTTAGCTAAGACCCTAAAAGATATCTAAAGGAGGGTAGCGCCTTGTGAGCTAGCTAACCTAAGTTAATGGATAAAGCACTCCTTATGCTGGCTAAGACCCTAAATGAGAACCTGGTCATGCCCTTCTGAGTTAACTAACCTAGGCGAATGGTGAAGCATTCCTTGAGCTAGCTAAGACATTAAATAAGACCTAATTGTGCCCTTCTAAGCTGAGTAACCTAGGCGAATGGGTAAAGCACTCCTTGAGCTAACTAAAACCCTAAATGACAACTCGGTCGTATCCCTTTAAGCTAACAAATCTAGGCAGAAGCATCTTTAAGGGATTAGCAACCCTAATTGAAAGGTCAACATAAAACCTAGCCATGTCCCTTTAAGCTGATCAATATAAGCGAGATCGTCTCTAAGGGACTAGTAACCCTAATTGAAAGGTCGAGATGAAACCTAGTCGTGCTTCTTTAAGCTTACTTACATAGGCAAGAGTGTCTCTAAGAGACTAGCAACCCTAACTAAAAAAGTCGACATAAAACCTAGCCTTACTCCTTTAAGCTGACTGACATAGGCGGGAGTGCCTTTAAGGGACTAGTAACCCTAAACTAAAAAGGTCGACATGAAACCTATTTGTGCTCCTTTAAGCTGATTGACATAAGCAGGAGCATCTTTAAGGGATTAGCAACCCTAACTGAAAGGTTAACATGAAACTTAGTTGTGCTCCTTTAAGCTAATTGACATAAGCAGGAGCATCTCTAAGGGACTAGCAACCTTAATCAAATCAATTTAGAACTTGGTTGTACTCCTCTAAGTTAACTAACCTAAGTGAACAGGCCAAACACTCCTTGAGTTAACTAGAACCCTAAATGAAACCTAGTTGTGCTCTACTGAGCTAACTAACCTAAGTAAACGGGTAAAGTGCTCCTTAAGTTGACTGGAACCCTAAAAAAGGAAATGTAGATTGGGATAACGCTCTATGAGTTGGCTAAATTCTTAAAGAAAATGTAGATCAAGATAGCACTCTATGAGCTAATTGGATCTTTAAGAAAATGTGGATTAGGACAGTGCTCTATGAGTTAGATGGATCCCTAAAAGAGAAATGTGAAATGAGAAAGGGTAGGCACTTTATGGGTTCGCTAGAACCCCAGTTGGTAAAAGGAAGTGTCCTATGGGTTGGCTAAAGACCCTAAGAAGCAAAACTAGAGGATGTAACCTTTTGAAAAACCTCTTGACTTGAGAAATTTACAAATGAGGGATTTGGTGAAAACCATTTATGACAAAAAATTGTATTAAGGACAAGGTCCCTTGATTTGAAAAAGAGTTAAACTACATCAGGAGAGTGACTTAGAAGTAGATGACATGAACTAAAGATTCGGCCACTTAGGTTGAGAAAAACTTGTAACAAGCCCTTACTTTCTCTCTATCTTTTTCCTTTCTTCTTTTATTTTTTTTTTCTTGACAGTTTGCTAACGGATACAAATTTTTATCTATGAAACAAGTGTTATAACCATCCCCTTCCTTGATAATCATGCTAGGCATCTCATATTTTTTTTATTCTTTGAAAATGCCTAATGTTAAGCTTCTTGGTAGGCCTTGTGATTTTAAAACATTCCTTTCCTACGGAATAAGTAACTCATGATTAGTTTAGTTGAAGAGGACTTCCTTGTGCACTCTTCGTCTAGATTCCACTCTTGACTACTGTTCTAAGAAATTATAGTATGTTTTGTAAGTAATATGCTTTAATCAATCTGTTAGGTCTTTTTGGGTTAAATAATTAGGCTTTTGGTCAAATGGTTTCAAAAGGGATTAATGAGAGGGCCTATTTTGAAAAAAAATACTTGTATCTAACTTGGCTGTACAAGTTAACCCTTAGGAAAAAAATTAGATGTATGCTTACCCTAGTTTCAAAAAATTTTTTTATTAAAGATAAATTATTCCTTAAGATTAGAAGAGCTTTGAGTAGGGAAGTATTATGGGTGGGGAGGTCTTGTGTGATTCAAGATGGATAGGAAGGTTTTGTGTTCGTGATTTGGAGTGTGATTTTGAAATGAATATGGGGTTTTATGTTAGTAGTTGAGAACATGATTTAAGACCTTGTGTTTTTAGAGCAACTTAGGCTTCTAGGCTTTCTTTGGTTAGAGCTTTTCTCGAGCCTAACATTTAAGCCCTTCTTCCTTTTTCTTTCTTCTGTTTTTTTTTTCTTTGCCCCATTATTTCTTGCTTTTCTTTTCCTAAAAGTAATTATCTCTTTTGTCAAGTCTTTATCTTTAGATGAATTAAGGCCCTAAATCCATAGGTTCTGAGTGTGTGGGTTTAGGTAAGGTATGTGTAGTCTTGAAGGTTTTGGAAAAGTGTTGGCTCTTCTTCAAAAGGAACAATTTATCAAAAACAAAAGTTATCCTTGAATCGTTATTACTAAGGTAAGCATAAACCAGTTTTATTCTTCTTTCCTAATTAATGATCCTAACCTCTGAATTGCTCCACTTTAGGGTGGTTCTTGATAGGGTTTTTGTTTAAAAATACTCTAAATTGGTTCAACAAGGTTAACAAAGGATAATTGTGTTTGGGATTTGAAAATAAAAGCCTAACTTCATTTTAATCTACATATCACATTCAAAATAGACCTCCTTTAAGGAATGAGTTTAAAAATCCCTCACCATCATGTCTCACATCTTTCACAATGTTTAAGGGTTATTGGGTAAGATACAGTTCTCCTCTTTTCATTCTAAACTTTTTTTTTTTTTTTGTAAAGTAAGTTACTAATTCCTTAGGTAGGGATTGATTTGCCCCAAGGTAGAGATTAACCTTGCCCTTAGTTCCTTGAAATATGCTCTAATTGTGAAACGATACCTTTCATTCGATTTGAGTTCAAAATAAAATTTTAAAGACCAAATGCCTCGTACTTTTTACATTCTTGCTAAAATTGCCCTAGACTTATAGGTCTTAACGCCCTTTAACTCCCATGTGTGATTTCAAGCCCAATTCTTTAGAGTTGAATGGGTTAGCATTAACATCTTTTGAATGGTCCTTTTTTTTTTTGGCTAGAAGTCAAACTTAGGATGGCTTCATATTCATGGGCTCAATGGACAAGCGGTTTTGAGTTAAGTCGACTACATTAATGGACTGAGTGGTTAGTATCTAGGTTGGCTGTCTTAACGAGCCATGTGGTTTGTGTTTGGGTTGACTACCTTAACGGGCCATAGCGTTTGTGTTTGTCCTGAGTCCATAAAGATTTGTAACCATTAGCAACTTTCTCTTCTTCTTCTTCTTCTTTTGAGAGAGATAAGACTTTATTTTATGGAGATTGAGTGATCAAATTGTAAATGAGGGATTGCTTTCTTAAGATTCTATATACAAGCCTACAGAATTTATTTACATATAGAACTCTTAGGTTTAATAGATGAGAAAGAACGTAGTAGGAAAAAAAAAAACTATAAAACTTATCCCAAGATCCATGTGTGACATACAATAAAAAAAATATGTTAATAAAAGATTATAAAACTACATTTTTCCTAATGAGAAGTATCGTCTTCTCTCAGGGATAGAGTTTAATAGAAATTTGAATCCGATTTGTTGTTTCAATTTATGTTCACCGTAAGGACTCCAAACGTAATTTCTCTAGTGGTATCCATATACATGTTAATAAGAACAAATTTTAATCTTTTATATTACTAGATAATGGGGATTAGAATTAAAAAAAAAAAAAACTTGGAAGTGGAATGCTACATATCTCTCTCTTGCCTTTTCTTTAGGAGTTTCTTTAAATAAAAAATCATCATCTAACCTTCGTCGTGCCCTTGTCTCTTTTAAACATTAACTAAAATTAATGAAAGAGACCTTTCATTCCATGAACTTTTCAATTGTTGCAACCTTTCAATTGTAAAACAATTAAACATGGAATTAATGGTGGACAACCTTTTAATTGCCATGAACTTTTCAATTGCAATTGAATATGGAGTTAATAAATTCCATATCCTTTCAATTGTCGTGAACTTTTCAATAGCAATTAAATATGGAATTAATAAATTCTATCTATTTTTATACGAAAAGGCAATAATAAAATACATAACCTTTAAAAGGTACTTAATTGCAAATATATACTATGTGATAAAATAAAAATTTATTATTTTAGATTAATTTATTCTAGCTCTGAAATAAATATTGACAAATTTTACTATCTACTAAAATTTTTTGTCAAAACTTTGTTCCCATTAATTGTGTTTGAAGTTCTATACATGGAGGTAATGTCTATATAAACATAAACCAAGATAACTGTCTAGCAATAGTTATTGGTTACCCAACGTAATAGAAAAAGTATGAATGAGAAACCACTATGAACCAATTACTGCATAATTAAATTTCTTAATCAAATGATATCCTAATTAAACCATTTCATGTCATGTTATCAACGTTTAATCATTTTACTTAGTTTCCGAAATAAAACAGACTTAATAATACTTATTGTGGTTATGGGCTTACAAGTCACTATTATCTTAACCAAATGACCCTGAATATCAAGTCCCTAATCCAAGAGAGCGATAAATTTTATCTTAACTCATTACTATCCTCTCTATATTTCATGTCATACCCAATAATCGTATTATTTACAATCCAAATAAAGATTACGTTTAATGGCATTAAATCACAACATTCCATATATATAATATATGAAGATCTCAAGTCCAAGGATTATTTATGCTCGTCCATTTAGAGGAGGGACCAATAACATTAAACATGTGGTGTCTTCTATTAGTGGGTTGTGTCTAGTGTACCCACTTAACTTTGAGCACCCGTTTTTATAACTCGAATATCTTTCTTTCGATCCAGTGAGAATGATCTTAGTTATAAAACGTGTTGATCTAAATATCTATGTTCCCTTTAGATCTTTATCTGACTAAGGATAGCTTTTAGAGAATATAATGTAATGGAATTTTATTGATAATACACTTTTATTATAATTCCATATATACTTTAATTATTAATGGGACTTTAGTGAAAAATATATACAAATAGAAAAGTATATAAATACAATAATTACTTGCCTTTTATAAATAATATCTATAAATACATAAAAAATATCTTGGCACATTATGCATAATTTACAACACTCCCACTTGTACTATTGCTAAGCATAATAGACTCTAAGTCTTAGGCTCCTTACATGGGGCTCATGTTTCTGTTGAGGTAAAGCCTTTGTGAGTAGATTAGCAACATTTTCATCTATTGCTACTCTACAAACTAACGCATCACCTCTTTGAACTATCTCCCTAAGGATGTGAAACTTTTGAAGTACATGCTTAGACCTCTAGTGAGACCTTGGTTCCTTGGCTTAAGCTATAGCTGTATTGTTATCACAATATGGTGTAACTGGATCTACCATACTTGGAACTACTCCTAACTTTGAGATAAAGTTTCTGATCCATATGGCTTCTTTAACTACTTCAAAAGCCGCTACATACTTGGACTCTGCTGTAGAATCAGCCATTGTCTCTTGTTTAGAGCTCCTCCAACAAACAACTTCATAGTTTAAGCAAAACACATAATCGTGCTGCGATTTTAGATCATCCTGATCTATTTGGAAACTAACGTCAATATATCCTCTTATAGCTAGTTCCTCATCTCCTCCATAAACCAAGAACAAATCTTTTGTTCTTCTTAGATACTTGAGAATAGTCTTAACAGCAACTCAGTGACCCTCACCTAAGTTGGCCTGATATCTACTCGTCATGCTTATAGCATAAGCAATGTCTGGCCTTGTACATATCATGGCATACATTATGGATCCAATTGCTGAGGCATATGGTACTCTATCCATTTTATCCTTCTCTTCTTGTGTTTTTGGACACATTACCTTAGAGAGATGCATACCAAGTGACATAGGCAAAAATCCTCTCTTGGAATTTTGCATATTGAATCTATTTAATACTTTGTCAATGTATGTGCTTTGAGTTAGTCCAAGTAGCCTCCTATACCTATTTCAGTATATCTTAATTCCTAAGATATAGGCTACTTCTCCCAAGTCTTTCATGGAGATACACTTACTTAACCAAGCCTTGGTAGACTCTAGGGTAGGTATATCATTTCCAATCAAAAGGATATCATCAACATATAAAACTAGGAACACAATCATGCTCATACTTACCTTCTTGTAAATGCAAGGTTCTTTTGGATTCTTAAGATAGGCAAATTCCTTGACTGCCTCATCAAATCTCAAATTCCAGCTCTGAAAAGCTTGCTTCAATCCATAAAGGGATCTCTTTAACTTACAAATTTTATTGACATTCTTAGGTGCTATAAAACCAGGAGGTTGTATTATGTATACTTCCTCCTCAACTTTCCATTTAGGAAAGCTATTTTAACATCCATTTGTCATGACCTTAAAGGGGGCCTAGTAGGATTACCTAAAATTTTCATATCATGTGTGCACTCATGATTTGAAAATCATCTTGCAAGTTAGAGATTGTAAGATTCTAAACAATTAGTCACTAAAGTTTTTATTTATTTATTTAATTAACTTACAACCACATGTATGTGACTATGGATATCCGATAAACCACAGTCCAACAGAATCATAGAGAATCGGTATCCTCTACCAAACAATAAGATTAGATAGTAAAGTTCTAAAACTCAAACTTACTAAAGTCATAAAATTTAAATGTAGCGTTAATAATTATATATATACTAATTCAAATGAACCATATAGTCTGTCCTCAGAGTCTAACTTCTATGCATTCCGATGTTGACACTCAACTCTCAGTTCTTAACTTATGCTCGATCATCTAGTAACCTACAAAAGAAAACTATTGGGGAGTAAGCTACAAGAGCTTCGTGAGTTATTCCTCATATTATACCAGCAAATAAGTTATCAAACAGTTTATTATCAAACATATGAATGCATGAACAAGCAGTATGCCAAACAATATTTATGCAGTTGACCGGTGTTGCATACAATATCGAATTTAACGCCCTTTGAAGTAAGTGTTGGGGATACATCAGCATCAATCACAACCGAGCTCTAGCACCTGGGTTTTTACCCTTATATCATTATATATATATATATATATATATATATATATTCCCTATTTCATTAAGCAGGTTTCGACTTCCATCAGTTAATAGTATACAAATATCCAGGTTTAACGGTAAGTTGGCTCCTGTAGTCCATGCTTACACCCTACAGGGGTGGTCTCTAGACGCGACCCCCAGCCATCTACGGTTAGCATCTCTGGTGCCAATAGAACTAGCGAGCCAAGGGTAGAGTCTTGTTGTACCAATGCTTCTACACTGTACTAATCAAATCATGTGAGAATCCATCCCTCTAAAGCCCTTCATTACCAACCGCATGAGGTGACGGCCAAAACATTATATGCAATGTTCATGCTCCATGTATGAACCGTTTAATTTTTGTTGGGTTGAATATGATTAAGTCAATTTATGAGGTGGTCAACCATTATCAACAAATCATTCAAATAATGTAATGATTAATTATATAACTAAATCTTTAACTATCACATTTAATAGTATTTTGCACAGTAATAAATCAATATCAGTCACATGCATAATTCGAAATCCTATGCATCAAGTTATTAATATTTAATTCATGTGTACTAACTACTAGCACAAAATAAGTATAGAGTCATCGGGAGTACTCACTTGGTCATAATGATATCAAGGATTGTAATAGTCCAAAGGTAAGTCGGTTTCGATCTCAGGATCACTTAACATTAGGGGAATATGGAAAGTAATAAGTTTGGAAATTAAATAACTAAACTAGCATGCTAAATCGTATTGTTTACTTAAATCAGTTATTGATTTACGTGAAATCATCGATTCGAACTTTTTATTGAATCGCGTATAACTTTTTCATTTTAGCTCGGATCATTATGAACTTATAGTCCATTTTGATCGTTTTTGAGCGTATTTTCTTATAGTGAGATTCGTTTTGGATGTTGTGACTCGTAGTTTGAATTGTGATATAAAAATATCAAAAAAATTATTATTTAAGTTTAAAAATTATAAAATATTAATTTTCACTTTTTTCTTAACATATTTATGATTTAATAATTATTTAAATTATATATTCAGTATTTTTATTATTTTGAGCATATTTTCCTATTTTTGAGATTTTTAGCTTTATTATGATTATTATTATTATTATTGCCTTTATTATTTTTATTACTTCTCATTTATGTATTTTACGATTTATACATATGTATATATTTTCGATATAATATATGTTATACGCTATATGTATGTATATACTTATTTTATGAAAACAAACATACTCTTATGTACAAATATATATATATATATTCATGTATTTGTATTTATACATATAAATATACTTATATAATTTCTGAATACTTAAATATATATATATATATATATAATCTACAAATTCCTATTCTTATATTATATACTCGGTATATATATATGTTTATATAGTATTTGTTATAAAGTATGTATACTATATATTATACATATACTATACCGTATATCATAAAGCATATACTCTATATTATATGTCTTATATACATATAGTATCACTTATAAAAATACACCACTACATATATACTATATGACTATACATATATATATATATACAAAAATAATTATGCATGTATACACACACACACATATATATATATATAGTTTACGGTACATACATATATATATATACTATAGTTTATTTAATGAAAATACTTAATACTAATTATATGTATTCTAAAAAAATACATAATACTTACTCTTCCATATAATATACCTATGTACATATCTATATACATACATAGCCTAATACATGCATATATAATTCAATCTAAGTATTTATACATATATACATGTACTAGTAATGTTATATGTATAAAAATACCTTACAAATACTATATTTATACATGCATACACTATATATTATACATCTATACTATTAAAATAATTACTTACCTATTTATTTAATTTCTCTTCTTCTTTTCCTTCTTCTTTTCTTCCTTTTTTCCTTCTTCTTTTTCTTCTTTCTTTCTCTTTTTTTCTCTCACGGTTTTGCTTCCAGTTTTTTTTTTCGGTTTATACAGAATTTTCTTTCCCTTTTTCCAGCTTTTTATTTCTTCTCTTGTTTACGTGATTAGTAGCTTAAAATTTAAGTTAAGATATTTTCTTATCCTTTTGCATTAATGTATATAAGATAAAGATAATCATTTCAAGATTTTTATTTCTTTGGTTAATCAACACTTGGTATTTCTTTTTCTTACGTGGGTTGCTGATTTTTGCTTTGGTTTTGCAGGACGTGGCAATTGAAGAGAGAAAGGAAAGAAAGAAAAGAGATAAATCGAAAAAGAATGAGAAGGAAAATAAAAATTAATAATAAATATATATAATTTTTCGAAACATAACAATTATAACAATTCTCATCATAAATTAATTTTTAAATTTTTGTGAAATTTTATCAATTTAATTGGTACCTGTTACGATCATAATTTTTACGAGTTATTATAGCGATTTTGTTATAATTTCACACGAATAGGCAATTTAGTCAAAAATTGCAATCGACTATAATTTTATCACTATTGAGTAATATTTAATTATTTTATAAGTTTATTTTTATAATTTTAGGGTTTCGATCAAATTCGGGTTCAATTTTAGTTAATAGTGCATAAATGCGATTTAAGGTTTTAGTATGTGATTTAGGGTTTTGATCAATTTCTAAGTTTTTTACTAGTTATAATATATTTAAATTTATGATTTATTAAATTTTATCTTGTTCGGTTTTAATGACTCTTTAAGTTATCTCTAGTATTAAGGTTCAATTCTATTCTTAAATAATTAAATTTGTGGGGTTTATACCATTTGCCAAATCTCATAATCTTTATAAGCTGCTATTGCAAGCAAAATTCGAATAGACTTAAGCATTGCTACTGGTGAAAAAGTTTCGTGATAATCAATTCCATGACGTTAAGTGAAACCTTTTGCTATTAGCTTAGCTTTATAGGTATTTACATTCTCATCTATGTTAGTCCTCTTTTTAAAGACCCATTTGTACCCTATAGGTTTTACCCCAACCAGTGCATCTACCAAATCCCATACTTGGTTGGTTTGTATGGAGTCCATCTCAAATTTCATAGCTTCTAAACATTTCTCAGTCTGATGAAGCAATTGCTTCTTCATATGTCAACGGTTTGTCATTTTCGATGAGCAGTACATCTTCTTGATGTGTTATGAGTAAATTTAACCTTTTAGGTTCTTGACATACTCTTGTTGACCTACGTAGTTTTTGCGTTTCAGGAGCAATCTGTAGTTGTGGCACCATTGGTACTTGTGATGTTTGTTTCACACCCAATTGCTCATGTTCTAACTCATTTATAGAATCTTGAATTTCTTCAAGATCTACTTTACTCCTACTACGTTCTTTAGAGATAAACTCTTTTGTTAAGAATGTAGCATATTGAGCAACAAAAATTTTATGCTCACTTGGAAGATAAAAGTAGTATTCCTTAGTTTCTTTAGGATATCCTATAAATGTGCATTTAATAGACTTTACTGCAAGCTTATCAAAGAATCTACTCTTTACGTAAGCATCACAACCCCAAACTTCAAGATAAGATAAATTAGGTTTCCTCCTAAACCATGACTCATATGGTGTTTTATCTATTACCTTAGTTGGAACACGGTTCAGTATATGTTGCTGTTTCTAAGGCATAACCCCAAAAGGTTAAAGAAAGACTCACATGACTCATCATTGACCTAACCATGTCCATTAGGGTACGGTTCCTCCTCTTTAAAACACCATTCCATTCTAGCATTCCAAGAGGTGTGAATTGTGAAATTATTCCACACTCCTTTATGTAGTCAATGAACTCTTGACTAAGATATTCTCTACCTCTATCACTACGAAGTATTTTTATTTTCTTGCCAAGTTAATTTTCTACTTCACTTTTAAATTCTTTAAATTTCTCAAAAGTCTCTGACTTATGCCTCATCAAATAGATACATCCATACTTGCATAAATCATTAGTAAAAGTCATTAAGTAAGAAAATCCACCTCTGCCTTGAGCTGATAATGTCCCATACACATTACTGTATATGCATTCTAATAACTCTTTTGCCCTTTCACCTTTCTTGGTAAAAGATTTCTTAACCATTTTACCTTGTAAACATGCTTTGCAAGTATCTATTAATTCAAAATCAAATGAATCCAAATACCCTTCAGAATGAAGTTTAGCTAAGCATTTTCCGTTTACATGGCCAAGTTTACAATGCCATAGGTAAGTTAAATTTGAATCATACGTTTTTTGTTTCTTAGTCTCAATGCAATTAATAGATTCACTAGTATTAAGAATATAAAGACCATTAACTAATGTTCTATCACCATTCATATAAAATGAACAACTTCTATTTTTAAACTAAAAAACAAATCCCTTGGTATCTAAACATGATACCGAAATTATCTTTTTGGGGAAACTAGGAAAATAATAAAAATTCTCTAATTCTAATATAAGTCCACTAGGTAAAGAAATGATATAGGTTTCTACAACCAAAGCAGTAACTCTCGCTCCATTAGCTACTCGTAAGTCCATTTCTCCCTTAGACAACTTCTTGCTCTCACTTAGACCCTGTAAGTTAGCATAGTTGAGAGAACCACATCCTGTATCTATGACCTATGTAAAAGAAATAGAAAGATTGCATTCAATCATTAAGATACCTGAGGTGTTATTCTCACTTGATAATTTTTTCTTAAATTGAATACAATTCCTCTTCCAATGGCCCTTTTTGCCACAACAAAACATATTGCTTCCTTCTCATCAAAATTTGGCTTTTGTTGCCCCTTCTTGAGCTTAGATTGCTGACCTTTCTTTACTTGCTTACCCTTGGAATTGTTAGTTCCATTAACCTTTCTCCTTTTTGACTTACCAATAAAAAGAACCTCTTAAGGCATCTTTGACTTGGACTTTAAGTCCTTTTTAGCTGTCCTCAACATGGTAAGCAAATTTGTCAGAGACCTCTCCATTCAATTCATGTTATAGTTCATAATAAACTGGTAGAAGGAATCTGGTAGAGAAGTCAATATCAGATCGATGGCCAAGTTTTCATCTAACTTAGAGCCTAAGCTTTTGAGCCTCTACGTATCCTATCATCTTGAGTACATGAGGCCCAACTTAGCTCCCCTTAACCATCTTATAGTTAAATAGGGCCCGAGACGTATTGTATCGTTTAGCCTTAACACTTTCTTAGAATAGCTCCTATAAGTGAGTATATATTTCTCTTGCAGACATATTCTCATGCTGTTTCTGCAAGTCAGATGACATTGCAGATAGCATGAGATACTAGACATCAATACAGTCCTCTTAGTATTTCTAATATTGCTCATATTCTTCTTTGGTAGCATTCTTGCCTGATTCTTTAATTTCTTCCTCTTCTAGGACAAAAAATTTCCTTTCATGCCTAAGGATAATTTTCAATTTCCTCAGCCAGCAAGGAAATTTGGTCCAATGAGAATATTGTCTTTATCAAGTATAGATCGCAAAAAAAATGTTATTGTTGTTATTTGCTATTTTAGATCTAAAAAAACTGTAGAGTTTAATGTTTATGAATTTATTTTATAAAATGACTTTTAAATTATCTACCACTATTTTACTGAAATTTCTATTGAACTCCATCCTATCTCAAGATCCATATGTGACATGCAATAAAAAAAATGTTAATAAAAGATTATAAAACTATCTTTTCCCTAATGAGAAGTACTGTCTCCTCTTAGGGATGGAGTTCAATAGAAATTTGAATCTGATTAGTTATTTCAATTTGTGTTCACCACAAGGACTCTAAACGTAATTTCTCTAATGGTATCCATATATACGTTAACAAGAACAAATTTTAGTCTTTTATATTGCTAGATAACTAGAATTAGAATTAAAAAAAAAAAAAAACTAGGAAGTATAATGTTACATATCTCTCTTTTGCCTTTTCTTTAGGAGTTTCTCTAAATAGAAAATCATCATCAAACCTTCCTTGTGCCCTTGTCTCTTTTAAACATTAACTAAAATTAATGAAAGAGACCTTTCATTCCATGAACTTTTTAATTGCTACAACTTTTTAATTGGCAAACAACCTTTTAATTGCCATGAACTTTTTAATTGCAATTGAATATGGAGTTAATAAATTCTATATCCTTTCAATTATCATGAACTTTTCAATAGCAATTAAATATGGAATTAATAAATTCCATCTACTTTTACATGAAAAGGCAATAATAAAATATATAACCTTTAAAAGGTACTTAACTGCAAATATATACTATGCGATAAAATAAATTGCTTTCAGTTTATTATTTTAGATTAATTTATTCTAGTTCTAAAATAAATATTGACAAATTTTAATATCCACTAAAATTTCTTATCAAAAGTTTGTTCCTATTAATTGTGCTATAGTGTGCGACCCTCTAGGTTCTATATATAGAGGTAATGTTTGTATAAACATAAACTAAGGTAACTGTATAGCAATTGTATGTCATGTCATGTCATCAACGTTTAATCATTTTACTTGGTTTTCAAGATAAAATAGACTTAATAATACTTGTCGTGGCCACAGGCTTACAGTCACTATTGTCTTAACCAAGTGGCCCTAGATATCAATTCCTTAATCCAAGAAAGTGATGAATTCTATTTTATCCCATCACTATCCTCTCTATATTTCATGTTGTACTCAATAATCATATTATTTACAATCTAAATAAAGACTATGTTTAATGGCTTTAAAGCACAACATTATATATATATAATATATGAAGATTTCAAGTCCAGGAATTATTTATACTCATCCATTTAGAGGAGGGACTAATGACATTAAACATGTGGTGTCCTCTATTAGCGGGTCATGTCCAATGTACCTACTTAACTTTGAGCACCCACTTTTATAACTTATATATTTTTCTTTCGGTCTAATGAGAATGACCTTAGTTATACAATGTATTAGTCTAAATATCTATATCCTCTCTAGATATTTATCCAACTAAGGATAACTTTTAGATAATATAATGTAATTGTTAGGACCCTAAAGGGGGCCTAGTAGGATTATTTAAAATTTCCATAACATGTGTGCACCCATGGTATGAAAACCGCCTTGCAATTCAGAGATTACAAGACTCTAAATAATAAATCACTAAGATTAATGATTTTCAAGTAATTAATTTATTGTAACATGACATAATATATAATTATAAATAACTATGGATGTCCGATATCCCACAGTTCCTCAGAACCGCAGAGAATCGGTATCTCATACCAAATAATAGGACAGGATATGCCAACATTATAAAACTGTAGGAAGAATTAAATTATATTAAATTCTAACATGTGAATATTTTCTGCAAAGATTGTTTACGTATCACCTATAAAGATCTCCACTAATTCTAACACTAATGTACATATCTTCATCTCGCACTCAGCATTTGAGACTTATCTCAATCCTATCGTATGTAAACTTACAAAAGAAAGACTATTGGGGAATAAGCTACAAGAGCTTAGTAAGCTATCCTTCATACCATATTGGCAAAGAAGTTATCAAACAAATTATTATAACCATATGAATGCATGCACACGCAGAATGCCAAACAATATATGCAGTTGATCGGTACTACATATAATATCGGATTTTAATGCCCTCCGAAATAAGGGTTGGAGATTTATCGGCACCAATCACGACTGGGCTCTAGCACCTGGGTTTTTACCCATAACTTAGAATTCCGTATTTCATAAAAATACCTTTCCATTTCTAAAAATTCAGTAGTTCACAAAGTCCCAGGCCTAGCGGTGAGGTGGCTCCCGCAGTCCACACTTGCACCCTACAGCAGAGATCTCTAAATTCGACCCTCAGCCATACAGTTGGCGTCTCCATCGCCTAATAAGCCCATAGGTTCGGGTAAGGTCATGTTGTACGAGTGCACCGTACAGAAACACATTAATATATATAAACAACCCCCGCAAGGCCTCTCTTTAACTCTGTGTGAAGTGACAGCCGGAATAAGTAAATGCAATGCATGGATAATGCATAACCCTTTTAATTTAAGATAAGCCAAATATAATTAGGTCAAATTACGAGGCGATCAATTAATATTAGCAAACCAACCAAATCATATAAAAATCAATCATACCATCAAATCATCAATTATCGTATTTAACAATATTTCTTATAACAATCAATTAATATCAAGCACACACATATCCCAAAACCCCATGCATCAAGTTATTGATATTCAATTTAAGTGCACTAACTACAAGCATAAACAAGTATAGAGTCATTGGAAGTACTCACTTGACTATGACAACTTGCTCTAGTTGTAATAACCAATAGGGAGATCCTCGCCCTCATCGAGATCACCTGATCATTACGAGATAATAGGGATAGTAAGTAGTGGACTCAATTAATGGTTCTAGATATCTATCTACCTAATTCTACTTAGATTACTATCAGCCTTTATTCAATTAAACCTAATTGCTAATCGTACATAACTTTTTCATTTTATTTTCAATATTTACAAATTTATAGTCGTTTTTCATCATTTTCGGACGCACGTTCACACAGTAATGTCCGTTTTGGACGTTAAGACCCGTGTTTTATGATATGGGCTCAATTTATTGAAATTTTATCTTATTAAAGTTTAATTATTCTTATTGCTTATGTTTATGCCCTAGTTTAGGATTTAATGATTGAATTAGCTATTTGATTCTTACACTTAGGAAATTTTACATTAGTGCCACTAATTCACATACTTGATTAAGTTTAATTCAATCTAGGAAGTGTATTAGGGTTTACTAATTAGGTATCTAATCATATATACTCTTCTTATTTTCTTAGTTTATAATCTATGCTCATGTCATCGCTTACATCATCATTTGCTTAGGTCATTGCTTATGTCATCACCTGCTTATGTTATGGCTTATGTCATCATGTGCTTACCTCATTACTTACTTCATCATTTGATTACATAAGCCTCACCTCATGCTTATGTCATATATACATGTCTTATGTACATTTCACTTCTTCCCTTATGCTTATGTACATATACCTTATACATATATATACTTATACCTATACTTAGACTTATATCGTATTTATATGTGTATACATACTCATATACCTATACGGTTAGATACATATTTTTATACAAAATTTCGTATGCCTAATCTTTTCCTTAAGAAAAGCTTCCTAATTCCATTCTTTTGTGTTTTTAAGTGTGTAATTAGTGTAGTATAAGTATGTATAGTTAGGTGTTGTCTTAATTTTGGTTATGTACATGGTTAATACTCA
The DNA here is from genome assembly GCA_024138015.1 of Lumnitzera littorea. Lineage (NCBI taxonomy): Eukaryota > Viridiplantae > Streptophyta > Magnoliopsida > Myrtales > Combretaceae > Lumnitzera > Lumnitzera littorea. The sequence goes on from JAMXBB010000007.1 coordinate 70,357,653, forward strand.
TGTATAAAGGTTCCCATACAAGTATTCTTTTACTATTTCCTTATGTACACATACCTAAAAGCACATACACATATATTTCTTTCTCTTCTTCATGGTTCCTCACTTTCTACACTTAAAGATGAGGACTTTATGCCCTCTTCTTCAAGATCATAATTAACACAAGTCTACTTCTCTAATCTACCTAATTACCTAACTAATGAAGAATATAAAACAACATAAAGTAACTTAAGTACATACCTTTGCTTATGTTGGAGTTAAGGAGACAAAAGAAGAAGTGTTGAAAGTGAAATGGAGAAGGAAAGCTCACGGCAATGGAGGGGCCCTTTTGTTTTGTTTTCATAATGGAAGAAAGCAAATGGTGGGGTCAAGAAGAGGAATAAGTGGACGGAAATTTAGGGGGAAAGTAGAAGAGAAAAATCAAAAGAAAAGGAAAGAAAAGCCATCATTAAGTATTAAGATATTTTCCTTATCTCTTAGTGTCTTTTGTTGACTTTTCAAATTGTTGACTTTAGTCAACATGTGTTGACTTGGTCAACTTTCAAAAAAATAAAGACCCTTTTGTGTACATAATGAACTAATTAGGAAAAATTTGGAGAAAGATTAAGGAAATGAAAGGTAATAAGAAGTCATTAGTAAAAATAGATAATGAGATCTTCCATTAGGCATTTATATCCTATATACATCATTTGGTAAGCTACTTGATATAATTAAGATGAACAATATCATTTAGAGTATTAAGGTTTACTACATTTAACCTAATCTTCAACTATACCTCTAACTCTATGTAATACTATCTTAATCATATACTTAAGAAATAAATGTAATCTATGATTCATTATCTTAGTTTCTAAAGGATTATTTGAGGATTCAAAACATATATGCATGAATTAAGATCATCTCTAACCTTTTACTAATGATTTGGCAAAATACGAGGATTTTATTATCAATTAGGGTTTTTAGGGTATACTATGACAAATTAGTGCACATGTGTCTTTAAGGTCATCATTTTAGGGTTTTTATCACTTTTGAAATAAATCTTTAGCATTTAAACACATATAAGGTAGAAAAGTTTCTTACACAATTGATTAATTCTTTTAGGGTTTTCACTTTCATTAACCTTGTCAACTCCTAAATTATCTAATATACACGAGTCTATTTCAAAAGCTAGATAAAAAATTTTAGGGGTTTACAGTAATGGAATTTTACTGATAATACACCTTTATTATAATTCCATACATACTCTAATTATCTATGAGACTTTATTGAAAAATACATACCAACAAAAAAGTATATAAATACAATAAGTACTTACCTTTTATAAATAATGTCCATAAATACATAAAAAATATCTTGGCACATTATGTACAAATTACAACAAGAACAACACTACTGAGGGTCTATTTTCAAAAGAGGAATACTAAAAAATATGCCAAAAGTAAACTTTTGTTATTATGGCAAAATGAAATAGAGAAAAGGGAGCTTAAGATTGTGCTTCATTATTATTCATTCTAAGTAAAGACCATTTCTAAATCCCATTTATTCTGAACGAGGAAGCCTATTTACAAAGTGCTAATCTATCTGGAGGAATGAATATTCCTACCTTGTAGAGTGCTTGGCGAAATGGCAATTACCTAAAATTATTTTACAAGATTGATTCTTTTTGTTTTTTTTTTTCTTTTCACTTTGAACAAGCTTTCAAAGAAGTGTAGTATTTTATTGTGTAGCAAAACATCATTATTTGTGAACCTAACTTTTAGAAATTAGGACATAATTATCGAGCAAGAATATTTACAGATGAATAAAGATAAAGGCAAAAAATGTAAAATGAAAACACATAGATGCAAGGAATTAGCGATCAAATAGTAATGTGGCAATATTAGGTGTTTAGGGTTGTAATTATATTGGAATTCTATTATAAATTTACAAGAAAGATGTTACATAGAAATATAATTTATAAGGAATTTTTTACATTTACAAAGATGTAATTTACAAAATAAAATACAGGGAAACAATGAGTGAGTCCTATACAAAGAACTAATATACATGGAAAATTACATGGATAATATGGGAATTTTGACATAATATCAACCCTTGGTTATTACACCCCATTATTATTTATTCTGCGATTTGGGTTCGTGTATGCTAAAGGTCCTTAAGTTTTGTGACCACTCGTGTTTTTCAAAGTAACAGTTATGTAGTCACATCTAAACTTGAGTGGGATAGCTTGATCAGCCTTGGAAGGTGGTTGCCCCACAACTTCTAAAACTTACACAATGACCCTCCTCTTAGGTCTTAAGATGGCCTGGTTCTGACTGTATTTACTATACATATAATACATAAAATAAAATGAAGAAAAAAAAACCCAAATCAACCTCATAGGTGAGTTGCAATAAAAAGGTTAATACAACAAAAATTTAACAAAAGAAAAGGGAGTGCATATGAAAAATTTACAACTCAAGAAATTTTTGAAAAATAATCTTCATTTTGGAAATTTTAAGTAGCTAACCCTCTTGATGTCCTTAGTAGAGTTACCAAGCTATTGAGCTTGATTTTTCAGTTTCTTATTTCAAATTTGATTTCTCTTATCTTGATTTGAACTAAACCCTATGCTTATTTAGTTTAAACCCTTGGCTAAAGTTAAAGGAAACTCAATTTTTTATTTTAAAAAATTTTAGAGTCACCACTAGGTAAAATTGGGAAAAATTATAAAATTAAAACCAATTAGGCGGATCGATTATAATTTAATTACTAATCTATGTTTTGAAAACCTTTTTGAAAAGAATTTAAAATACCAGATTTTTTGAGTTCGGGGGCTACCCTATTAAACTATAATAAGTACCATTATTAATTTTTTGAAATTAGATTTAGTTTTTAAAATTACCCTTTTTTTTAAATAAAGCTAACCATTAGTAAATAAATTAAATTGTATTATTTTTTTTTAAAAGGGGAATTTGAGCTATAATTTACAAAAAATGGAAAACTAAAGTTTTTAGAAATTTTACTTTACCCTAGAGATGTCTATGTACCTGTTAGTTGAATCAAATATTCATAGTTTATTCTAAAATATTTAATGTGTTTATTGGTTTTAACTTAAAAAAAAATCCATCAGGTTTACATTTTTAATCTATTTACTTTGCTTAATGAAAAATCAATAAAAAGGGTCCTAATTTATTTATTTAAAAAAAATTCTAAAAGAAGTCTTATTTTCACTTTTTAAAACAGATTGATTAATCTTTATTTTTTTGAAAATAATATCTCTAAGTGAATAAAATTTTATTTTTTTTATTTTCTTTCTTTATTTTATTTTATTTTTTTAACATTAACAAAATAACGTAAGAAAGAAAAAAAAAATAAAAGAAAAACAAAAGGAAATTAAAAAAACTAAGTTGAACCCGAGTAGAGAAAGGTAAGGGTATATTTGTGTCATTCGTACAAGGATGGGTCAATCGGGTTATGTTTCTAATATGGGTATGGGAGTGGGTCGTCAATGTGGTGGAGTTGCAATAGTGGAGCGGTGATTAGTGCGATTGGCATTGGTTGGATACAATGGCGAGAGGACTGCTGTTGTGTGTGGGAATGGTGTTTAGAGCACGATAGTAGTTAGCATAAGAATGATGGTGTAGGGGAGAGAGAGGTTGTAAAGTTGTGTTGGAACACAAACGATAGCTTGTTGGAGGGTATGGTACTTGCTACCGTGAACAGGGATGGAGCGGCTGCTGTTGCTGTTAGGTTGTCGTATATGGTGTGAGGGAGAGTGTGGATAGTGGCAAGGGGTAGTATGTGTGTGTCGATGTGTTTAGGACATTGTTGCTCATGTGTCAATAGTAGGACGACTTTTGTAAAGTGAGCTTAGTCATGCACAAGGGAAGGAGGATTGTCAGTTTTTTGGACTGTATGAGAATGGGTGTATTGGAGCATAACATTGGGTGATGCGGTGGCGAAGGGGGCTCTGTAGTAGAGTGTTAAGATCCATTGTAAAGAGTAGATTAGAAGGTAAAGTGTGAAGTTGAACATGGAGTTGTGATGGTGTAATAAAAGGTGGAGTGTGTTTAGTGTTTTTTGATGATGAACTCCCCTATCTTTAGTTGCTCTTCACTATTTATACAACTTAAAAAGAATCTCTTAAATCAATTCAAATCTAAATTGATAAATATTGATCTAGATTTGAATCTTTATGTATCTTTATCTTATCAGATTTATCAATATCGTATTAGATTTATTATCTCTAATAATCATCTAGCGATGATTCTATTAGATCTAAATAACAACAATCGGATTTGGATTCTAACAAACTAGATTTTCTTCTATTGATCTTTTTTATTTTTTTTCTTCTTTTTTTAACTTTTTATTTTCCTAAAAATTTTCTATTATTTGTTTTTTTTTTTATCATTTTTCAAAATTTTGTCATTTTTTTTAATTAAGACCCTTTTTTTTTCAATAAAAACAACTAAGGAGCAAAAATGGAGTGTCTATACCATAATTGGGTCAAGTTGCTTTAATTGAGTAGGCTAGGTTCAATCAAAGTCAAACTAAGGAAAAGGAAAGTCAAAATTTGAGCTCTATACATGGGAAATTATTGGTGGATGTCTTGCACTTGCTAAGATGCCAAACAAATAGAAAATTTCTCATATTTTTATATTCTTATTTCTATACTCTTATTTCATTGTAATATGTATAATCAATGTCAGAAAGCATGAAAAGGCTTCCTTTAGGCCACAAAATAGATATTTTTACACACTTATTTTATTGTAATATTACTCTCTCTCTCTCTCTCTCTCTCTCTCTCTCTATATATATATATATATATATATATCCCAAAGTGTGATTGCAATATATCACTACATCTCATTAAAATATTAGAGATTTTTATTTTCAATTCTTGATCATATTGTTAATACATTATTCGCCATTTAACTTAGTATATTGATAAATCTTTAATATTCCTAGTGAAGAATATATAGTCTAAATTTCCTTCTTCTTTTTTTCCTTTTTCCTTAGATGTAGTTGAGATGAAAGTCTATGTCCTTTCTTTGTAAAAGTAGAACTCTAGCCTCATGTAATTTAAACTTATAGCTATTCGTCAATCGCCTTTTTATTCTATAGATATATCATATGTGAGCTTTTACAATGTTGTCTCTTATTTTAATAGGACTGGTTTAGCACTTCATATTATACCATCCTTAATTTACATTTCTTTAAGTCTAGACTATTAAACTAATTGTAAATTTGAAGGTCTAATTTTGAAATAATGTAAATCAATGATGACATAAAGGGTTAGATTGATTTTTTAGAAAATAAGGATAGGACTGTAGAAAAATCTTGTATTATTTGCTCCATTTGCCATTGCATAAACAATGATGTGTAACATCTCAAGCAACATTACCTTCTATTTTTAGCTTCAATTACAAGCATTTAGTGATGTATTACTTATAACATATTTTTAAACTAAATTTCCATTGCATCTAACACCTAATCATTAGTGCCCCTTTTGGCAATATCTTTAGCTAGATTGGCGATTGTGAATCCCATATCTGCTATGGGTGGTGCATAACATTGGTTGGAGATTAATACTTCTTTTTTCTTAAAAAGCCTACAAAGTGAAGCAATCTTTTGGCTTGTCTATACTTGACATGAAAATGGTTAGGATTTTTATATGTACCATAATTTCCCATTTGGTGATAATTAAGGAATTTGTTATATTAAAATAAGTTACAAATGCGTTCAAGTAGCACCTGGCAGTTTGGTGCCATTCTAGAGGCTATAATGAAAAATATTGTTGAAATGAAGACAAAGATAGTGGTGATGGATACTTTTAAGGCTTAGATAATGAGCTTTTGGCATATAGGCAATGGTGGTGCTAATGGTTCACCGCTGGATTGGTACCTCTATAGTTCATTCCATGGAAGAAAGAAAATGTATTACTAAAAGGTGTTTTGGATGCATGTAGTTAATCATAATATGTATAAAATCATAAATAAGGAGTTCTATCTTAGATATATCATGCAACTTGAGTTGGATGGAGGAATCAAAATTAGTGAGTTCATGAAAACTAACTAGACCAAATAACTTCTTTTTTTTTTTTTAAATTTGGATATGTTTGGAACTTTTTTCAAATTGAAAATTTCGATGTAATTTTTTTATTAAAGATGCCTTTTATTAAAAAAAAAAGGATATCAAAATGCCGCAATGTGTTAGTCACTGATGGTGGTAGTCTAGTAGTTCAATCATCGTACGCAGTAGTGGACCTCTGAAAAAGCCTTTTGTAGCTAAGCTAATGAAGGCCCTCTAATAACTAAGTTAGCAAAGTAAGGAAAAGAGGGAGTATTATCTGTTTGAGAGAAGTACGAGAAAGGTTCTTAGTGTTGGAATCCATGTACCTATGGATCCATGGCCTATTTATAAGCATGAAACTTACCTATATAAGACACATGGCAGGCTAAGATTGCCTTGTACATGGTTAGTGCAGTGGAGGCATACATAGTACAAGAGAGGATAGAGTCACTTTATTGATTGGTGAACCTTTGGAAAGGCAGCTGTCACATCTACAATGTAAGTAGTTGTCATACCTAGTGTGGCTAGGCATATAGGTCGTATTAGAGATGTCAAGTGGCATTTAATGAGGAGTATGAGAAAGGGAGAGAGAGAGAGAGCAGCAAATGCACTGAAGTCTTTGAGCCATGCCTTGAGTATCTAGTATGTGCTCGAGGGCTAAGGTCGAGGTTGTACGTTAGGCTTGGATCTAGCTGGCCTAAGGATAGTGGGGTCTTCAGGTCTTTCAGGGGTCAAGACCTTAAATGATGTTAACTAGAGTTTTCAAGGACTTAAGTAGATTGAGATGGATAAGTGCTCAGGGCAAGCCTAAGCAGTTTGTACTAGTATTGGTGAGAGTGGATGGGACAATCCATTAAGCAAGGTTGGAGGAGTTATACTTGGAGGGACTTGAGTGGGTTGCTTGACTCAGGCCAGAGTGAACCATGGGGAGATAAGCTAATCGAGCTACTAGAGGGGGCTGAGCTATTGGCTTGAAGTGAGTAGGCGTTTCAAGGAGATAGGCGACGAGCTTGGGCTCATTAGTTGAGGACATAGCACTATCAAGCATTTACGTACGCTACATAATAGTTGATTTGACCAATGTGACCTTTGGTATGCCTAAGGCTCAATGATATTGCTTTGGGTGATGTGTGTAGCTTCTAAAGTACATGTAGAGTCCACTTTAACGATCCGTATAACAAGCGAATTTGAGCCTTTAAGGGTTGAGCAATGATACGTGGACTACTAAGGTTGAACTTTTCGTTTAGTCGGGAAGTGATGATCCATGTGCTCCATCTTCGTCCGATTCATTTTTCCACTTTTACTTCACTCCTTATCAAAACTTTACCAAATTCTCTCCAAAAATCTCCCAAACTTTCTTAAATACTAAACATACCCAAAACTCCTTTAACTTACTTCTTGAAGTGAAACTGCAATGGCTTACGAGGTTCCAAGGTACTCTTCTTTTAAGGATATTTCTACCATGATCGAGGATATTCATAAGAAAATGATGACCAATTCCACTTCCTTCGAAGAATGACAATGATTGTAAGATGTGGACATGGGAGATGAGGAGGAGGCAACTGTAAAGAGGACTTAAGAGAGGTACGCTGACGATGGCATGGGTAGAGATGCAGTAGAGTAGTTACATCTAAAGTGAGAACCTGGATGTCACTGATTTTTTTGACGTATAAGCATAATGATGAGGCATTTGATAGGGTATGTGTGGCCATGTAGGATTGGGCTAACCAATGGATTGTAGAGAGGCCTAGGGAAGCGGAGAGGGCATGTGACTATAGGGTGAGAGGTCATTTTCCCTGTACCAGAAGCCATTTGAGCAGGGGCTATAGTTGTCCTTCATGGACTTTCAACTCGAAGTCTTTAAGTACTTTAAGATATGCTTAGGCCCTTTGCACTCAAATGCTTGGCTTCAATTGCTTAGGTTCGAAGTTATGTTCATCTACCATGGATAGAGGCCTATAGCTCAACTCTTTAAGCACTTCTTTCATTTGAAGTTGAGCTTGGATGGATAAGTTTACTACTTAGCCTGAGGTAATCACATTAGGATCTTCTAGGCTTTGAAGACGAAGGTTGAGGGTTGGAAGGATAGGTTTATTTGGATGTGGTCAAGTGAAGAGCTACCCTTTCCCATCGAATGGGTTTAACCCATAAGGACGACTGCAATGGAGTATATGGCATCGAAGGATGACAATGTGAGGAAGGAAATCCTCGATCAAGTTCACTAGCTCGAGGATGGCTTTAACATTAGAATTGTTGTAGGGAACTATGTTCACGAAAGGCTATTGTTTAGCATGGAGATAGGTACTAGTAGAGGGTCTAACTGAGGGGGGTGGTTGGGAGTTCATTGTTGTACACTGTCATTATGATGGGAGCTTAAGGCTACCCATCCTTGGTAGGTTTGGTTACAAATTTTTATTTTGTTGTGTCATTAACTTCCTTTCTATGTTTAGAGCTTTCCAAATCTGTAGAGAGGACTTTCGGAGTGCTACGATGGAGGTCCATGAGAAGAGGCTCCGAAAGTCGGCTCAAAAGGGTAAGAAGAAGGCTTGAGTCCAGGAGATGGGGACCTCAGTTGCTACTCGATGGGGGTGAGGATGATCCTCTAAGGAAGAGGAGGAAGAAGGACGTTGTTGGCTCCTCAAAGAAGAAGAAGAGCAAGAAAGCCCAAGGTCCTTTCGCTACTCGAATTAGTTGATGTTGTACTAATAAGGATCCCCTTAGCTTAGAAAGGTAGGCTTCAGTTCCTGGTGGTGGCTCAAGTGTTAGAGAAGCAACGATGCTAAGCTATATATCTGAGATGAGCCTTCTGATGATGGGGTAGGGGCTCAATAGTAGTGGTAGCAATAGTAGCAGCAAACCTCGAAGGAGATAGTAGAATCATAGGGTTGAAGTGCTAAAGATTGATGACAAGCTACAACACTCACTTGGTCATCATTGTGATAAGGAGCCAGCCTTCATTCCTATGAGGTCTGAGTTAGACCTCCTTAGGCTCTCTAGGACAAGACATATGTTGACTCCATGGTGGTAACACTGGAGAAGCTATGTAAGGGAAGGCTCATGAATTATAATAGCATGTTTAGCTCGTCGAATGGAATAAAGGAGGAATGGAACTACAATTACTAGGGAATGGAATAGAGGTTTAATGAGCGATGAATGAATATTACAGTGTTTAGTTAAGTATATTGGAATTGCTATTACAATGTTCGCTTCATAGAATTTAATAGTGAATAAGACATGAATAGAATATAAAATACTAAAAAATACCCCCATCGTCTAACTAAGAAAGAAAATAAAAAACAAATAGAAGAAACATTACAACATCATGTTTACATGAGAAAAACCTATTCTCGTGTACATAGATAACCTCATTCTGGTACCTTATGAAACCTTAACCTTAAATCATGAAGAAATAAATTATTTCTCCCATTCCTTTTGCGACCTTAACCCCATTTTAGAAGGATACTAACTTGATCACCAAGAATCATGATGACCATCTATTGAGAAGCCTCTCTAGAGCAAATCTCCCATTTCTCACAAGTTCTAATCGGCTACGCAAGTTGGTACCTTTTTATTTTTACTCCATCAAACCATTTTTTGGAATCACAATTAGGTGTGATCAATAACCCATCATTCTTTTTTTGTTTTTCTTACTATAATTGAAATGGATACTAGTAAATTGTTGAGTAATGCTGGTGTGTTGACAATGTGTTATTCTATGATAGGAAGGAATAGATGAATACTGATCATCAAAGAGGAGCATGAAAAAGTTTTATATTGTTTTAACTGGTATGTTTTTGTTAAAAGTTTGTAAGATTAAAGATGCTTCTTTGAAAATACATAAAATGTGATTCAGTAAGTGAACTAATTGATAAAGAATTAGGTATTACATATCTTTGTATTGAAATTACATCCCATATGTAATATGCTTATAAGTCTATATTTAAGGGGAAGCATGTGTTTGAAAGTGATAACGAAGATATGAGAAGGGAGATTTAGATCATGCAGCATTGAAGTGAATAATTGGGTATTGTTGACTTTAATATTAGAAAAAAAAATTTGTGCATCTTGTGATGGAGTTATGCTCTAAGGGTGAGCTTTTTGATATGACTATTACTAAGGTTCATTATAGTGAGAAAGTAGCTGCTTCCTTGTTTAAAGTAATTATGAATGTGATCTATGCCTACCATTTAATGGGTGTGATATATAGAGATCTCTTGAGAATGTCTTGCTATCTAGCAAGGATGAGAATGAAACTCCAAAGGCTACTTATTTTGGGTTATCATTGTTTGAAGTCATTAAAGCAAATATGTTAATAGGCATTTCAGCTCGTTGTTGTAACTATTGCTTTATTTTATAAAGCATCATTGAAGTTATCATTCTTAGTACCTTTTCCAATAGTAGCTTTTCAATTAAATGTCCAAAAGACATTTCTTTCTTTCCTTCTTTTTTTCGTTCTTTTAAGTGAGGTCAGATTCTTTTTTTCCCCTTTTTTAATAATAAGAATCACAATTTAGAGAAAAAAGATAGCCTTTACAAAAAATCTAAGCACCCTCATATGTGAGACAAGTATGTACAAGCCTAAGCTTCAAATTAGTTGGTTATGGATCTAACTATTCAATTCTCAACCTTATTCCCATTAGTTTGGTTAGCTCTAAGAGAGCTTTTCTAAAATAAATTTTCCAATTTGATATGCCCAACTACTTTTCCATTTTTCTTTAAAATCTAGCTAACTTGCTTTGCATATGACTCCAAGACATTCTTAAAATTTTTTGATACAAGTCTACTATTGCTACTATGACTTTACTAGATCATATTTGGAAATATAGTTGACACTCATCTTTTGGTAATGTTCCTCTAAGTAAACAACTTAATATGTGTTGAGATATTAATTCTTTCTGACCTTAGGTGAGGTTATTTTAAAATGTTTGGCTTGGCTTATATTATTATTTGCTTTCTTGTATCCAAGTCTATTAATGGTTATATTTGACAAATTAGTCAAAGTGCAATCAATATGCTATTGGTATATGAGATTTTGAGAGTTAACACTCATTGAACTATAATCCATGAAAATGTTTATATTTGATAAGGTGGTTGTTATGGTTAAATTAATCATTAGTTTACCTCTTTTTTTCTAGTGCAAATTCATGTCGAGTAGCTAGAACATGAATTAGAAACATCTACAATGAGGCATAAGGATCTGCAAATTACATAGGAAAGAGAATATATACCTTGATCCATCAATGAAAACTTCAAATTTAGGGAAACAATGTTCCAAAAAGTATTTTGTTCGTTGATGGTTCTTATGGTTATAATGGTCATATGTTATAATATATATTGTACAAAGGACAAGTGTAATGTGTAATATGAATGTCCAGTGTACTTTTTTAATGGATATTAGTGAAAAAAAGTAGAAGCAATTTATTTGAAAGTTGTGAAGAGATTATGTTGTTAATATTGTTATAATGTGAAGCTCTTGGTTATTATTGGCTTCTATTATTGTTTACCAAATGTATTCTTTGTTCTTCTAATGTATAATTCCACTACTTGTACTTCGTGACTTTCATATCTATTGTAATGGAGTTGGTAGCAATCAAGGAAGGGATAAAACTTCTTATGAATAACTAACTTCAAAAAGTTGCATTTAATTAAATTATGGTATACATGCTTTGGATTACACATTAGGAAATATACAATGATATGATCTACATTGCATAAGGTTCTTCCCACATACAAATATGCTATTATTACAATGCAACTCCTTCTGCAAACAAAATAGCTTAATTTGCTTGGTTACCCTCAGATTGCTACAAAATTAGTGCAATCGACATGCTGTTGCCACTTACCCTCAGATTGCTTTGGTTGTGGAGATCTTATTTGATATCTATTAACTTAGTTATTTGATTGCTAGCACTGTAGTCTTAGTTGAGCAATTTATGTAGAGAAGCTTGCATTTAAGGCATTAAATACTATTTTGAATACGCCTCTTGCCAGATTGAAATCTGGAAAAAGTGCTGTTATCTTACACTTAATAGGTACATATCATACTAATATGAAAATGACAAATGCTCTTAATGGAAAATCGAGTATGTAATGGAAAGTCTTTTGCTGCTATTAACCAAATTATCATTATGAAATATTTCCTTATAAAAAAATGCTATTGATTTTTTTATTTATTAGCCAACAAAATCAATGAATTCATACTCAAATTATCAACCATCAACTCTTGTATCAACTACAGTTAGTTTTTCTCATAAGCAAGTTTCCTCTAGATTTTGGCTTATTGCTAATATTGCTCAATAGTACAAGTCCATAAAGTTAGTGCATCCACAACTATGGCTCTACAAAAAAAAAAAAAAAAATTAAATCAATAGCATATCAAAGCATCATTTTACTCAAATCCATCAGTAGTACAACTCTAAAAACTCATAGAGCATAATTTAAAAAGGTTATCTACTATGGAAGCTGCTAGATTAACTACAGGACAAGAAAATGCCATATTTGGGTGCATTGCGTTTCTAATTTTAAACAAATTATGAGTACATTTTTGTAAGACCATTCTACTTGAATAGAAAGATGACTTAGTAGTATCCCCCCTATAGATCTAGACACAACAAGATAGTTGCAAAAGTCAAAATATCATTTAACTATGTGAATGGATATGGATCATGGAAGCTTAAAACATAAATGCATGTTTGAGAGATTGAAATACAAAACCATATATTTCATGTAAAAACATGTATGTTAGATTAAACATGTATTTCATAAACTGTACATGCAATCATCGTAATACACAATATTACAGCAAATTTCCCTTCCATAAAGAGAAGAATATATCACATCAAAGTACATCATATTGCTTGTAACATATTACACCACATCCAATCCATCTGCAGCACATCCTTAGCCGTTTGTGCAACTTCACTTGTAACACGATCTTTTTCATATATCATTGACAACTTAATCTAGTGTCGAAAACTCTTGGTTATGAATGGAGTAGTCTTCTAATGGTTACACAAGTAGAGAGTGACAATAAGAAAATTGTATCTAACATACTACTAAATAAAGAGTGTAAATGGGGTTATATTTTAATTGAAATGGCTTTTAATTAAATAAAAGACAATTTTGAGGATAGTGGGAATGTTAAGCCAAAGCATACAATTGAAACATTAGAAAGTATGCAATGTTACAATGCCCCAACCATAAAGCTAACAAGAAGCAAGCAAGATTTTTTTTTCCCTTCGTAATTTACTCTCATACAATATAATTTAATCCATCACTAAAAAATAAGAAATTTTATTTACATATCAAATAAGGATGGCAAGTTAAAGAAAATGAGAACTTGATATAACATTCTTATACATATATAATGTAAGGTACCAATCTACAATAATATTTTGTTTACATTAGAATTTATTTAACTTAGAACATGTTTACTGGCCAGGAAAAAAATAGGAACAAATTGGAACATGTTTTTCTTATGCATCATCAAAACAATTGAACATGAACATAAGTTGTAAACCCTATTTTTAGCAGGCCTACGATTTGTCTAAGAGTACTTCTCGAACGTTCTTAAGGATCAACTAAACTAAGAACTCAAGTTTACGATTAGAAACGAACTTACTTTTCCAATTCAAAAGCCTATTATCGATAAAACCCAAACTTAAAAAACTACGAACTCTAAAGTCACCTAAAACCCTAAGTCTTAAAACAATTAAGGACTTTTAACCCTAAGTAACTAATTGATAATTTAATTTGAATAATTTCATTCAACTCTAAAAAATTTCATAATTTTATAAGAATTAAATTATCATTTACAAAACAATTCAAGAAGTAAATCCTAAAACAATTTCTTATTAAACAATTCCCTTATCTTCATGCCTAAGCCATACACTTGAATAAGTGGACCAACTAATTATCTTAAATGACTTATCAATTGAAAGTTGGAGTTATTTATCAATTGATAACTTATGAAAATCTAGTGATAAGACACTTTCCTTATCACCCCTTCACTTATACTACATATGGTCAAATTATCACAAGATTTCACATGTTTTACTTTAATAAAGGAAACAAGACATTTCCATGCCCAAAAGGAGACTATATGGCCAGTTCTTACATGGCTTTAAGGGGGGCCATACTCTTGTCTTTTATCCATTAATCACTTTATCTTATACTCTACTATTCACACCTTAATGCTTATATCATCAATAGTTGCAATTGTTGACTTTTGTGTATGCTACAAAACAATAAAATCAAGATTATTAAACACACTTCCCACCCCATTCCCAACTGGCTACTCTTTTCTCATTTGCTCTTACTTTCAATTTCATTTTCACTTCCTTTTCTCTTACATTGAAAACAACACAAAAGAAGAAACAACCATACCTTACAAAATCCTTCACTTATCGCCATATTCCAAGCATACACACACTTATGGCACTTTTAACTTCTTTTTGTCTTGCTTTTGCCAACATTCAAAGCCCTTTAGGATCCTTAGAACACTCCTTAAACCCCACTTCAAAGGACCATAACTCAGGTTTCAAAAAGGGTACAAGAAGGAGGAAGTAAGACAAAGAGCATAAGTGAAATCTTAGTGAACAACCACCATATATATATATTTTTTTTTTGCTTTAAGGACGAGTAAGTATATCGTGTGTTAGTTAGTTAGTATTCATATTAGGAGACTATGATTTCTTGAAGATATGAGTATGATCATAAGTTGGTATAACATCAAAGACTACTCTAAGAAGCAAACTCATGAAAACCTTACATGGAAGTTGAAATATGAGCTTGTAAAGTTAGTGTTTCGTAGAGATACTTGTTTAACACTTAGAATGAAAGATTTTAAGTTGATAAAATCTTAAAATGAGAACTTGATTGAAAGAGAAGCATGCTGGACATGAGGATTTAGAGGTCATTTGGATGTTGCTTTCACTTTCATTGAGTTAAACATACTATAATCTAGTCTTAGGTAAAGGAAAAATCCATCACGTGAAGTTTTATAAGGAAACCAACTTTGTACGACATGAACTAAGGTATGAGAGGTATGATGAAAGTGAGATCCTTTATTTTCATGTAAAGTATGAGCAAAATAATCATTTCATGAAAAAGAAGTCAAGTTAAGATTTGAATACAAGTAGCTTAAGTTTATGATGTAACACCTAAACTTAAGGAAATGATGAAACAAGTTAGAAAATCAAGTTGGAAGCCCTCATACTCAAATCAACCAAATCTGGAACATCCCTAAAAGATACTTAAGAATATGATAAAAGTAAGTAAACAAAGTGAAAAGACCAACCAAGGCAAGTTTGATAAGTGTATTAAGCCTAAAACTCAAAACTGAGCTTAAAACTTTTAAAACGAGCCTCAAACGTCAAGTTGAACCACCCTTAAGTTTCTGACCAGCAACTTGACACATCAATAAGGGTTGTTTTAAGACTCTCAAGAAGCCCACGAGACACTCCCTAAGCCTAAGAAAGTGACCATCTTTGAATTGAATAAAAAACAAGCCTACTTAAGAGCCTAGGAAGTGGTTGATAGCCTTAGGAGTGTAAATCAAAGTTGTAAATTTGACCTTAAGGAGTATTTTGAGCTTAGAATGAAATCTTAAGCCCAAGTTCAAGAGAATTTCCAAGTTACCAAAAAGCCTATTAACCAAACAAAGCCCAAAAGCACTCTAAATCATAAGGATTGTTACTGTTCTGACTTATGGATAGATTTTTGTGCCTCATCTCGAAAATCTAACCTCACCATGTTATAGTACACTTGAAAATGATGAAGATTGACTATAAGATCATAAAAATCGGATTTAAAACGAGAAAGTTATACGTGATTGAACTTTCAAGTAAAATTGGGAAAAATATGAAAACTAGTCAAGAGTGTAACTCAAGGCGTTTTAGCTTAGTGTTTTAAGTTTTGTTTCAAATCCTTATAGTGTTATGATTGTAATGACTAGGGGACCCCGCGTTTGGAGATGACCTGCCCTTGAACTACTTTAACTGATCCGTATGGCGGAGTGAGTGAATTCTTGATGATTCTTTACTTAATTTTGCTTGTAGAATAGATGCAACAAATTTAACTCAATTTTACATATGAAAGAATTAGTTATGGTGGAAGTAATGAGCTTGAATATCAAACTTAACTTTACTAAAGTATACATTCACATATTGCAAAATTACACATATACATAGACATAATGCAAAAAACCTATTGTAGATCTTGGAAACAACTCAATTGCAGCACAGAGTTGACAACAAAATTTGAGAGTTTGACAAAAAGTTATAACATTTCACACAATTTCAGTCCAAAATCGAGAGGCCATTGAAAGGGTTTACTAGAAAACATTACTATATCTCTTCAAAACTAAGCAAGCAACACAATATACTAATATAAAGAGAAGGAAATAGATGATAACGTTACCTTTTCTATAGAGATTGACTTTTAAGAGACAATGATGTAGTGGGCTATGATGTTTAGTTTAAATGCATGTGAAGTATATATATGGCGTAGGTGGATGAAGTCATGAGGGTGACTTAAGAGAAGGGAATGAAAGATAGTTGATAGGGTTGGGCGAAAAAATCGCAAACTGCGGATTGAACCATGAACCGAACTGAAACAAAAAATTAGTTTTTTTACAAACCGTTTGATTTATGGTTCAGTTCAGTTATATATAAACGATTTGTGATTTAGTTTGAGGAAGTAAACCGAAATGAACTATTTAGTTAAATAAAAAAAATTCATGCAATTATTTTATATTTTTTTATTATATTTTTCTATCAATCTTCATAAATTTTATCAAATTTTTTATATCATGTTATTCTTTATCTTAATTTAGTGTCAAATATTAAGATAAAGTTGAGTGAATTTCATTTGAAATTTCATATTTATTAGAGATAAAAATATTTAGTAAAAATTTAATATAAATGGTTCGAATTGTGGATCAAATCAAACTGAATAGGTTTTAATTAGGTTAAAAAAAAATTATGAATTGAACCATGTGGTTAGGTTTAACTTACAGAAAAAACCAAACTATTATATTAGGTTTGGTTCAGTAAAAGTGAACAAACCGTATCGAATCGAATCATGCCTACCCCTAATGTCAGGATGGTAGGTTAAGGTTTTGTTCCTCATTGATCCATCAAGCGTGATGCATGGAAGAGATGGATGAGGATTATGATGGAGAAAGCTGAGTTCGATTAAGGTTATTGAAGTTTGATTATAGATGATGTTTACTGAGGGCAAAAGAGTGTAAATTTTCTATTATAAATGAGGGCATTTTAGGAATAAAGATTAGGAACTAATCTATGATTTATAATTCTGAGGATGCATTAAGGAATTGCTATGCAGTGTTTTAAGGGAAATGAGATTTTGAGAAATTAGTATTATGGGAGGTCAAAATCCAACTAAACCCCGTAGTAGAATTCATATAAGGAATGAGGGGAGAATAGAGTTACCATTCACCCAAAGTGAATATGCAGTAAGTGTTTCATTATTAGTCAGTTCGTGTAAGTAATGATTGGTTTGCTTATGTGCATGCTTTGGCGATTTATGAGTTCGCCTTCGCATGCGACCGTCGGCTTCTATGAGGGGTGTGTCCTTTAGTTTTTTTTTTTCCTTTTCTTTCAACTGTCGTAAGATGCTTGGTATTTAATTTTCTTTATGTTGCAGGTAATCCAAAGGAAGATTGCTCAGCTAAAGGAATAGGTCTTTAATCTCCGAGAGGAAAAAGACCGATGACTTCGTCTTAACTTATGGCTACGTCTAGGAGGAGAACAAGAAGCTGACCAATGAGGTATCTCTGGCGAGGGTTGAAGTCGGAGCCACGAAGAGGAGTACCAAAGAGGTCAGGGCTTTGGTGGATGCTCGTAAGTGCGAGCTGGTTAAGGTAAGTAGGGAGGTAGAGAGGAGAGCAAAGGAGCTTGAGGAGGCTTAAGTTGGATTCCAGGCTCAAGAGGTTGAGATGAGGGAGGGTCATGACCTGACCTCAGAAGCCATGCAGTGGATCTTCAAAGAGATCACCTTGAGGCCTCACTTTAAGAACAAAGTAGTTGATGTCGGGTTTGATTAGGGGAGGGTGGTTCGAGTGGAGGTTCATGAGAAGTACCTGTCTCTTGACTAACGTTTCCTCTATTCGTTGTTTGAGGGTGCTCTTAAGTCTTTTGAAGGTTCTAAGGAGTCCGTTACAGAAGGCAACTCAAAAGATCAGGCTAGAGACTAGTAGAAGCTCTTCGGTTGATTTTTGCTTTCTCTTTGTCCCCTCTTTTGTACATTGTTCTTTTGTTTTTTCTTTTTAGTTGTACTTAGGCTGATATTCCAGCCCTTAAAGCTTTGTACACATGACTTTGATGAATGAAAATATTTTTATTCTAAGTTATATTGTCTCCTTGTAGCGCATTGCTTTCCTTGAATTTATTTCCCCTATTGTGTATTTTCTAAGTGTCAACGTAGGCTCGAGTGTTCAAGCAATTACGCAATTATAGGATTTCAGGTAAACTTGGGTAGGTCGCTTGAGTGCTTAGGACTCTAGGTTGTGCTCAGTGCTCAGTGTAATAGTACCTCGACTAAGTTGTTACCAGCTTCTTATGTTAACCTGGTTTTGTGCACTTTAATAGAAGTTTTGTTTACAAGTGTCTGAATGTCCTCTAAAGAGTCGTTCTACTAAGGAGTGCTGCATGTATGCTCTTAGGTTTCATGAAAAAGTCATGCTTGGTCTAAAACAATAAGACTTCGTGGGTTGCTAAGTAGCTATAGACCTAGTATATTAACTAGGCCGGTGTACTTGGTTTGGAGGGCTAACCATTTGAGTATAAGTATATTTACGGTGCTCGAGGTTGGAGATGTGGATCAACCCAGTATGCTTGAGGCTTAGAACTCTCAAGTGTATGGATCGGCAAGAGTGCCCAAATATCGAAGATGAATATCGACTCAACTATGTCCGAGGCCTTTCTTCCCTTAGGTGTGTTAACATTAATAAGGGCAGGATTCAGGGATGAAGATTAACTTGGGAATAAGTTTATGGAGTAGACCAGCGAGAAAGAAAGTAGACATGTGTATAGGAACTCGTTGTAAGTCTTGTAACTGTAGGACGAAGATTTAGTATATAAAATTTAAAGTGATTGGTTAAAGGATCTAATTAAGTTTAAATTATGAAATAAAACTACAAACATTAGTAAAAGTAATTTAATAAGTTTGAATTTAAAAAATAAATAATAAAATAATAGAATATTATAATATCAAATTTTAAGTATATTACTTGTTATTTATTGGAAATGAGTAAAATGAATTCTAATAATTAATGAGTCACTAGAGATAAATTATATGTACACTAAAAATCATAAAATAAAAAAAATAGTTTTTAAGAGTATTTACTTATAATCCATATGTATTTACATATAGGTAAAAATATGTGAAATTACCTAAAATTCCTGAAAAATGCTAAATAATTAAATAAAATTATAAAAAAAATCAAGGAAAAATAAGAAAAAAAATAAAAAAAGTGTAGAATAATCCAAATTTGAGTTGTGGCAAGTCAGGGGGGAAAGAAAAAAATTAACCAATTAAATTAACACATTGAAAAAGTTAAATTGGAAGGGGATAAAGCAAATGTCAACTCCAATTAATGCACCAAAATTCCCTGAGAGCTTTATAAATAGCCAAACTCCACTAGATGCTCATTTGGCCTATTTAAAGTCTTAGAAAATTAGAGAGAACTAAAAAAAAAAAAGAAGAGAATTAGGGTTTTCCAAAAAATTTGTGCAGTGGGGGCAATTGGACCGAACCCACAAATCACCACCAATTGAAACCGAACTACTACTACCACCACACTCTACACCTATCGCTTAGACCAACCGACACCCCTTGGACCGCTGCTGGTGGCCGAAAGTCCAATAGATAGGTGAGTTCAAAATTCAGCTCAATTTTGTATAATTTATTAAAATTATTAATTTTATCCAAAAAATTATAAATTTTATTATTCTAATTTTTTATTGTTTCTAGATTTAGGGAAAAATATTGGTTAGATTTAATTATACTTAAAAATATATGATGCTTAAGAAATCGTACAAAACCAAACATGTTTCTAATTTGAATTAAATAGCCTTATGAGTATAGTTTTAACCTCAATTTTTTTTTTTTTTTGTAGACGACTAAAGTGATATAGAATAATGCTATAAAGCCTTTTTTCAGAAATTAATTTTCGAAAATTTAAGTGATTTCTAAGCCCTTAAAATATGTATATAATTAGGGATTTTTTGGGGTTAATTAATGATTAATTGAACATTTACTGATTTAGTATATAATTAAGGATTTTAAGATGTTCATATTTGATGTGGTATGATAATTGTGGTATTTAGGGTGTTAGATGTGATTTTTAGAGGTATTATGTAGTAAATATAGGTAATTTTGATAATATGTAGAATTGAAATTATGGTAAATATAAAATATTAGGTTAAAATGAATAACATAGTAATAATATTAATACATATTAAATCTAATACAAAACATAAATTTAGGTAGTTATAGGAAAAATGTAAAATTTTCTCTTATTGAGATTAAATTCGATATACTAATAAGGATTAGAATATACTGAGTAGACTAAAATACTAAGTTAGGATTAAAAGTGATGCTTAGGATACTCGAGTCTGATGTGATTAATTTCACATTAGCGTTTGGAGCATTTTTTTTATTTATATATAATATTCATAGTTAGAACTAATTTAGAACTTAAATTAGAACCAAATTCAAAAACTAATTCCAAAACTAACTTAGAATAAACTGGTAGTAAATAATATATATATATATATATATATATGAAGAGTTGAGCTCAATCATAACCTATAGTGTGTGTGTATGTGTATGTATATATATCATCAAGATATAAATACTAAAAACTTATTTATTTTATATATTATAGGATACGGAGACGAGTCGACCTACGAGAAGTAATTGAGCAAACCAAGGGTATAAAGTAAGCTGGGTTTAATACTTGATCATATTTTGGAGTACTATTTTAAAGTACTTGGAGACTTAGGATTGTATTTGACTGTGTTTGTAAGTAGTTGTGTATGCATGTGCTTAGGTATCTGCTTTCGTATTGAATTCTGTATTGTGTTTGGTGATTGATGTGAATGGAATGGTGCAAAATTGTTTGATTACCCTAAACCGTACTTAATCACAACTAACCTAAATACCCTAATTAGACATGCGTTACAACCCTTTAGGGGACCATTAAGATTCTCTAACCAAATACCAACACTTTTGAAAAAGATAGCATTAGATAGCATAATGGTTTTTTCCTCATCCTTAGCTAAACTAAGTAACAGGAGAGGAGGTTGTAGTAAGGATAAGGGCATTGGTTTGAAGGATAGTCTTAAGGGGGAGTGGTGTCTCCATTGCACAAACCTGGGTTTGGTTATAAGATATTGCATTAATGGAAACTTCTCAACTCTGATTAGAGCGGATGAAATTACTTTGATTTCACAATGAACCATACTACGTTGTGTAATGGCATTTACTTGTTGCATTGTATATAATTAATTGCTTGAAAACCTTGTTTATGTTCACTATACTTTCATAAGTCTCCAACTTAACTTACCAAGCTGTAGTTGCTTATAACTATATAGATTCTCTTGTAGGTTCTAACTTCTGACTTCTGACTTCTGACTACTATGCCGTGATACAATTATCTCGAGGTTAGTTATCTTTTAAAGCTTTAGGGAGTGAGGATCAAATGGCTATATGATTGAGTTTTTTTTTTTTTTTTTTTTTTTTAATGTCTTGATAGTACTTTAGGTATATGAACCAATGTGTGAGATGTAAGTTAGCCAACTACTATAGCATGTGTAATTTCCTAGGATTTTAAGACAATATGGATGTAAATATATATGTATGAATGATGGTTCTAACTTTTTATGTAAATTTTAGCTTAAACTTTAATTGAATTGTTTACTTCAAAGCGAGGAGTCATGGACGCTTTATGTAAATTATACCTATAATAGGCACTATAAGGTCAGTTACTGTCATAGGTTGGTTTACATGGCGAGATTGTTGCGAATCTGCAGCTTCGGGGTGTAACACTCATCTTTCATTAACTAATGGGTGTTTACATGTACACTAAGCTCTTTACAATACTTTACATGAAATAGGCCTTAAGTTGTTGGCCTTCCATGTCCTTTGGATGAGTTGTTTATCTAAGGTCTCCAATTTGTAAGCTCTATTGCTCATGTCTTTCCTCACTCGTATGGTGTCCTCTCAATTTGGTACAAGCTTTCCTTGCCCTTTACAGGAGCATGTGGTCTCTAGCTTACAACACACTGGATCTCCAAGTTAGAAGACCTTGTGCTTTATATAGCTACTCGAGTTCCAGTGACGTCGTACACCTCATCGATCATGTTGAAGCTTGCTTATAGAGCTATGCAATTGGTGTTGGTGTTGAAGTTTTGGACCCTATTTGTTAAGAGCTCTACCTTGATGGGTTAGATAACTTTAAAGCTAAAGATAAGGAGGAGTGGCGTCTCTTTAATAGTTTTGTGAGTGGTTTTGTACCTTAGAGGATGTTGGGGAGCTTGTCAACCCACTTCTTATCTACTTGTTCTGCTCTCTTCTTTAAGCTATCAAGGATTATCTTGTTGATTATTTCGACTTGATTGTTTGAAAGAGGGTGGGCTATCGAGGTGCAGTAGAGTTTGGTGTGGTGCTTCTCATAGAATTCGCTAAACTTGGCGCTATCGAACTACTTGCCATTATTTGTGATCAAGGCACAGGGTACCTTAAATCCGGTAAAGCTATTGGTGACGATGAAGCCTTTAGCTACTTTAGCTATAATATTAGCGACTACTTGAGCTTTGGCCCACTTAGTGAAGTAATCTACAACCACTAGGGTGAACTAACGACCCTTGAATGATTTGGGGAAGGGTTTGAGGTTGTCAAGCCCCCATTGGATGAATCGCCATGGATTTGTCATGAGGTGGAGGTTGGTACTTGAGGTGTAGTTAATGGGAGTGTATTTATGGCACTTGTGACATTTTTGCACCATAGCATTCATGTCTTCTTTCATTGTTTGCTAATAGTAATTGAAGTAGACGACTTGTATGTAGAGCGCTTGGGCTTAGATATGGTTGTTGTAGACCTGGCATGCAACTCTTCCTCAGGTTTCAGGCATTAAAGGAGTTAAATGCTATGCTTATAATGGTACATGATGTCAACAATAATGGTGTAGTTCGTCATGTTGTAGGCTAGCTTCTTAGTTTTGCACCTGTTCTTGAGTAGCATCCCTATCTTGAGATAGTCAATGATTAAATCCATTTAGCAAGGCTCATCAGAAGAAGGTCAAATCTCAAGTGCTTTCTGCTACCGTTCTTCAACTATGTGCTTAGGGACATACTGTAGAAGAGGATCAGAGCAACATGCTATTGCTTAGAGATACTTTGTCATGGTTTCTCCCTTTAACTCATATTCCCCTTTTACTTGCTATACCATGAGCATAAAGTTCGAGTAGATCTTAACCTTTACAACCTTGATGTCCTTGGTAATCTTTAGATCGGCGATGAGTGCTTCATATTCCCCGTCATTATTCCTAGTCAAGAATCTAAACTTGAGCGCGTATAGAACCATGGTACCATAAGGCATTTCAAAACATTACCTATTCCACGCTCCCTCCCCCTACCTACCCCCTACCAATCTTTCTCTCTTTTCGTCTTCTTCTTCCTTCCTTTCTTGATTCATTCTCTACAATTAGAAGCTCTATTAAATAGAGGTATTTTTAGCCCCAAAAATCAATCCAATTTGACTTGATTTTTTTTTTTAAATTAGAAAAAATATATGGAATTAAAAGGGAAACACATGATAATATTTCGAGTCTAAAATCTTGGAAAAAAATAAAGGGAAAATGCATCCAAAAAAATTATAAAAAATATGTCTTTTAGGAAACTTAGTGTATATATCTTCAAATAAAGGGGAAAATTAGATCTTGTAATGTAATTTCACCGCGTAATTAGTGTCTGTAATTGGTAATAAGATGTATGAGGTTGATTTTATCCAATTAATCGGTCGAAATAACACTTAGAATGCATCAAGATTGGACAAAAAAAAGGAAAAAAGAAAATAAGAACGAACCAAACTTATGAGATGCAAGATGATTTAATTCCTTAATTTAAAAGGAAAGTTTCTTAGCCAAAAAGCTTGAGTCTACACTATAAATAAGGCTCCCTTTATCACATTGAAATGGACAATTGCAAGAAAAACGGATGAGATTGAGGGAATTATCAACCTTCCCTTGCATATTCTAGTTCTAAGGTTTTGTTGAGAAATTAATTTTCTTTGAGCAAATCAGAGGAAAGGAGTACAATTTTACTGCAAATTGGTGGAGGGGTGTCAAAGTTTGGGAAGTTAAGGGTCTAGAATCATCGCTGCTTTGCCTAAAATTGCCTAAAAAGTCACTAAACTAACTACCGATTTGTTCCTACACGAGGTAAGTTCCTAGAATCATGACTTGTTCTTATTTGTTTTTGTTTTCTTTGTGATTTTGATACATGTTGTGTATTAATTAATTGTGAAACCATGTCTTTATATATGTAAGAAGCTTGTGTTGATGCGATGATTGTAGAATAGTTGATAGAAATTTTTGTTTCTATGATATAATGATAATGTAATATTCATGTAAATTTCTGTACTTATTGATGATCTTGATTAATTTGATTAAATTGTATGCTTTGATTGATGAATTGTAATATATATGTCATGATTCATGTTTGTATAATATATGATTGATGTTTGAACATGTGATTATTATTGAATTAGATACTTTGATTGAAAATCTTATTAAACTGTCATTATAAAGTAGTTTTTGTTAATAATTGTAAGTTGTTAACATATAAATAATAAGCATGCCATATAGAATATATTTGTCATGTTATGAATGTTATATGATTTTTTCTTTTTTACTTTAGGTGATTTATTTAACATGATGGTTTTTTTTTTTTTTATAAAAGGAGCTTTTCCTTTTCTTTTCTAAAAAAAAAAAGGTATTTTGCCACCTTAGAAAAGTATTTCTCTTAAATAAAAAAATCTAAATGAATTTTCTTAATTAGGTATTTCTATTTTTTTTATAAGAAATTTGGACCAAAAATATTTTTTATAAACAAATTAATATGTAAATACTTAAAAGTGGAAAATTTTTTAAATAAAATAGAATAACTCAGTATAGTTTTATAAAATAACTTCAAAACTTCATGGGCTCGATCTTGTTTAGTAGGTATATAGGCATTTCAAGCAGCCCTAAAATATATATAAAAAAAAAATCTTTTTCTCTAATGTTAAGCCCTTTTTATTTTAAGAAACCCATCAAAGGTCCACTTATTTTATGGACTTCTTTTATGAAACCTTTTTAGTTTTAAAATACATTAACCTATGAGCCCAATATAACTTTGGTTTCTTTCTTTTTCTAAAATTGTTTTTTTTTTCCTTAAGAAAAAACTATGAGTTAGTAGTTGAAATTAGGATCCATCTACCTATGGGTCCTAGATGGATCCTAATTTCACTTTTTCTTGATTTTGATCGGGTGGCGACTCCATTTTTCAAAAGATTTTTTTTTTTTTTAAATACTTTTTCTCAATATGGTCAAGAGGTATATATTAAATGGGTTGGGCTTAATATAAATTGGTTTAATAAAAGAGAGAAGCGGATTTTTCAACTCGACAAATTGGTAACTCCACTAAGAACCTGTAGGCTAGCTATAGAAGGAGTCCATTAAATAAATTAGGTTTTTGTTTTGTACATGCATAATGATGATTAGGCTTTGGTTTTTTTTTTTTCTTTAGTTTTTAATATTATATGTATATAGTTCTACTAATGTGGGCTTAAGTGATGCAGGGAAACAAAAAAAGAAAAAAAAAAGAAGGGTGGCCCATTAAGCGTTGTGGAGGAATTTTTTTTCTCATAATATCTGTTTAGAATTGGTCAAACCTGTTGAAGTTTCAAATGGGTTGGCAAGTAAATCATATGTGGTAAGTCTGTTAAAATCAAAGGCTATAATATGGTGGAATTTGAAGATGTATATTTTTGTATGCTTACAAATTTGTAAAAGTTTTGTACCTTGTAATTTTGTAATTTCTTGTACTTTTATAAAAGGAATATATGTAAATTTAGTTTTTCATTTTTAATAGAAATTTTTAGGACAATGAAGAAGGAGATTTACATATATAAAAGATAGAAGGATGTGCTCAAGAGACCATTCTATCTTTTTAACCCCAACTAGCAAGATTACATCAAAGCAAAAAGTAGGCCCATTATGTCCCCGATGGAGATCTCTATCAACCTCACCATTATACAGGCCCCGATTTACTTTTGGACCTTAGAGCTTATGGCTTTCTGTTTTAGGCCTCATTAGTTATGCCCATTGATTGAAGAATACACCCAATGGCTGAAGGCCCTACTAATATGAGTGAGATTTACCTTCCCAACCTCAAAAAAGGCACTTGCAACATCTTTAGTGACTTATCGAGGCTGAAGAAGGGCAAAATAGACTATACCTATAAGGATAATAATGGGAGATATCTTAAGTTATTTGATTTATTAGACTAGTGTATAGGAAATTCCAAATGCTAAGAGAAGCATGGCATCTTTTGTGGGGTTTACCAAGGATGGCAATGTAATTGCTACCATGCATATATTTTGACAGTATTCGAGATTGATATATTTCCAAAAGGAGTGTTTAACATGTCCTGACCCTTTTAATTGAGTAGATCAGATCATTAAATCACCTTAAGAACATAAGACATAGAGACATGAAGACTTCCCCAAGGCTACTTATGATTTGGTTTGTTAGCTACATAGCGATCTACCAACTTAAGTTCCATAGTATTGAGTTTGTTGTGAAGATTGATATAATCCCAAACTTTATGAGGGTTGAGTTGCTAGAAGCTTTTACTCACTATTAGGTTAAGATCCTTCAAAATTTCAATGTTGAAGACTTAGTCTAGGTTGTTGGATGGTATGTTGCTAAGGAGATGATAAAGGGTTGTAAAGACTATAAGGCAGTCTTTCGTATTGGGATGAATTGATGCATAGGCTATTATTTGACTACTATAATCCAACAACTAGGCCCATTCAGACTACAGTCTATAAGCCCTTAATAGATAAGGTAACTATAAGCTATTATAACCAGCGCTTTATGATAGATGAAAAGGTATCCCACTTACTTACCATCAAGACTACATGGAGTGAACAAGTTATGGTCTTAATGCTCTAGCTAGAACATTTAGTAAGGAGTGCTAGCAAATATTTGGCCATGAAAGATTATGTCTACTAACACGTCAAGGAAGTGGACCAAAAATATTTTAAAGCCCTTGATATTATGCATTCGACTTTAAAGAATTCTACCCTTGAGATGGAAACTACATAAAGCAAGTCTAGGCCTGAGTAGAAGTTGTCTATGAAGATGCGAATAAGTTGAGAGGAGTTTGGAAGGCCTTATTCAAGGTGGCAAAGTAGTGGGCTGAGTCATTGAAAGATTGGTTGACAAAAGCCCATGAGAGGATCCAAGAGTTAGAGGCACCAACAAAGCCTAGCCCATCTAAGAAAATGAGAAGCAATGGAGCAAGATCTATCCAGCTAGTCAAGAGAAGATCTAACAAATATGATTCCTAGCTTAGAATTTTTCTTTTGGTCTTAAGAATAAAGAATTGTAATCAAACTCCATTATTTGTAGTCTTAATAAAAGTAATGTTTTTGCCACATTATGAATTACTTGCTAACTCCAATATCAACATCCGTGTGTTCTCATAAGTATTCTTTATTTTATATTCAGTTGTTTATTTTTTATTCCTTGTTGCTATTTCATGCATGCAAAAAAAAAAAAAAAAGTAAAAAAAAAGAGGAGAAAAAATATAAATTAAAGAAAATAAAAAAAAAAGAGAAAAAGAGAAAAAAAAAAAAACAGAGAGCAAAATTTTTCAAATAAAAAAAAAAGAACAAAAGAAAAAGGGGAAAAAGTAAAGGATAGGAAATATATTAATCATACTAGATTTTTCCTAGTAGGTTTTGAGTGTTTGCCTTTATATAGGTTTTCCTAAAATAACTCACAAGTAATATATTATGGAACGAAGTCCCATGATGACTTGGCTGAGATCCAAAATGACAATTAACATAAGCAACACAAGCAACACAAGTAATGTTGGCAACACCAACGTTGAAGTCTCCATTGAAGAAAGGGTTGGACTTTTGAAATAATCAATGAAGAGCATGGATGACAAGATGGACTTTTTTGATTAATAGTTTCAACCTCTTTCGTATGACTCAATCTGCTTTTGTAGAAAACTCAAAACCACATGGAAAAGGGACCGCCATAAGCCTACAAGAAGGGGAAGAAACAAGCTTAGGATATCTATAACCCGAGGTGGAATCCGAGGTCGATTTTGAAGGTTTGAGGAAGGAATTTGAGGACAAGCAGAAACAAATGGAAAAAGAAGTTGTTATAGTAGACGAGTGACAAAATGAAGGCCTTTGAAAAGCAAGATGGGCTCAATCAAGCTAGTATCATTGACATAGCTACACAAGATGGCTCAGTTTTCTTGGAAAATTTTAAGGTGCTTGATTTTGAGAAGTATGATTGAACTGATTGCCCAAAGTTTCACACCAAGTTGTATGTCAAGAAAATGAGCAAGTATGCCCAGTATGATAATTTGATGATCTTGACATTCCACGATAGTTTGACTAGCCTAGCTTTGATTTAATATGCTTAGCTTAACCTCAATTAAATGAATACATGGGAGAAGCTGGCCTAAGCCTTTTATGAGCAGTACAAGTTTAATGTAGAAGTTGCTTGCCTTATATGGGATTTAGAATGCCTTAGCAAGAAGCCCAATGAATCTTTCAAAGATTATACTAAGAGATAGAGGGCCTAAGTTGTAAGAGTGTCCACACCAATCCTTAAAAAGGAGCTAGCCTTCACCTTTATCAATATCTTAGAGAGGTCTTACTTTACACATCTCATACCACTTACATAAGCTAGCTTTGCTGAAGTGCTAGCAATAGGGTATAGAATAGACGATGCTACTACATCTAGCAAATTACTTGCTTTAGACACCCAAGACAAGAAACCTATCCCAACCAGACCTAGTAACAAAGGGAAAGAACCCATTGTAAGCATGGTAACTATTAACCAAAACTCAATACCTACCCTATAAACACCCAACCAAACCACTCTACATCCAACAACTCACATAGCTCCAACATAACCATATTAACCACCAAAAGCCCAACCCAACCGACCTCCCCCTAGAAGATTCACCAATATCCCAGTTCCCCTAAGCCAAACCTTAGCTCACTAAAGAGTTGATCACCACGTTGACTTTAAAATACCCAATGAAAGATACAAACCTAGAAACTTTAACCTTGATGCCAAATGTGAATACCATCTTAGGCAAGTGGGCCATTTTACCAATAAGTGTTGGAGGCTCAAAAATAAGATCCAAGACTTAATTGGTGTCGGGAGAGTAAAACTAGACTTTATTGAGACTCCTAACATTAATAATAACCCACTTCTAAATCACATTGTTGTAATTAATATAATTATTGTTGAGGAACCTAAGCTCAGGATAGATCTAGATGAGCTTCATCTGGGTCCTTAGGGAAAAGGGACATTTGCAAGGAATTAATCTTTGGGATAGAACTTGCACCAAGATGGCTATCTATCAGTTGCTTTGGGAAGGTAAGGTGAGGAAGGAAGAAATATAAAAGATGATGATAACTAGGCCTTAGAACCTTACTTATAGATAGTTGAAGGAACATAGGTTAGTAGGGGACCCTATGGTTGTATCACTAAGTCAAAGCCGAGGAAATTTGAGTACCTGGTAAATACATGGGTTGTACCCATAGTATATTGTAAACCATGCAAATTTAGTTTTTTGGGTATTAAGTCGAGTTAAGAATTATAGGTAATTACCTTAAGTCAATAAAGTCGATAAAGTTAAAGTTGATTAAAATTTTGAATTAGAATATAATACGAATGAGAAAAACCCTAAAAATCTTGATTGAAACCTTAATCGCATACAAAAATCCTAAACCTTATATACATGTAAATACTGGAACTCAAACTTGAACTTGACAAA
This sequence comes from Lumnitzera littorea, assembly GCA_024138015.1. NCBI lineage: Eukaryota > Viridiplantae > Streptophyta > Magnoliopsida > Myrtales > Combretaceae > Lumnitzera > Lumnitzera littorea. The sequence continues at coordinate 70,387,808 of JAMXBB010000007.1, forward strand.
AACCCTAAAACTATAACCCTAAGTTTATAAAATGAATAAATTTACCCTAATATTAATAAAACCCTAATTGCATATGATTATCGACTAACACATGTACTCGCGTAAAATTGTTAACAAATGAATAAAAATAATCTCCAAATATTATAAACGTAACGACTAACAATTTGATTAATAGAATTTATAAAATTATGAATATTATTTCATAATTATTATTAATTCTATAATTTTACATTTAGAAAAGTCAACCTAATACTTTCTAATTTTTTTCTTTTTTCTTCTTTCCTTTTTCTTTTTTTTTTTCTTTTTCCTCTTACTCCCTTCACTTTTCCCCACTTCTACATTGCTCCTTCTTGTGGAAATTGTTTCGGCAGCGCATGTTGTTGCCTTTTTCTACATGTGCTCATAAAGTAGAAAAAAACAAAGGTAATAGATAAGCCATAAGTCAAATTCATTAATTACCATCTTATCTTCTTCTTCTTCTTCTTTTTTAATTTCTTTTACTTTTCACTCTTTTGGTTGGCTACACATTCATAATTCCTTGACTTATTTCATTTCTTCACTTTACAAAATTAAACTAAAAAAATAACACACACACACATTCCTTTTTTTCCCTCATCGAAACTTCTCCTTCTTGTTTTCCTTCCATTTCCTCTTCATTTTCCTTTCATTTTATTGAAACTTTCACACATAATCCACTATCCCTCAATTATATATCTTATCACCTATATCTATTATTTTCATATCAAGAATAAGAAGATCAAGGAGGGTATTTGATTTTAAGAAGACAAAATATAACCAAGTAATATGTTAAGTGTATTTAGTTATTTTCTTTGTAAATATGGGATATATGTATATTTTGGTTACACATGTATTCCATAGAATTTTGTGTACTTTAGGAGTGTGTATTAGAGTTTATATGTATTTTTTATTTTTGTAGTAAAATTACTTGTACATGTATTGAAAGATAATTGAAGATAGTATTTTCTTAGGTATATATGTGTTCATATATGTATATAACTATTATGTGTATAATTATATGTACATATATATTATAGTTAATTATGTACACATATGTTATAAAGAGATATGTATATATATATATATATATATACTTGCGAATATAGTATATATGTGTGTTTACTTTTTTAAATATATGTACATATGTATATGCTTCTGATTATATATATGTATAGTGCATAAATATGTATGTATAGTACATATACATACGTATAGTATATAGTATATTTAGGTTTATATTGTAAATTTATATATGTATATATGTATAAATAAGACAAGAAAACTTAAGTATAAAAGTATATGTATAGGTATAAAAATACGTATACTAGTAGTAGAGTATAGTATAAGTATATGTATATGCCTAAATGGTATATGCACAAATATAATAAAATACTAAATCATTAAACAAAATAATATAATATATATTTATGCCATGAGCATTAAAGAAGGAAATTGGATTAATTTAAAAAAATTTAGTAAATTACAATAATAGGTATATATGTATAAATATTAAGTAAAGTTATAAAATAGGAAAGATTGGAAAAACATGAAAAAAAATCCTAAAAGGACACGTTGAACACCCATGAGCTGCCACATCAGCATTTTGTATTTATAATTAAATTCGTAATTAATAATAATTAATTAGAAAATTATTAATATAGCAAAAAAGTGAATTAAATAAGTATTTAACTCTAAAATAGTGAATTAAGTTAATTATTGAAAAACAGAGTCAAAAATAAGAAAATTTCAAAAATATAAAATTTATAAATTAATTAAATCATGAAATCATAAACAAAAGCTAAAACTAATAATTTACAAATATTTGGATCAAAATAATAAAATTTATGATATTTTAGAACCATTATAAAATGTATGGGTCAAAATATCTAAAATGGACCAGCTATGTGAAAGTACGTTTGAAAATGATTAAAATTGACTGTAAGTTTATAAAAATTGGAATAAAAATGAAAAAATTATATGCAATTGGCAAAAATACTAAAACCAGAAATTTTATATAAATAAGTGGCTAGTTTAAGTAGTTATTACTAAATACGTGTATAGTTTAGTTATTTCACCAATTACTTATTACCTTTCATATTTTCTTAATATCAGGCGATTCCAATATAGATACTGACTTACCAAGTGGATTATTATGATTGCTGATAGACCTTATGACCGAATGAGTATTTTTGATAACTCTATACTTATTTTGTATTTATAATTAGTGTATCTAAAGTAAATATTAATAGCTTGATGTATAGGGGTTTAGGTTATGCATATGCCAAAATATTGATTATGTATTGTATAAAATGTTGTGAAATATAATAGTTAAATAATTAGCTACTTGATTTATTACTGCAAAATTGAATGGTTTGTTGATATTGGTTGATTACCTCATAAATTGACTTAACCATAGTCAACTTAACTTAAAATTAAATGGATCATGGTTAAGTACGAACATTGTATATAATATTCTAGTTGTCACCTTATGCAGTTGGTAATGAAGGCTTTGTAGGGATAGGATTCCCATATGATTTGATTGGTACAGTATAGGAGCATTAGTACAACAAGACCTTACCCTTAGCTCTTAGGTTTACTTAGTGTTGGAGAGACTAACCATAGGTGGCTGGGGGTAGAGTCTAGAGACCATCATTGTAGGGCGTGAGCGTGGACTGTAAGGGCTACCTTACTGCTAGACTTGAGATTTTGTGTATTACTAGATTTCTTTGAAATGAAAATGTATTTCATGAAATATGGAATTTAAATTTATGGTTAAAAACCTCAAGTGCTAAAACCTGGTTGTGATTGGTGCCGATGTATCTCTAACCCTTACTTTAGTGAGCGTTAAATTCGATGTTGTATGCAGTACTGGTCAACTGCATATATATTGTTTGGCATACTGCTTGTCCATGTATTCATATGTTTGTTAACTAATTGTTTGATAACTTATTTATCAGTATAGTATGAGGGATATCTTACTAAGCTTTTGTAGCTTATTTCTTAATAGTTTTCTTTTGCAGATTGCTAGAAAATTGAGCGTAGGTTAAGAGCTAAGTGATGAGTACTAGCATTAAGATGCATAGAAGTTAGAATTTGAAGATAGAATGTATAGCTGGTTTGAATTATTGTAAATAATTATTAATATTATATTTAGATTTTATAACTTTCGTAAGTTTAAGTTTTAGATCCTTGCTATCTGATCTTATTTTTTGGTAGGGGATACTGATTCTTTGCAATTCTAAGGAACTGTGAAATATTGGATATTCATAGTTATTTATATTTTACAATATGTTAATCAATTAAAAAAAAAATTGAAAACCCTAATGATCTTGCAATCTTTCACTTGTAAAGCAGATTTTGTATCATGGGTGCACACATGAAATGAAAATTTTAGACAATTCTACTAGACTCCCTATAGGGTCATGACATGTATACTAAAAGGGCGCTAACCAGATGAGGGCTCGAGTTTAAAGAAGAAGATAAAGTGAGCTATATGGTGGGAACAGTTAGGTCAAGCCTAAAGCTAATTACGATTTGATATAACAAGTAACTTAAGGAATAGTCCATATATGGTGAGACTAGAAAGTATGTGTTCAATGTTTTGATTCGTCTCGAGAATTATAAAGTGGCACTTTTGATTACCAAAATCTCAACTAGTCAAAGATTACCACAGCACTGATTGGAGGGATTACCAAGATGGGTCGAATTTATAGCCCAAGAGAAGAATTGAGATAAAACATGCAAGCACAAGGAGAGAAAGAATTTGAGTTGGATGCTTTTAATAACATGATCAAGGCTAGTGACTATAAGATTATGGATTAGCTAGCTGAGGTTCTAACTTAAATCTCCCTTATGGGGTTTCTTTTATCGTTAAGCCAACATAGAGATGCTCTCTTTAAGATTCTTAAAGAATTCCAAGCTCTTTAAGAGATTTTAGTAAATAACTTGGTGCACATAGCCAATTCCATATTTACTATTGACCAAATTGCCTTTTCACTTGAGGAGTTAGGAGAAGAAGGAAATTGCCATACCAAACCTTTATACATAGTGGTGAGATTTAAGGATAAGATGGTAGCTAGAGTCCTCATCGATAATGGGTCTTCATTAAACGTCTATCCTTTGAATACCCTTAGGCAACTTGATATTAAAGCTAATGAATTTAAGCCCAACTCCATAGTCATAAGGGCTTTTGATGGGTCCAAGAGAGAGATTGTTGGAGAAGTGGATCCTCAAATAATGATTGGGTCTCAAATTTTTATTGTAACATTCTAAGCGCTAGATATTCCCACGGCCTTCAATTTGTTGTTGGGAAGGCCTTAGATCCATGCAGCTGGTGTAATTCCTTCCAACCTACATTAGAAGGTCAAATTTATTGCTAATGGCTAGCTGGTCACAGTCTTGAGAGATCACGAATATGATATCTATAAGGAGACAGCAATCCCATACATAGGAAGAGAAGAGCCAAAAGATTTTAGGCTGCAAATTTTTTACCAAGTATGTATGATTCATGGAAAGAGAAATGAAAACAAAGGCCCTACATTCAAGAAAAGGAAAATTAGAACTTTTGGCCTGAGATATGTACCTATAGGAAATGAGTTAATTGAAACCTATTTCATTAGAGGAAAAAGGGGTGATTGACTATATAATACCCTTATGACCTTTCTACCACTAGGGGAAAGCTTCGTCAGGTTAGTACCGGAAGGAACAACCGAAAAAGAAGACTAGCCTGAAGCATCGATAACTCTATAGAATTGGTTCACTTTCCCTTGATGAATAAAGTCACTCTAAAGTAAGAATTGCGGCAGGGCATGGCATTCGCTAAGTTTTCTTTTTCTTTGTTTTAGTTCTCATTGTTCATGATTGAGCCTTAGTGCTCCACCAATAAAATTAGTCTCTTAGTTAATTTTCCTAACATATGGTAATAAAATTATCATTCCTCTTCATGTCTACTTTTTTCCTTCTCACTTATCTCTTCTTTTTTGCCCATATTTTTTATCTCATCTTGTTGATGAAAGCCAGAGATATCTTGTGTTCGTAAATGACAAAAATATCAATATCATGTCTAACTCTACTGGGCTAGTCATTGAGGATGATATTGATAGTCATAGAGAAGTTCAAGAGAGTTAACAAAAATACGTGTAAGGTCATATATCCATTGATGACCCTTGTTGAATCGATTAATTTAGGCTCAAATGATAGCCCCAAAAACCTAAGGATTGGAGGTAATTTATCTTTAAAATGGAAAAAAGGGAGAGACTAAGTTATTATTTGAATACACTAATATATTTGCTTGGTGTTACAAAAATATGCTGTGATTGGATTCATCTATCATGGTCCATAAACTATGTACCAAGGAAGACATTAAGCCCAAAAGGTAGAAGTTTAGGCATTTTCCGCTTGACGTTTTTGCTAAAAATAAAAGAAGAGGTTAGATTTATCAAAGTATTGAATTGCCTCAAATAGGTAGCAAATACAATGCTAGTTTCGAAGAAAAATGGGAAAGTATGGATATGCATTGATTTTCGGGATTTGAATCAAGGTACTCCTAAAGATAATTTCTTGTTTCCCGACATGGATGTTTTGGTAGACAACATCACTGGGAATCGTCTATTCTCCATCATAAATGGTTTTTTAGCAAATAACTAGATAAAAATGGTTAAAGAAAACAAAGCTAAACTAACTTTTATCACTACATGGGTACCTTTTACTGTAAGGTGATGCCATTTGGTCTCAAAAATACTGGGGCAACTTATTAGAGGGCAATAGTGACTCTTTTGCATGACTTGATGCACAAAGAAGTTGAAATATACATAGATGACATGATTGTCAAATCCTAAGAAAATGAGGATCATGTAGAAGGATTAAAGAAGTTATTTGAAAAGTTGCACAAATTCTAGTTGAAATTAAACCCAAAAAAGTATACGTTTAAGGTTACATCAAGGAAGTTGTTGGGACTCATAATTAGCTAAAGAGGCATTGAAGTTAATCTGGATAAGGTAAAGGCAATTCTAGAACTGCCTTCTTTACGTATACTTAAGGAATCAAGGGTTTGCTAGGGCAACTAAATTATATTACTTAGTTCATATCACTACTCATGGATAAGTGTTACCCTCTATTTAGATTTTCAAGGAAAAGTGTTCTTGAAAATTAGGACAAAGAGTTCAAAGAGGCCATTGGCAAGATTAAGGAATACCTCATAAATCCTTTGGTTGTAGTTGCCCCAAAGCTAGGACGGCCATTATTTTTATATCTCACCGTCCTTAAGGAGTTTATGGGATGTATGCTGAGGCAAATAGATGAAGAGGGAAGAGAAAGGGTCATTTATAGAAAGGACTTGTTGTGCCTTGGTATGGGTGATACACCAATTGTAGCAATATACTTTGTATTACATAGTAGAGTTGTTTATAAAATATGATCTACTCAATGATGTTGTTTGGGTTTGACATAACCTATGTGAGCTAGAATTTAGACAAGAGGCAAGCATTAGCAAATCAATTAGTTGAATACCCTACAAAAGAACCGTCTAAGGATAAGGAAATCTAGTTCCTAGATGAAAAAATCTTGGCAATAGAACATGATTTGGACCTCCCCAAGTGGAAAATTTATTTTGATGGGGCAACCAATATATCATAATGTTGAATAAGAGAAGTACTAATATCCCTTAAATGTAGCCAATTCCCTATTGTAGCTAGACTTACATTTTCCTATACCATCAATATTGTAAAGTATGAAGCTTGCATTTTAGGCCTTAAGGCGACTATAGATATGGGGGTCCATGATTATCCTTTAAACAACCAATGAATACAAGATGAAGGATTTGAAATTGGTGCCTTACCAACAACACCTTGCTAAGTTAGTAGAGAAGTTCGAGGACATCTCCTTTACATATATATCGAAAACTTAGAATCAGTTTGCAGATGCCCTTGCTACACTAGCATCCATGGTTCAAGTGTTGGGTAGGATGGAAGTATAACCCTTAAAGATCATGGTAGAAGACACTTGCTTTTTGCATGGTGATAGAAGTAGCCAAAGATAAGAAGCCTTAGTTCCATAATATCAAACATTTTCTTCAAACTAGTACATACCTAGAAGGGGCAAGTATGAAAGACCAGAAAACGTTGAGGAGGTTAATAAGTCACTTTTTGGTCAGAGGGGCTACACTATATAGATGATCGTTTGAAACCATATAGTTGTTCTAATCAAGGAAGTACATGAAAGGGCATGTGGTCCATACATGAATGAGTACATGTTAGCCTAGAAAATCGTGTAGATAGGCAATTATTGGTCTATGATGGAATTGGATTGTATTACGTACATAAGGTATTGTCACCTATGCTAAATATATACTAATTAAGTGAACACTCCCCCTCAAGAGTTGCATGCTTTATCTTCTCCATAGCCATTTTCTATGTAGGTGGTGTGCCTTGGAGTTAAGTTATCACAAAGTCTTATTGTAGTAAGCTTGATGGGTCCTTCAAGATATTTAAGGAGAACTAAATGGAATGATTTGGCAATATTAGTAGCTTCATAAACAAACTCAACATGACTTAGTCTTAGCTTGATATGACGTACAAGTAAAGAGCTAAGATCCACTTGCCATTAATCTCAAGGTACTAGCAAGGCTAGATAAGATTGTAAGATATGAACTTGGAGAGGGTTGTCTTTTAAGAACATAAAGGGGAATATTTATAAGTAGTATGATGATGATAAATAATTCTAGCTACAAATGACAAGGGATTATTTATAATAAGTCTCTAGGTCAACAAGGAAATGCTAAAAATTACTTAAAATGCTAATATAAGATTAAAGAAACCTGATACATTACTAAAAGGGGCAACTAAGACAATTAAGGTAAAGAGAATTTAGTATAATGTCAAAAAAAGTGAAGACAGGTGCTGAGCTATTATTACATTCGTACATTAGGCAGAGAAGTACTAAGGTCGAGCTATCTGGAGGTAGCAACTAGTTGGCAAAGGGAAGAAGTAGGGAGGTTAGCTTTCAGGTTCTGAGCACTTGATGGGTCAGTAATTGAGTTCTTGGCACATAATAGGTCAACATTAGGGTGTTTGACATATAGGCAAGAGGCAAAGCATATCAAAGTTTGTCTGAATAAGGTATTTAAGGAGTTTATCAACCTTTCCTAGTATTGAAGCTCATCTGTGCTGAGCTAAATAGATAGGATCCTTCTTGTTAGACCTTGCAGGCCTTTGAGATAGGCTTGGGTAAGAGTTTCGGAAGTTAGCACTCCATTAGCTCCCTGGGGTTATTGAAGATTTGCCCTCAAATCTTGGCCAATTTCTTCTTCAAGAGCATAGAATGTTAAATGGAGACATTAAAGGTCAGCAATACTCCATACCCCTTTGGCAATTCTAGTTCATAAGCATTATCATTGATTCTTCATAGAATCTTGAATGGACTAGTCGACTTAGGTGAAAGTTTGTTCGTCCTCATGCCTAGGAACCACTCTTTGTTGAAGTAAACCTAAACAAGGTCTCTTGGGTGGTAAATAATAGGCTTTCTACCTCGATTTCCTTGTTCATGCTATTAAGCCACTGTCTTAGCCAATTGCTCAGCAACTTTCTTATGCAATTTCTAAAATTCCTCCGCAATTGGAGGTCGGTCTGACTTTCTTCTCTAGGGGTTGTATTGGTAATAATGTCCAATGATAAACTTAGGTTGGTGCTATAGACAACTTTGAGAGATGATTTTCCTATTGAGCTGTAGGTTGAGCGATTGTAAGCAAACTCGATAACAGGTAGACATAAATCCCAATCATGTAAATCCTTTCTAATTGTGGCTCGAAGCAAACTTCCAACTGTTCTATTCACAACTTCAGTCTAACCATCTATTTGAGGATGCTAGGATGTGTTGAAATCAACTTAGTACCGAACTTCTTCCACAAAGTTCTCTACAAGAAGCTTGTAAACTTTAGGTCACGATTAGAAACAATACTTCTTGGGATCCTATGTAGCCATATGATCTTCTGTAAAAAGAGGTTAATAACATATAAAGCATCATCACTCTTATGGTAGGGGATGAAGTGGCTCATTTTGCTAAACTAATCGACCACCACCATGATAGGTTAATGTTTTTAAGATGATTAGTGTAGGTTAAGTATGAAATCTATGCTCAGATTAATTTAGGGCCGATCAGGTATAGGCAAATGTGCATTTTCCCCATAGGGCTCCTTTCTTCCCTTAGCTTGCTTGTACAACTCGCAGTATTCTAAAACCTAGCACACGTCCTTCGTTAGTAGAAATGTTCCTTTAATAGCTCAACAGTCCTCTTTTCACCAAAATAGCTTGCTAATCCTCCAGCATGGGCTTCCCGAATAAGTAGTTCTTTGACCGAACTGCTCGGTATACACACTTGCCTTCCCTTCATCATAAAACCTTGGTTTAAGTAAAATCCATCTACCACTCCACCATATCTACACTTGACCACTATGGGTCCAAAATACAAATCCTACTCATATTGCTCTAGAAAAGTACTAAATCCTAGTACTCGTGCTTGTAGGGTTGTAATGAGTACATATTGATGTGACAAGGCATCGACTATAGTGTTAAAACATCCCTTCTTATACCCAATTACATAGCATAAAGTTTCTAAGAACTCTACCCACTTAGCATGACATTAGGAGAGTTTTTGTTGTCCCTGCAAGTGTTTAAGGATTTCATGATCTATGTAGATGATGAATTCCTTAAGTAGCAACTAGTGCTACTAGTTTTGGAGAGCTTAAATGAGAGCATAGAATTCCTTGTCATATACTAAGTAGTTTAGGGTAGCACCACTACTGAAGTACATAATAGGTTGGTGCTTCTACATCAGAATAGTTCCAATGCCTACTCTTAAGGTGTCACACTCTAATTCAAAAACTTTATCAAAGTTTAGTAGGACAAGTACTGGGGCAAAAGTCAACTTGGACTTGATTTCATCAAAACTCTTTTGAGCCTTCTCTAACCATCTAAACTTTAAATTCTTCTTGGTTAGCTTGATCAAAGGGGTAGTTATGGAGTTGAAGTTTCGAATGAAACTTTAGTAAAATGAGGCTAAACTATGGAAACTCCTCACCTCTACTGCATAGGTTCGCGTTGACCACTCAAGAAAAGCTTTAACCTTCTTGTCGTTAACTTAAATACCTCTACTAGACACCACATATCCAAGGAATACTACTTCACCCTGACAAAACACACATTTTTGCCAGTTGCTAAACGGATGTTTAGCTTAGAGAATATCAAACATAGTATGCAAGTGCTCAACAAGAGATAGGAAGTCGATACTACATATTAGAATATCATAAAATAAACTACAACATACTTACCAATTAAAGATCTTAAAACATGGTTCATAAGTCCCATAAAAGTGCTTAGCGTGTTTGTAAGTCCGAATGGCATTACTAACCACTTGAAGAGGCCATCCTTTACCTTAAATGTTGTCTTTAACTCATCCCTAGGCCTCATTTTGATTTGGTGATAAATACTACTTAAATTTACCTTCGAGAAGATCTTTGCACCATGTAATTCATCCAGCATGTAATCTAATCAAGGTATTGGATACCTATATTTGATGGTGATTTTATTGATAGCTTAGCTATCAATGCACATTTGCTAAGAGCTATCCTTCTTAGGTATAAGTACATCTGGTATAGCATAAGAGCTCATACTTTCAGTAACATATCCTAGCTCATCAACTTATTTCTTAAGCTTGGCTACCTACTTGGGGTCAAGTCTATGGCAAGTTGATTTAATAAAGCCACTCTTAGCTATAGGTCGATAAAGTATTTGATGCCTTTGATAGGGGTAAGCCTTCCAGTAGGGAATAGGTTGGAATATTCATGGAGTAAAGCCTACACTTTGGTTGGCAAAGCTCCATCCTCCTTCAACCTAAGTAACCTTTTGACCAAAAGGAATACAAACTCTTCCTTCTTAACATCCTTAGAAAATTTTGCTCGGGAAATCACTAAGTACTTCTTCTATAACGATTTGGAAACCTTAGCTTGGGATTCCTGAACTTCTTTAGGGCTCATAGGGGTCAACACAACTTTCTATCCATCCCTTTAGAACATGTAAGTGTTCCTATACCTATTATGGAGTACTCTTAAGTCAAATAGCCATTGTTAGCCCAATAGTATGTGTGAAGCACACATTAATAAGATGATACACAACATTTCATCCTTGTATCTATCACTAATAGTGATCAGCACTCTTACTTACTTGGTAATCAGAAGTTTGCCTTTCTCATTGAGCTAATGAATCTTTTAAGGTTAAGGGTGAGAACAGGTCAGCAACTTCAGATCCTTCATAATTCCTTATACAATCACATTGGTATAGCTTCCTTTATCTATGACTAAGGCATTAAGATTGCCATTCATACGACAGTTTGCGTGGAATAGGTTCTCCCTTTGTTCATTCTCATCAATAGCAATGGGATTGAGAGATCTTTAGACAACCATGCAATATTCCCTAAATTTAGGTTGGATCATAGCATCAGGGTCTTCTTAAAACTCTTCTAACAAATTCCTAGTGTCGACCTCCTATTCTCGCTCATTTGCACTTTCTACTTCAATTTGTGAGGTCTTACCCTTGAAGGTGATCATACATCTATTCGGATACTAACTGGCAACATATCCGAAGAAAAGACATTTGAAGCACTTAATTTCCTTAGTTTTCCTTCCTCAACTCTGAACTTGGTCCCTTTTTACCTCTAATTCCTTGGGCTTAGGTTGGCCTTAGCCTTACCTAAGCCCTCATCAAGTGATACAAATTAGACCACCAAACCCTTGACCCAAGCTTAAGCTCGAGGGTTGGAAAGTATAGCTAAGCAAATTCTTTCCTTATGACTTACCACTAAGGAGTCTAAGCTGTTGCAATATGCTGACCTAATACCTTGGCTAAGATGAACCCTCTCACATTCATTGAGCATTACTAGCTACCGACTCGAGCCCTACTTAAACATCATTTCAACCTAATTGACTTAAATATGAGCCACATGGAAAGTATCTAAGGTGAATTAACCTTGGAAGAATTATCTGCTTGGCTTAGCACAACCGACTTACTACCCTTGCTCAACACCTTAACTCGGCAAAAACCAAACTAATTGTACAAAATTCTCTTTTCTACCAGAAAGCCATCTACTTACAAAGAGCCACATGTTTGAGCAACCATGTGACAGAACCATCCATGCAAAAAGCTCATTTTGTTGTATTTTCAATTATATCCTTATTATCCTTTATACATTATTGCTTTTAGATAATACCATTTTAGTCTTTTCCATTTTTGGGTAGGTTAGCCTAGTTTTTCCGACATAAATACCCACTGTGCATGTAGCCTCAATGATCTTATCATCTTCATCAATATTGTGAATATACTTCTATGTGAACATTGCTCTCATTAGTTTGTTAACTTACTTCACTCTTATCCTAATCCTTAAGCAAAGCTAGATGATAAGTAACCTTACCAGACCATCTTATACGTCATATCGAGTTGTGCCATGAGCCTTTAGAAGTTCCAAGGGTATGTCATATCCTTTGGAACTGTCTATGGGTTTGCTTGATTTTACCCTTTTTTTTGTTGTTTTTGCGTGTTTCCATCACCTTTTTCAAGCTTTCTGCAAGCTCAAACCCATCCTAGCAACTAACCTTCTCTGTTCTTGGCGACGAATTCGCATCATCTTGGTATCAAAGTAGAGTTTTCGTTTGGGTAAGTTATATTTATGTTTTGTGAAGTAGTGTTTGATGTAGTAGTATGTTGAAGTTGTGTAGAGAGTTACTAAAGTGTTCAAGTAAGTAAAAGAGTGTAGTGGTTTATTCTTGTGTATACCCTATTTTGCCCTATTTCAAACATTCGAAAACAGACCAAGTTTCTGTAAAGTAGTTTGTTCATTGATATAGTTACCATGTTTACAGTTTAACTAGACAATCGCATAGAGAATATGTGTGTTGTTTAGTTTGAAGGAATAGTGTTAATTTTATTTCAGATTTCGAAGTTTGACACCAAATTTGTCAAAGAAAATGACAGTCCTAAGTGTTAATGCCGGTATTGGGGATGGCAATAATGGTATTGTCTACCATAACTGATAACCCTAGGGTACCCCTAAGAATACAGACAAAAGACTTGATGAAGTGGCTAATCTCTTAGTTAATTTAACCAGAGCTATTCATGCATTAGCTTATGACCTACTGAGGTCATGCAAAAATACCCCACAAATTGCCTAACTTGCTAAAGGACAACACCCAACTCGATAAGTTTGAGGTAGAAGAGTAGGAAGACGAATATGATGAAGGATTGACTTAAGAGATATGGATGAGTACGAAGAAGAAGAGTATGAAGAAGAAGAAGAGCATTAGAGCACCCTAAGCTACCGACCATGTAAAGCTTTAGATTTCGAGCTTTAATGGTTCTAAAAGTGCAGATGATTATTTAAATTGGGATGAGAAAGTCGAGCGTATCTTTGATTATTACCAACATGAGGATAGAGAGAAAGTAAAGACTACTACTATTGGGTTCTCAAGATATGCCGCCATGTGGTGGAAAAACTTTGAAATCATGAAGACAAGAAGGATACAAGAAGGCAAATACTTAGCTTAAGATGAAGAGGATACTTAGGAACAAGTTTATACCGAATACTTATTTACAAGATACTTTTGCTTAGCTTTAAGAGCTAAAGCAAGGAGGCTGAACTATTGATGAATACGTTTAAGAATTCTAGATACTCATGATTCATTGTGAAGTAGATGAACCATCAGCCTAAATAGTATCCAGATTTTTCATTAGATTGGGAGGTGATATCCGAGATATTATAGAACTTCAATAGTTTACTATGATGGATGAGGTTATATGAATAGCCCAATGAGTAGAGAGATAGAGAAGGAGCAGAATGCTGATTCGACTTGTAATACATTGACCTGGTTAGTCAAGCCGACCTACCTAAGGAAGTTATGGAGCTTTATCAAGTATCGAGCCAACCAGAAAGGTAAATGTCAAAGTCGAATAGAAAGGCTGACTTGATGGTGATGTGCTAAGAAGAACATATAAGAAGGGGCAAGGATCTGTAAGGAAGACTAGCTAGATCAAGTACTTTAAGTGCTAAGAATTTGAGCACATAGCTGCTCAATGCCTAAACCGAAGGACTATGATTATCAAGGGAGATGTCTTAAAGATTGGAGTGGAAAGCACAGATGAGGAACCAAAGGAGAAGAAAGAAGTGAGAGGTGAGATTGATGTTAATGCCAACCTGATTAAAGAGGATGTGTTTGTTGAGTACCTAGATAAGTTGACTTTAGTTGTTTAACATGCAATGAGCTTAAAGCCCTCTACTGAGGAGGGGCAAAGAGAGAACTTATTCTACATCACCCACAAAGTGAATAATCAAGTGTATGGACTCATAGTGGGCGGTAGAAGTTGTACTAATATGGCATTCACCGACCTAGTTAAGAAGCTTAAGCTGTTGGCCACTTTACATTCAAAGTCGTATGAATTACATTGGCTGAACGAGAAGGGAACACTACATGTCACTCAGCAAGTGCTACTATCGATCTCAACTGAAAACTATTCTAATGAAATTCTTTGTGACGTGCTACCTATGTATACATCATACGTGTTGTTAGGCTGACCATAGCTTTTTGACAGGAGAGTTATACATGATGGATTCAGGAAAACTTATGTGTTCGAGGAAGATGGGAGAAAGATTACGTTGAACCCCATGACATTGAGTCAAGTTAGCAATTTGCAAGAAAAACTTACTCGAGGTTCAAAGAAAGCTTTAGTGTTAAGTAGAGCCGAACTCTAAGAGGTTGTTAAAGCCAATGCATTGATCTTCCTATTGATCAGGCGATTGCTAGAGCTAAAGGAGTAGGGTGAACTACCCCTATAAGTCAAAGAACTACTGAGTGAATATACTGACCCATTTCCTAAATTGTTGCTTGAGGGATGACCCCCTCTTCAAAGCATTGAACATTGCATTGAATTGATACCTAGTGCTACCCTGTTGAACAAGACAACTTATCAGATGAATCTCAAGTAAGCTTCTAATCTCTAAAGATAAGTCAATGAACTTCTGGAAAAAGGTTATGTAAGGTAGGTTTCAACCCTTATACTGTACCGACGCTCTTAGTGCCAAAGAAGGATGAAACTTGGCCTATGTATGTAGATAGCAGAGCTATCAATAAGATTATGATAAAGTAAAGATACCCTATCCTAAGGCTAGACGATATGTTGGATGAACTAAGTGGCACGAGAGTATTCATCAAGATAGATCTAAAGTTAAGGTACTACCAAATCCGAATGAGATAAGGGGATGAGCAGTAAATTGCTTTTAAGACTTAATATAGCCTGTATAAGTGGATGGTCATGCCTTTTGAGCTATCAAATGCCCTAAGCACTTTCATAAGGATAATGAACTATGTTTTGAGAGATCTGGTCGGGAAATTTATTGTCTTCTACTTCAATGATATCCTTATCTATAGTGTTAACCTAGTAATGCATACTAACCACCTCCGTACTGCTTTTGATGTCTTTTGAGTAGAGAAATTATTCTAAAACTTGAAGAAATGTTGTTTCTATCAAGAAGAAGTGATCTTCCCAAGATATGTGGTTAGTAGGAAATGATTGAGTTTGGATGAAGAGAAGGTACGAGCTATTGTTAAGTGGTTGACCCTGACCTCCTATGCTGAAGTGAGGACTTTTCATGGATTGGCTTCATTCTGCTGCCACTTTATCCAAGGATTCAGTACCATTGTAGTGCATATGACTGAGTTGACAAAGAAGAATGTAAAGTTTAAGTAGAGAGAGAAAGAGGAGAGGATTTTTACCAATGTGAAAACAAGATTGACATTTAGCCCAGTCTTGGCCTTGCCAGTCTTTGATAGAGTATTGAAGCTTGAATGTGATGCATCAAGGGTCGGCATCGAAGCTATGCTAATGTAAGAAAGCTGACTTGTCACTTACCATAGATAGAAGCTTAGGGGAGTGCAATTGAACTATTTTGTATATGACAAAGAGCTTTTAGCTTTGATCCGAGCTTTTCACATGTAGCATCATTATCTTTTGCCAAAAGAGTTTATCATATATATAGATCATGAGTCCTTGGGATACTTACAGAGCCAATCTAAACTTTTGAAATGCTAAGCCTAATGGATTGAGTTCTTAAAGAGATTTAACTTTGTCATTAAGCACAAGTAAGGCAAGAACAATGTGATTGTTGTTGCCTTATGACGAAGACATGTTCTTCTCTCTGACTTGCGGACTAGATTGTTGGGTTTTGCCAGCACAAAAGAATAGTATCAGAATGACCCTCATTTTAGCCCTATATATAAGAACTGTAGAGAGGGAAGAGTAGTAGATTTGTACAATGTGGAGGATGGTTATTTGTTCAAAGGTGGTAAGCTGTATGTGCCAACTTGTTCGATGAGAGAGCTGTTAGTGAGAGAAGCCCACAGTGGATGATAAGGATCAACGGGATGGCAGCTGGTCGAACAAACATGCATGGGTATTCATGATTCAAAAATGGGTACAAAGAGCAAGAAGGTTTTTGATGGTGAATGTGAATGGATAGAACTCACGAAGACACAAACACAATCAGGGGTTTGAGCTCGAAATAAAGTTTGATACAACTTATGAACACTAAATGTCGCTTGGGATTCAAATGACGGTTAGATGCAACTCACTAATATATTCAAATGAAAGGGTTCACCACAATCCTAAGAACAAGATTGATAAGAACATAGGAGAGATTAAAGAGAGTAATCACACTCAATAATCCATTAAATGCAAGCTCTACTAGCTCAAGTATAGCTTTGCTCAAAAGAGGAAAGTTTCACTCTCTGTATGGGGGAATATTCTTCACTATCTGTATTCTTATATCTCTCTTTTAGTACAAATGTTGCTATTTATAGCAAGTCCTAAACCCTAGTAGCAAAACTGTAAATAATGTACAAGGCCTTAAACCCTAAAAAATCGAGCCCATAAATAAAATGAAGGAAAACATGTACAAGAATACAAAACTGTGCATTTTACAAGGAAAGTTGGCATACAATCACTTGGCATGTCTTAGAAGAAGTAGTATCCGAACTGGATAGGGTCGGTGGTTGGATGTATAGGTTCAGGAAAGAGTCCTCGAAATCTTATAGTATTTGGTCGAGATACTAGAAAGGTCGGCCCATAATTGCTAAGTCCTAAAATCAGTCAATACGATTCTCTCGGTGCTATGCTGAGTGGTTCTTTGGTCTCCGGTACTTGTCCTTGCGATTTCTTGACACCTTGACTAACGATAGAGTTGATGCTGAGTGTTTATTTTCCTTCCCCTCATCTTTCTAGCTATAGCTTAGCCTTAGCAAGCATTGATAGGCTTCAGCTTGGATATGGTTGGAGGCTGATTCTCATTAGTAAAGGACTCTCTCGACACTTTGGAGAGCGAAGATCGTATGAGTTGTTGAATGATAGATTCTTCCAACCTAAAATGAAGCTTGACGTACATTATGTGATCAAGAGATGCGTCATCTATAAGAAAGAAAAAAGCCGAGTAGAGCAAGGGAAAGCAATGCCTCTATCTATCTCGACCAAACCATAGGTTGAATTAAGTATGGACTTTGTCTTCGGATTACCTCGAACCACTCGAGGTAAAGATTTTGTCATGGTTGTCGTTGATAGGTTCAACAAAATGGCACATTTCATGCCCTACCCTAAAATTAACGATGCTTCGGCTATTACTTCTTTGTTTCTACAGGAAATAATTCACTTGTACGAAGTCTCGAGGGGTGTAGTATCAAACTAAGACTAAAAATTTCTAAGCCATTTTTAGAAAATCCTCTAGTATTGATGGGACCAAACTAATGTTCAGCATCTCTTGTCATCCCCAAACTAACGGCTAAATTAAGATGGTTAACTATACCTTAAGATCACTGCCCTAAGCTATAGTGGGGAAGAACTTAACCAACTGGGATGTTTACCTTCTCATGGTCAAATTTGCTTACAACAGGACAATGCATGCTACTACTAGGCATGCCCCATTTGAAGTTGTCTATGGTTTTAACTTTGAACTACCCCTCAATCACACCTTAATGTTGCCCATTGACTTAGAAGATCTAGAAGTAAGAACCCGAGCCTAGTCCATCTATCAAATCTATTAACGAGTCACCTGGAAGATTGATTAAACCACCAGAAAACTAAGAGAGAAAGGTAAGGGAAGGAAGAAGTAGTTTTAGCCTAAAGACTAAGTGTGGTTGCACTTGAGTAAGGAAAGATTCTCTAACAAGAGGAAGAAGAAGTTATTTGCCCAAACTGAAGGACTATTTAGAATATTCTAAAATACTTCAAAGTATTAAACATGTTTAATGTTGCCGATCATAGCCCTTATTGACTTGAAGAGAACTTAAATGAGGACTAGTCAAATTTGATCTCAAATCCCAATTAGCCTAGTGGGGGTAATAGGAATCAAACCATCAAACCCTTTACCTAAGCCCGCATTTGAGGGTTAGAAGTATGGCCAGGTGAATTCTTTCCTTACGACCTACCATTAAGGAGTCCAAGCTGCTGTAATGTGCTCACCTAATGCCATGGTCGAGCCAAACCCTCTTGTATTCATTAAGCATCACCAACTGTCGACCCAAGCCCCACTCGAACATCAGCTCAACTCATCTAACCATCTACTTAGCTAACCTGAATCCGAGCCATACTAAAAGTATCCGAAGTGAATTCACTTCTAAAGAGTTAATTGCTTAGCTCGATACAACCGACCTACTACCCTTGCTCGGTACCTCAGCTCAATAGAAACCAAATTGATTATATAAAATTGTTTTTTCTACTAAGAAGCCATCTACCCATAATGAGCCATGTGTCCGAGCAACCATGTAATAGAGCCATTTGTGCAAGAAGCTCATTTTGTTGTATTTTTAATTGTACCCTTATTATCCCTTATACATTACTTCTTTTAGATATTACCCTTTTAGTCTTTTCAATTTTTAAGCAAGTTACCTTAGTTTTTCGGGTATAAATACTCACTGTATAAGTAGCCGCAATGATCTTATCATCTTCATCAATATTGTGAATATACTTCTTTGTGATCATTGCTCTCATTAGCTTATTTATTTATTTACTTTACTCTTATCTTAACCCTTAAGTAAAGCTAAGTAGCAAATAACCTCATTGGAGTATCTCATGCGTCATATTGAGTTATGCTATGAATCCTTGGAAGTTCTACTAATATGTCATATCTTTTGGAGTTATTCATAGGTTTGCTTGATTTTACCCTTTTTCTATTGTTTTCGTACGTTTTCATCACTTTTTTTGAGCTTTCTGTAAGCTTTGACCCATCTTAATGACCAACCTTGTTTGTTCTTAGCCATGAATTTGCAAAAAGATTGGTCATTAACCACTCTCCACCACATTGATAAGATGTTCTCAATCTCCATCGTGTATTCCTTTCTATCCACATAGGCACACACACCAAATAAATAAAAATAATGGAAAACCTTAATCATGAACACTGACAAATTATTGAAACTCCTTGAATGTTATGCTTTGATCTTTCCTTTTCTAGGGTTAGGGCTAAGTGAAAGAGAAAGGAAGAAAGTAGAATCTACCCCAAAGATGAAAAGAGAAGGTCGGTTGAGCTTGCAAACTCCCATAAAGACTGGCTAGAATAAGTCTACAAGCCAAGGGACCGTTATAGGTCTTCAAACTGGGAAATACTACTAGCAAGCTAAAAGAATAGGTATGGTACTCACTCAAAACTTCATGGTATGATATCTTGTAAGAGCTCTAACCCATTAAAACTTCAGGGTAGGATATCTCGTAAGAGTTTTGATTAATATATATTTGACCCTTCCATTTATGCGGATAGGATATCTCACTAAAGGGTCTCACTAAGATAGACCTCAAGGAGCTTTGTCCCTAAGATTGCTTCAGTGTTATTGCCTCTTAGGAAAGGATATCTCACAAAAGGGTCTCATTAAGATAGACTATGTTAAATATCTCTCATAAATTTTAATAATAACAAAAAGAGAAGAATGCTAATGAATTAATAAGTACCTAGGTATTCGGATAGTTTCTTAGAAAGTTTTAAAATTACAAATTGAGTTATTTTAATAAACTTATTCAGAAAGATTGAATTGATTGAAAAAGAGACAAGTTTGTAAATTTTCGGAGAATGTTTCATAAGTTTTTATAAGAAGAATCACTATAGCATTTCAAAAACTTGTTTAAAGACATCGAACAAAAGAAGACTGCTACTCTTCAAAAGGTTATTTAGATAGTTAGTTTGGAAGAATAAAGTTGAAAATTAACACATATTAGATTTGAAGTACACAGGGCTTAGCTCCACTAGATTGGGTGTATCAGGGAAATGTACTTAATCTTGTTTCACTTAAGATAGAATTAAGAATCTATCGGGATTATTTTTAAGCAAACATATCTTTAGATAAATCAAGATAATATCTTACATTAGATAAGGATAAGGTTAGTTTCAAATCTTATGGGAGTTCAATTTTAAATTTGAAACTTATCTAGAAATTGCTAATCAAGAATATCTTACCATCAATTTCAA
Source organism: Lumnitzera littorea (assembly GCA_024138015.1). NCBI lineage: Eukaryota > Viridiplantae > Streptophyta > Magnoliopsida > Myrtales > Combretaceae > Lumnitzera > Lumnitzera littorea. Next base: position 70,408,364 of record JAMXBB010000007.1, read on the forward strand.
ATCTGAAGCATATTTAAAAATTGCTGATCAAGCATATCTTACTAAGATCAGAGGATCAGGTTTAAATTTTAAAACACTAAGATCTTCTAAAAAATATCTATGGATTATCTAGGTATTAAAAATGATTAATATGATTTGAAGACAATTCTCATACTTTTTAGCCATTGGAATACTTAAATATAAAAGAAAATGTAATTCAAAATTATAAGCATAAATCTCAGAAGCAAAAAATTACACATACATTATACTTAGATCATGAGCAATTTCTACTATTTGAAAGAGTATAGAATGATTTACAGATACTTCTTTAGAAAGTTGAACTGAAGCAGATTTCTCATCAATCATCATTTATGTTTTTACCTGAAATCATTTGAGATTCATATTGTTGTTTTCACTTGCTTTTTGTAAACTTTCTTTGTTGTTTGAGTATTAAGAGAAGTTAGATTGTACTTTATAGATCTGTAATTAGTTTAGAGAGGCTAGATAGGTAAAGCAAAATGTAGCAAAGCCTATGTGTAGCAATTGCTTGTAAATTTCTCATAATTTTGTTATAGTGGATCAAGTGGAACCAAATCACTGAAATAGACCAAGTCCCCAGCAATAAAGTTAGAAGAAAGCAGTAGGTAGAAGGACAAAGCTCTATAAATCCTAAACCCGATATTCTCCTTCTTTATTCCCTTTAATTTGTGCTGTTTAATTGTGTTATTTGTGTTGAATTATTAAAGTACTATTGTTCACCAAATTAAGTTATTAAGAGGGGCATTTTCAACTTATATCGAAAAAGTTTTAAAAAGTTTAAAGATATCAATTCACCAACCACCCCATCCCCCCACCCGAATATCTATATAGGACTAATAGATTGTAAGGAGCACTTTTTGCCTATTAGACAGCCTTAAAGACGTCGTATCTTTGAAAAGGATATCTTACAAAAGGGTCTCGTTAAGATAAATTCCAAAGAGCTCTTTCAGCCTCTAAGATAGCCATAGTGCTGTCATACCTTTAGATAGGATATCTTACCAAAATGTCTCATTTAGATGAACTATAAGGAGTTATGTGCCTAAGAAAGCATTAGCAAGATATCTCACAACAAGGGTCTTGCTAAGATAGATCGCAACGTACCCTACCGATAGATAGCCTCAATTTTAGGAGAGAGTATATTAGAAAAGGATCTTACTAAGATAAATCTCAAGAGCCTCTTTTGATTGATAGCTCACCAAAAGGGCTCGTTTTATAGGTAGCTTGTTTTATATCTTGAAGTTACACTTAGCAATCTTTTTTGGAACTCTCTTCTTTTTGTAGGGACAAAGGTGGTATCTCTTTTGTCTTTGTGGTGAAGTTTACACCAAACTTCATAACAAATAGAGATAATTGTAGATACCTTATTTTTGCTTGTAAAAAAAATTTAGGATGTTTTTTTCTTAATTTTCAGGAAACCTAGAGTCAAAATTTTTGAAAGTTTTTTAAAAAGTAAGAGAAAAAAAAAAGAGAGGACAAAAAAGAGAAAAGAACAAAATAATAATAATAATAATAATAATATGCATAAGGAAAAAAGAAAAAAAGGAAATTAAAAAAAAATTGCCTTGCTAATGTGGCATGTATGCCACGTAGATACCACTTAGCAACCACGTCAAGCCTCAACGATACTACGTGGCTATGCCATAGCATGCCATGTGGCACCCAATTTAATAATATATATATATATATATATATACCTTAAGGGGTGCTTGTGTGCCCCCTTTGATCACGCGTGGGGTGTAGATACCTTATTTTTGTTATTTTTCATTTTCATTTTATTTTAGTTGAACTAGGTTAAAAAATAATAAATAAACAAAACAAAAAAATTTAAAAAAATGAAAATAATAATAAATAAAAAAAGAGAGTCAAGTCGTGTCGTATCGAGTCGAATCGTATCGAGTTAAGTCGTGTCATATCGTATCGTATCGTGTCGTATCGAGTCGAGTCAAGTTGTATCAGATTGTTTAATATTAAATCAGATAACGGTATGTGATCAATTTAATAAATCATTAAGTCATTAAAGAATTGAGTTTTATTAAAATAATTTTGGTCCAATGCAATATAAAATAGATTTTTTTAAATATAAATTATATTAGACTAAATTAGATTTATAATTTATTAAGTGCACTATTGGGCTAAATGAAATTATATCGAATCAGACTCGGTAAATAGAAAGCTCAAGTAGGGTTTCTAAAAGATAGGTCAAATATTTAAAGAATTGTAATCATATCTTTTGTATCTTGGTTTAATTGAAATAGAATCTATATTTAAAACGATACAAAAGATTCGATTTTGGGGTTTATAAATTGGTAAGTGATGTTGATGATTGTTTTTCTTAATTACACAACACATATTCACTATTTTAACAATAGGCCTACTCCCATAATATCACTCCATTGCTTCAACATTCATGCCTTGATTCACAAGTCACCACTTGTACAACTTCAATAACCAAATCACACAAGCTAACACAACAATTCCACAATTATACATCCCCCCAAAACACAATTCAATTCGCAAAACTAACTGAACTGCCACAGACGTCCTACACCGAAGTCAATTCTCAATTCCACACTCCAACGTCCACTGATCACCAACGTTGACAACCCCTTGGCAATCATCGACCGAACAACAGTTGCTACATTACCCTCCAACACTCCACAACGTACAATCAACAATCCTCGACTAACGAATGAAGCTCTTGATGCAATTTCCACGCCGACCTTCTAAACAATCCATAAGCCACATCTCTACTTATTGCTAGACGCCAATCTGACCGCACGTCTACAATCTTCACTGATTCCATCTACCAACGCTGATCGCTACCGAACTACACACGTCCTTGATTGAAGATAGTTGCAAAACAACAAAATAGTACAACCGAAAATCCCAAAAGCTAACACAATCCACCTGCACACCAACTTGTCCTTCGTTGACGACCCATCGACCAAATTTCACAACACAGCTGACGTCCACATCACTTAGCCAATTCCCTCACCCACACGTGCAGCCCCTTGTTCCCCTTGACACTTGAATAGCAGAATCTCTTCACGTCACAAGCCACATTCAATTGATCTAACAAGCAGCAATCGCAAGTCCATAAGCAATAGCCACAGCCGACACACACATGCTCGTCCCTCGTTCACGCAACACAGCTTCTAACGCCTGTCCTTTGCACACCAACACTCATACATCGACATAGAGCACGCCTGGACACAGCCTGCTCCACTGTGCAAAACACAATCAACACACGATTCACTGCCTCAACTACACCATACGCTTGATCCGAAGCCATAAGCACAACGAATCCCAATCCTACACGTGCAGCAAACTGATCGATAGTGCTTGCATAGTCAACACTCTAGCATTCAATCGCACGTATTGAATTCACAAATGAGTGGACACAACATCAATGCTTAAACGATCACAATACGATTGCACGTGATTCAACACATAGGTAAAAATCTTTATTTTTATTATTAGTTATTTGTTTTAATAGTTCAATTATTTTACTAACCTATTTTTTTGTTTTAGTGTAGATTTTTATTATTTGTTTTCATATGGTTTTTTTAGATAATAATGGAATTTAGTTATATTATGTTTTCTATAAAATCGTATCTTTTTGAAAAACATACGTATTTGGTGATGGTTCAAATACATACCTTATGAGAAAAATAAAAAAGATAAATATCTAGTAGTTATAATTTAGAAAAGATATGTATCGAGATATGTATCTAGTAGTTAAGATTTAGAAAAGATATGTATCTAACCTATCTTCAATGGATTTTATAGTTAGGATTTAAAAAATATATCTTTTAACACGTAGTGATTTTAAAAATAAAAAAATCTTAATCAAGTTTTTCAAAAAGATTTAATTAATTAAAGTTTTCTTTAACTTAGGAAAATTAGATTTTTTTAAACGGAATAATAAATAAATAAGTAAACTTAAACCTAGGTCGATTTTCAAAATAAAAAAAATTCACCCACTAAAAATTTTATAAAAAAAGAATTACGGCTGGTTTGATCCCTACTAGCAGGTATATAAATACCTTTGAGGCAACCATATAAAAATTAAAAAAAAAACAAACTTTTTTTCCCCTGTTTCTTAGAAATTCAAAATAAAAAATAATAAAAAATTCACTTTAGTTATCTTTTGCTTATTTAGGTATACTTTTAACATTTTTGGAAAACTATAAAAATAAAAGGCCATCAATTTTTCTTTAGTTTTTATATGGTGACTTAGTCTTAATAGGTTAGCCTTCGAACTTGGTTTTTTCTGGTTTAATTTTCTAAAAATTAATTTTTTAGAATATTTGCAAACTTGTGGCCAAATTAGGATTTTTGATCCCCACTCAAAAACCCTAATTTTATTTTTTACCAGTTGAATTAGTTGGTGACTCCGATTTTCAAATTTTTTTAAGAAAAGTATTTCCTTAGTTTAATGTCGAATAATTTATATTAACCAGGTTGAATTTAATATAGGTTAAATTAAAGAAACTGAAATAAAACTCTATAGAATTAGCGACTCCACTGGGAAAGGTTGGTGGGCTAGTCATGTAAAAATTAAAAATTAATTGATGGACTTTTGTATTTTTTTTTTTTATTGTATTATAGTTATACAAATCAGTTTTTAGTGATGTAGGCCTTGAGAAAAAAGTTCAGCCCAATTAGCTCTATTAGGGAATGATGGTGGGGTTCTCTTTATTTTTCTTATAATCATTTGCATATTTTGACATGGTCAAACCTGAACCACTTTAGAAACTTAAGACGGGCCGCCATTATATAATCCTCAGGTTGTTGGGGTCTTTACCCCTGCCTGGTGGTGATAAGAGAGCCCATTTAGGCTTTGATGTAGCCCACTAGGTTTTTCTTCGGAAAGCCTAGGAGCTATAGAGTCTAAAACCCGCAAACCCTACCCTCTTACATAATCCTTTTTTGAAAAAGGGGTAGTTCTTCTTAAATTATAGTAAAATCTCAATTAATCCATGATCAACTCGATCTTATTCTTCAAAAAGGGAAAATTAAAAAAAAAAAAAACTAGTAACCCTTATATATAAGTATTTATGAACTTTATTTAAAAAAAAAATCTCATTTTAAACCTACTTATATAAAGGGATATTTCACGATCATAGATTCATCATACTCTCTATAGTTTATCAATAACCAACCCCATTGTACTGCACACGTATATAGCATATTGTATAACATTTATTTTGCATATTTGTTTGTATATACTATCTTTTGTAATATATATAGATCTTGTAGGTTTTGTTTTATTTCATTAGTAATAGATTGTGTAACATAACATTTAACATAAAATGCTCAAAATCATTAGTATTCCCCCCTATGCTAATGTTAAAAAAAAAAAAAAAAAGAGAAAGAAAAACTTTTGTATCAACTTGTAAATTTTTTGGGGCATGCAATTATGGAAGTTAGCTATGGTGAAGATTATTATGGAACTGTTATTTTTTTTTTTTCAATGCTTTTGGAATTTTTTTTTTTAAAAATGAGAAATTTCGAAATGGTATTTTATGATAAAAAACCAGTTTCATGATAATTATTTACTTGGTTGATTTCTATTGTAATAGCCTACATATACTTACTATTAGGAACTAACAAAATACAAAAAATAAAAATAAAAATAAATAAATAATATTTAATCATTCAATTTCCATTGTGAATTATTTTCCATCTTAAGGTTATTAATCTTGTAAATGTTTAAGTTCTCATTCTTAATGTTTAAGTTCTCATTCTTCATGTTTAGCTCTTAAGTTGTCACGATCCTGATAGAGTTTTCTCCATGAGTCGTCGCCCTTGTTTCATTTATCCAATAAATTTCTCATTGTAAAATAATTTTCGCTTCTCCATATCATCCTTGTAATATTATTGTCATCCTATGTCCTTGATCGTTAGTTTCAATGTTTTCTTTATTTAGATTCGTCAATATTAGTATTAAGCTTCTATAACATAAAATAAGCATTGATTTTCTAATAAAAGTTTCCAAAAATAAAAAAAGTTTTCAAAACTAAAAACTTGATACCATGTTGCTAACAAGAAGGGATTCTTGTAGGGTTTGAAAAATTGCTTTTTAAGTGATCTGGCCCAACTTGAAGCCCATAATCACTCATTTTTAAAAACAAAATGTCTAAAGCTATTGAACATAGAATAACCACAATTGAAGTGATTTTGAGAAAACATGTGAAGCAAGTCAAGACCATGGCCTACACCCAAGCCTAGGGCCTATTGACATATCATCTAAGATAAACAAGTCTAAAGAGTTGTCGGTTCATGAGCTGAACAATAGCAGCGAAGGCCTGGGGAAGGAATTGGTGCATAAATTGATGAAGATGGAAAAAGAAATCTTCCAAAAAATGAGAGTTCTCAAGGATCATGATGTGCAGCGTGATCTAGGCTTAAGCAATGTTTGCGCTTTTGAAGACCATAAGTTACCTAAGAAGTTTAAGGTACCAAATTTTGAAAAGTATGATGGAATAAGTTGTCTTAAACTTTACCTTAGGCTTTATGTTCGCAAGATGGCGTAATTCTCTAAACATAAGCAGTTGATGATTCAAACTTTCCAAGATAGCCTAACTGAGCCGGCGTTGATTTGGTATGCCCAACAAGACTTAGTTAAGCTTGATACTTGGGATAAGCTAACTCGAGCCTTTTATCAACAGTACAAGTTCAATGAAGATGTGGCTCCATCCTTGATGGATTTGAATAACATGAAAATGAAGCCGACTGAGTCCTTTAAGGAGTATGCTTAGAGATACAGATCTATAGCTACTTAAGCTACAGTACAATTGCCAAAAAAATAAATTGATCAACATATTCATTCGTACATTAAGTGAACTTTATTATAATCACCGCTTAGGCCATACTGCTTCTACGTTTGCAGATATAGTTGCAATTGGTAGTCACATTGAAGATGCTATTAAAGTGGGGAGATTAATAGGGAAGGGATAAGCCCCGTTGGGTTCAGAGGTCATTTTGAATACTACAATGTCCTATCTAATGATATACGGGCTTAGTGCCCTAAGCATTGAAATAGAGCTCAAGGAAAATAAGCTAAGCCAAAAATCACCTAGAAGGAGGTTCACTCATATCTCGATTCCTATGTCTCGGGTCTATTGCCGCCTAAAAGAAGAGGGTTTACTACATCCTAAGACTCCAATGCCAAGGTATAAACCTCGAAAATATGATCCCAATACGCAATGCGAGTACCACATGGGTCAATAGGGGCATGCTACTAACCATTGCTGGGAGTTGAAGAATAAAGTTTAAGATTTGATTGATGAAAAATTGGTTTAGTTAGACTTCATTAGGGATCTAAGACCCAAATTCTATACAAAGCCCATTATTAACATGGTATAAGGATTGGAAAAGTTGCTAGAAACATATTTGAATGGTCAAGTCTAAGGAGTATGTTATTACCAGGGTTTGGAAGAAAGGGTTGCAACCCTAGAAGAAAAGTTAGAGAAGTTAAAAGAAAGGCTCACTAACATAGAAATGGTAATGGGTTATGAGCTCAAGCAGCCCAAAAGCTTAGGTCTTAGCACAAATAGGAAGTTATAGCCTAAGCATGAAGTTGATTCAACGAAAGAGAAAGCAGGAGTAAATGTGTCGATTGGTAAAGCCTAGAATCAAGATAAGCCTATCCACAACAAGAGAAGGTAATTTACTTAGTTCAAGATTCCAATAGCCTAAGTGTTTAAGTAATTGAGAGATGTAGGACTACTGGTATGCAAAAACCCAACAAAGAAATACACATCAAGGGATTGTGACCTCAACAAATGGTATGACTATCATGTAAGCAAAGTGGGGCGTACTATTGAAGATTATTGGAGATTGAAGCATAAGGTGCGGGATTTGATTAATACTATGATTATCCAACCAAATTTTCTAAAGACTAATGGGTCGATTAGCAGTAGTATTCTTTCCCTAGTTTTTGAAGAAGCATCAAATAGACAAATTCCAGTATTAAGCATTGAGGGTTTACTACTATCATCTGACAAGGTGGTTCGCCATTTGAAACAGTTGGGTATATCTCTAAAAGATTAATTCAGTTGAATGTGCCAAGAAGTGATAGAAATAAGGGAAAAATAGGAAAGAATTTTAGTTCCTGCATTTTTTTAGAATAATCTTTCATTTTGGAGCTTGTAATAGATATGAGTTATTGAACAAAACAGTTTTCATGTATATTCTTGTCTTTATATGCTATGAAGCTAGCTCAATTCAAATAGGGTCATTTCGAATAAGTGAAAATGGATAAAGAAAGTATGAACTCGAAACTTAAAACTTTCCACCTAAAGAAATGATAACACATTATTTGAAAGGTTTAAGATGAGAAGAGACAACTTATGTCCCAAACACTAACCTTAGACCCACATGAGAGAAGAGTGCCATCAAAATGAATAATTTAACTCATTCCTTAAAAGACACCTGTCTTGAACTTAGTACATGTGTCAAAATGATATTAGGCAATCGTTTCATCATCCTTAAATACAATTATCCCTTGCAAACTCATTTGAACCTTTAAGGGATTTTCCTTAAAATTATTCCTGTTAAGAAACACCCTAAACTGGGGCAATTAGGAGGTTAGGGTTATCAATCTAGAGAAGGAGTAGATTAATATGTGCTTGCCTTAGTTGTACCAATTTATGAGTAAATATTGTCATAGATAATTCAATTTCTTTAGCATGAAGAAAAGCTTTAAACCATATACACCTCACTCAGGCACGTATACTTATTCAAACACATCAAGTCCATAGATTCTTTCTCAAGCACTCCATGCCATATACACTTCTCCCAAGGTTATACTATTTGAACCCATGGTTTTAGGGCTTTTAATCTCATCAAGCAAAAAAAAAAAAAAAAACTCAATAATGGAAGGTGACCACCTTGACATAAAGAGGAAAAAACAAAAACAAAAAAAGAAGAGGAGGAAAAAAGAAAACAAAAAAGAACAAAGATGGGAGAAAAAAAAAGTGAAAAAAATGAAAATATTAGCAAGGTGATCACTTTCAAAAAATTACCAATAAGCCGAAAGTCCAAACTTATGATGGCATTCAAAGGCTAAACACTTTTAATTCTTAAGCCCAAAAGCAAAGCCCTTACTGTAGGATCCAATTTACTATACCACCCTTGATAAAACTCTTTTGACTAAAGAAATAGAATTATCTTAAGCAGAACTTACTCATGAAACTAAGGCAACCCATGTTTAGTTTCTCTTAAGTCCTTGACTTGTAAACTCAGGATTGATTGTATATGATTTCTTTCAAAATTGGCCAAAGTACATTGATATCTATTTGCTTAAACTATTGGCCAAAAGTCTTACATTGCAAACCTAGAAAAGACCTATTAATTGACTGGAATGTACCACTTAAAAGATAGGCTACAATTTTTGGAATTGATATTGAGAGTATAAACATACCTATGAGAGTGCAAGGAAGTCCAGTTTGACTAAACATTTCAAGTAATGATATCTATCCCTAAGTGGAAAATTGAAGAGTTGAGTACTTTGTTAAAAACATGAATGGTCATTTATCTTAAGTTAGAAATCAGTGCTTCTAAAAAGTTTAAAGATCATGAATTATGCTCCAAGAAACAAGATTGAGAGAATGTAATCAATGGGAAAGGGGCAAGCTAAACCTTTATTTGTGATATTTAGAGTTTTTAAGACTTTTTTATTTGTTAGCAATACAATTTTCCATCAAAGAGTGTTTTTTGAATTTCTTGACAAAGAGAAGTAAAAAAGAAAAACTTTTCAAAAGAGAAATGAAATTTAAAAAAAAAATTATTAAGAGAGATTTCTTGTAATTTTTAAGGAATCATCAAAATCTCTCAAACTCAAGTCACAGATCAATTTGTCAAAACTCATGAAAATTTTCTTCCTTCCTAGATCGCTTGCTTAAAGGAGCACCATCCAATCTTTTCTAGGATTACTTGCTGAAAGGAATGCTATCCTAGTCTTTTTTTAGGATCGCTTGCTCATAAGAATACTATTCTATCTATTCCTTTTTGGATCATTTGCTTAAAGGAGCGCTGTCCAGTTATTTAAAAGATTACCTGCTCATGAGGGTGTTGTCTCATGTCATCTTATCTTGCCTTCGACAAATCTATCCTTTCAAGCAATTTATCTTGAAAGAAATCTATCCTCTTCGAATTATTCACTAGACTAAACATTTGAAGTCTCGAACAAATCTATCATCTTTAGATTATCTACCAAAATAAGTTTTTTTAATCATAAAGAGATATATCCCCTTCAGATTATCCAAGTCAGGTATGACAAAAATGGATATCTCTTTTGTCTTTGTAACGAAATTCTAATCAATCTTCATCACAAAGAGGGGCAGTTATAAATATCTCATTTTTGCTATTTTTCATTTTCATTTTATTTTAGTTAAGCTAAGTTAAAAAATAATAAATAAACAAAACAAAAAAATAAAAAATAAAAAAAAAGAAAATAATAATAAATAAAAATGAAAAATAAAATAAAAAAGTTGAGTCATATCGTATCGAGTAGAATAATATCGAGAATCGAATTGTATCGAGCGAAGTCATGTTGTATTGAGTCGAGCAGAGTTGTGTCGGATCATTTAATATTAAATTAAATGATGGTATGTGATCACTTTAATAAATCATTAGGTCATCGAGGAATTGGGCTTTATTAAAATAATTTTGATCCAGTGCGATATGGAATAGATTTTTTTTAATCTAAACTATACTGGGCTAGATTAGATTTATAATTTATTAAATGGACTATTAGGCTAAATGAAATTAGATCGAATCGAATTTGGTAAATAGAAAGTCCATATAGGATTTCTAAAAAGTAAGTTAAATCTTTAAAGAATCGTAGTCGTATCTTTTACATCTTGGTTTGATTGGAATAGAATCTATATTTAAAACGATACAAAAAATTCGATTTTGGAGTTTATAAATTGATAAGTGATGTTGATGATCGTTTTTCTTAATTACACGACACATATTCACTATTTTAACAATTGCTCAACTCTCACAATATCACTCCATTGCTTGAACTTGAAGTATGTAATATAACTTTAGAGAAAGATGACATTGATGTTGACAGATCTTGCTTCTCCAAAACTTCAATTTTTTATTCCATCTTCGCGTTATTTATACAATGTCGTGGTTTATTGAAAAGAAATATTATCTTAATGTTTCTTAATATTTATTGTATTTTTAAGCAACAGGCAATGACCCAGAATTTGGTGTAATAGTTTCACTACGTAAACGGAAAACGTGGAATATGATTTTCGTTTAAAATGAGAGTGTAGATGACCGGATTCTATTAACAATGTTATATATTTATGATACGAGTCCCACGCTTTATATATTCTAAAAAATTGACTAAAAATCATGGTAGATAGAATTTATATCAAATTTCTTATATCATCCCAATTTTGTGAAAATTCATCAAACCTAACTCCCTAATTCGTGGACCCTATCAGGGACCCAAAAAGTCAAGCCCAAGCTGCTTTAAAGCTCTTAACCCAGTATCTGATAAACCATTTTAGCCCTCTATAAAGAGAAAATAATTTTTCTTATTTTCTATTAGAATTTTCCATGGTTGTTAACTATCTTCACCATTAGCAACCAACTGCAATTACTGTTATCATCATCAATTACTGCTTAAACCTACCAAAAGACGTGCTTTTTTTTTTTTAAAGGATAAATTACAACAAATGCGAGGAAATACTTATAGAATATTTTTTCTACGAAATAAATAAACTCTAAATTTTTTTATATAGAAAATTTATAGGATATCTATTTATCTTTAACTTTTACCTAGTAACTATTGGATTTAAAAAAAATATTATTCCATAGAATTTACTATAGAGCCTTTCATATATCTTAGGCCATAAATCCAACTATCTTCTTTACTCATAAAAAAATCGGTAATGAACGCGCTACATCTCAATATATTAATTATTCCTATAAGTATTATTTCACCTTTGAAGGTAGTTCAAACTTAATGCGCATTGCCTCCACCACTATTATAAAAACCCTAACTATGCATCTCCTCTTCCCCTTCCTCCTCCCCTCTAGTGATATTGTTGTATGTTTAACAGAATATCCTTATGTACTAATCTGGAAAATCATCATATGTCTCACTACTATCAACAGTAAGTACTTGTCTAAGTTCAAACTAGGTCTATCCTGCTTCATACAAATTGCTCAAGTTCAATTATGACCATCTTTTTGCAAAAAGATTTTAGAGTAGCCATCAATCAAAAGATTGTAAAAGAAGATTTTCTTTGTTAAGATTAACTTAGATTATCAATTACTTTGATGATAAAAGAAAGAAAAAAAGAATTAATATTCTCGGAAAACAAAAAACCTCCTTTTAGTGACGTAAGGATAAAATGATTTATATAACCAAAAAATTAAAAACATGTACGGAAGTTATCGAATTTCAAATTTCAACCTCATCATACATATAGTTCCTTACAGATTTTCTCTATTCTTTTCTCTTTATTTATCATTACTCTTGATACAAAAGTTTGGTGGGATTGCGAGACATTAGTGCGTAATGTGCATCTTGTATAGAGGAGCAAAGTCGGAAACCCAATGAGAAAATCATTTTGGTAATCGCAACGACAATGTTGAGAAGAGTTACGTTTGAAGCCTTGCGATTTTTCGATAACTGTGGAAGCATTTAATGGTCCAGAAAGTCAAGAAAGCTTTGCCCCGAGGTAAGTTTAAAACTTCTAATTACCGCAAAAAACATGACGAAAGCACCAAGGTTTACGTTCCAAAAGACACAAGTTTTCTTATGATATCTACTGTAAACATAGTATTGTATTTTATTTTAATGGGATCAACTCAACCATCAATCCTTTCTTTTACTTAATATTCATTAGATTTAGATAATTAAAAATATAATCGATTTAATGATTTAAATATAATAAATATTAAATTAAATACGAGTTAAAATACATAATTGATCTCATAAAAAATATAGACAAAATTATAAAGAAATTTATCATATTTACGATTTCACATTAGTTCCCCTTACGATTTAGGATAAAACTATTTTAATATGTAACGGTCATATATGGGTGATAAAAGCATCGATAAATGTGACAAATTTCTCCTCATACATGAGATTGGATAATTTCAAAAATCATAGCATTGTCCTTTATCAAAGTTTTTTCAAAAAACATAGTATTTTTTATTATCAGGAGCAGTAAATTAAAGAATCCATTTCCTTAATGATATGATTCTTACTTTCTATTCTTGAAAGAAATTAAATAGTGTTTCCTTAATTGATAAAGTGGGATGGAAACTAACACCTATATTTTAAGAGTGTTCATGGTTTAATTTGATTCGATTCCATTTGATTCAGTTCAATTTAGAAGATGAACTAAATCAAACTGAACTGTATTTTAAAAAGTTAGGTTCTAATCCTTTATGATCGAACTGGTTTGAGGTTTTGAATCAAATCGTTTTAAATGCAATTCACTTAAGCTCAATTCGATTTGATTGGAACCACTTTTAAAAAAACTTCGTTATATTTGATAATATAAATAATTATTGAAACATTTAATCAAACATTAATGTTTAAAATGATGAAATTGTGGAAGAGTTAAAATTACTTAGCATTGTATTATAATAATATTACATCTTAGGTGATAGTGAAAACATGTAAATTTGCTTAAGAGATGAAAAATGACAATGAAAGAAAATGAATGTACAATAAAAGTTAAGTATGAGAAGAGAGATAATAAAATAAAATATAAATAAGGCTAAAATGAAATGTTAACATAGTTTAAAAATAAAAAAAATTCACTTATATTTTATTTTTAAATAAAAAGCAATTCAATTTAAGTTCAAGTAATTCACTTCAGTTTGACCTCCTAAAATCGAATTATGAACCATTTGAATCTCTTTTGAACTAAATTGCAAACTAAATTAAAATATAAAAGAATGGTATTTTGCCGTTTAGCCAAGTTTGGTTCAAGTTTAGGTTCGATTTAATCTAATTTGATCAATAGCTTTATTATATTTGGAATTAGGGAAATAATAGGAAGGAATATGAGGAGGAAATTTTTACTTTTCCTCTTCTTAGGAAAATAAAAGGGAAGAGAGAAGGAATAAATTTGGGGAGAAAAGTTTTCTTTATGCCCTAAAAGGCAATTCAAATAAAATTTTATTTTTACCCTCAATAATTTGTAAATGTACTTAATATTTCGTAAACCGTCTTAAATTTAATGATAATCATTCGATCATCTATAAAAATGCGTATTTGCAAAATTTCAATTGAAAACTGTAGCTAAATTAGTACTTGCATTCTTTTCTTAACTCATGTCTTCGTTGTTATTTAATTTTTACTTTATCAGTTTAACTTTAGGTTTTGTAAATCTACTCAATTTTTTGTAACATCATTTTATTTCATTTTTTTTTTCTTACTTTTTGTTATTCATCTTCAAATTTTCATTTTATTTAAAATATATAGACCTAATATAAAATGATAAATTTCAATAATTAATGACATTTTTCTTCGAAATTCATGAAACTAAAATATGAGAAACATTACGCAAATATATTCATAAATCCCTTTATATTTCATAAATTTCCTTTTCTGGCAGCCTCCCTTATTTTTGCAATTGTACTTAAAAATTAGTCGTATTTCTCAAAAAATTGTTAATAACCGCTGATAAGTCCCGTAATTTGAATCACTGTCTTTGCCTCTACCTTATATCGATCACACTTCAATATGCTATAACCTACTCATGCCCGCAGCCCGCCTCACTGTGCCAACCCCAAAAACCTTAGCATAATATGTGGGTTTTAAAGAATAATATGCTATTTCTTTTCGAGGGGTAATTGCTTCATGACCCCTTCTATTATTTTATTTTAAGAGTTAATGTAGGAGAAATAAAAATAGGAAAAATAAAATAAAACCTTAAATCAGTTTGACTCAAGTCAGCAATGTGGGGTTGAAAATTCAGTTTGGAATGAGGGAGTCTAAGGGAGAGGGGAGAAAACTAGAGGGAATCAATTTCATTCTTTTGTTTGTTTTATGAATAGATTGTAGAAGAGAAGGAAAGTAAATGGAATGAATTACCTTAGGCCTACCAAATTTTAGTCACCCCAAATATAGAGGGAAAGAAGGAAAAATCTTTACAATTATATATTTATCCTCTAGAAAAGAAGTGAAATAAGGAGGATCACATATTGCATTTTATTTTATGACAGAAGAGTAATTTTACATATAATCTTATTTTATTTTAATTAATCATTAACATTCCTCCCACTTTCATTTTTTCGTTCATTCAAACACATTGGAAAGAATCAAATCTCCTATAATTCCTTCCCTTCATTTTTATTCCTTCCACTTTCTTTCCTTCTTATTTATTTCCCTGATTCCAAACACAGTGTTATATTCTATGCATACAATTAATGAGCACGTTAATTAGAATGCTAAGGAATAAGTTTGGTATGTATTTATAGGTTTTAGGTTTTTCCAGACTCCAGAAGAACCATACAAGGTGTTTTTTTTTTTTTTCTTCTCCTATTATTGGAACCCACTCCTCGGAATTGTTACAAACTCGATATCCTACTTGCCTCTTCCCAATCACATCACATATTGTATTTTTCTTTTGATCTTCTAAGCTGCTATAATCTTAAGTAATTTTTGTAAATATATACCCAATATACTTGTTAACCTTCTTAATAAAGATGTATAAGATAAAGTCGATAATATAAGTTATTATTTTTTCTAGGTTCTATTTTTCCTTTTTTTTTTTTTTTAGTTGTGGTCCTACAGGGTTTTGGATTATATTAACTAATTATCCTATTGGTCCCTGTAATCCCTAACATCAATAAGGCTATAGCATTCTTAATTTCTCTTTTGCACCTTTTTTTTTTTTTTTTTTTGGTTTGTCATAAGTAAAAGACAAGGCCATACAATTTATTGTGACATTATTTCTGGTTTTGATAAAATGTTTGACCGTTTGAGTTTTTTGGTACGACAAAAAGCTAAGTTCAATGGACTCGATACGCGTGGAAATATAATCTATAAAAACTAAATGGAACCAAAAAAAAAAAAAAAAAAAAAAACCTCACGTATTTCTTCACTATAATCTTGTCTTGATAAAGAGTCAACTTCCATTTTTCCTAGGCAAATAAAATAGGACTTGGTTATAAAGCTGTACTGTCAAAAACATTTTTCCAACAACGTTGACAATATTTGTAACATCCTAAAATAATTGCATCGAACAAAGTTTAGGCCGTGACACAACATTGCCCTGACAAGACATCCTTGGTTTAACAAAATTTACCATCACGGCTCGTGTTTTCTTGACAATACAATTTTCGTAAAATGATGAACCTGAAATGTTGCTATGGTCATGTCTACTTTGAAGCAATTTTAGGATTTTGAACTGCTGAAGTATTGCAAGTGCTTTGGTTCTGATCTTGGATGGAAACTTGGTGTTCTTTGTTAATTGCATCAGAGTATCTAATGAGAGCTTGTTGCAGTTGAGTGCATCACATACCCACGATTTTTCGTTTCGGGTTAAAATTAGATGAACCTGCAAAGATCAAAGAGTAAAATAAGCTAAAATGCAGGTGAAATCGCAACTTAGCAGTCCAGTACAAACCTGAAAATACATGTTGATTGATTTGTATAGCTTGTCCTGAGATTTTGTAGCAGCATCTGGCAGGATTTTGATCAATGCCCCAAACTCGGCCGGTTTGAGATTTATATCAGCAGCCACTTCCTCAATGTATGAATCCATCAAACTGCCAATTTTTTCTAGTCTACCTGGAGAAGGCAAGCATCTTTCTTCCTGCAGAAATGCTTTCACCATTCTTATGACCAAGTTCACATCATACGCATAAGGATTACCCGGTGGAGATGGTATGAGCAATTGATTTAAGGTGGCTTGATCCAGTTGAGAACCGATTAGCCCCTCTAGCAACATATGATGCCCCTTGTTTATTCTCAAACCCGATGCGAGACGAAGAATTTCAAACAAGCATTTGCAGGAAAGGGAATTTTTATCCAACAAAGACAAGAGATGAATCACACCCTCTACTAATTTGCACTTCTTGACAGACAAGGCATCTGGAAATTTCGACTTAAGGTAATACACGAGAAATTTGGCAATAATAGCATGCTCGAAATTCCCGAATAGCATAATCTGAATGATCCTGCCAATCCACTCAATGTCAAAGAACAGGAGATCTTCAAACCACCAAGTTTTATGGAAGAATTTCATTCTCTTAATATCCAGGCTTATGGTGTCGCACGACAGGCGATGGCATGAACTGTCCGAGGATGGAGTACATGAGCTTGCCATCGTTGGCAGAGCAAGCATTTGCACAAGGCGGGCCAAAATTTTCTGAATAACAAAAGATGAATCCGTCGCGAGTACTAATTCTTGGCATTGTTTCGAGGCTGCTAATATGTCAGACCAGGACCAAAAATGGATCCCTCCAAGAGATTTCTCAGTTTGATTTATCAAGTTCGATTTGTTGAATCCATCAAGATTGTCCATTTCCATAAAATGAGCCACACAATGAAGCAAGACTACGTTCCGCGGGATGATTTCGGCTTTGCCACTGTTATAACAAAACCTTGCCATGAGTTCAAAACCCTCTACGCCTCCTGGAAAATCATGAAATATTACCCTCAGCTTTCCGGTTTCACTGCCTATTGACCGAGAGTCGAATAGCTTGCTTAACCTTCCAGAGTATGATGCCAATATTTGCTACAAATACAGAACATCATAGATTGAATTAGAAATTCAAAATGTAGTAATATCAAAAAAGTTTCCTAGCATTGTATTTGTTTCGTGGAAAACGTTCTTCAGACTTTTTTCAGTATTATTCATTAAAATCAAAGCATTGCAGTCCCTGAATCTCAAGAGATTGCAAATAAAGGCATGCTATAAAATAGAGCACCGAAAGTCCTTGCAAAATGCTAACAAGTATATGCCTATTTTTGCAATGTAAGAGAAGAAGCTATGGAAAGAAGTGGTTAGGCTACCTTGTTGACGAGAAAAGTCTCCTCGCCATTGACATCCACTTCAAGATTGCAGCAACAGTCCATTGATCAAGCCAGAAAGAAAAAGACAATAGTGCACTTTTGTGTTAATGCTTAATTAACTACGTAGAAAGGTCTATGTATCGAAATATGAGAAAGAAGGCGTGTTTTCTTCCATTTTGGGTATGGTCAAGTCTTGGTAGGAGAAAGGAATAAGAGTACTACATATATGGTGGCTCGAAGGTGGAAACCGAGTGACAAGAGAATAAGAAGCAAGAGAGAAGGTTTATTCTATATATATATATAAAGAGAGAGAGAGACAGCTACCAAAATTTCTATATGTATTTAAATGCCTTGAGAAAAAACAACTTCAAGAAAATTGCACCAATGAGCCAGTATTTTTCTCAATTTATGTTAAAGATGGGTACGAAATGTGATGCCCTGGAGACATTCATCGAAATTCCAAAGTTAAAATATACCCAAAGAAAATAGCAGGACTAAGAACAAAACCATGCACCACTTGGTGCCAAAGCAAAAAATCTCAATATGAGAAGTTATAATCGGATCGTTATACAAAATGCAGTAGAAGATTTAGGCAACTTTATTCTGCAGCTAATGGAACCATCTAATACCACAAATACGTCAAGACTATAGAATAACCCACAGTTTGATGGATATGAATGATATTATTTTCAATAAAAACAACTTTTCCTTTTATTACTTTCCTTTCATTCTTAAATCAGCTTTTTGAAGGTAAAATTGTTGCCATGACCATTAGGCATTAACTCTGTTTTATCAAAGATATAGAACTGTATGGAGTATATAATAAAGACTAATGAACTTTTCATGTTCCAATCACATTAATTTTTGAAACTACCATAATAGTCCCTAATAAAGGTGGTTATTGTGCAGTTGATTTGAAAAATCTAATGAAATTTGTGTTACCATGCA
Source organism: Lumnitzera littorea (assembly GCA_024138015.1). Lineage (NCBI taxonomy): Eukaryota > Viridiplantae > Streptophyta > Magnoliopsida > Myrtales > Combretaceae > Lumnitzera > Lumnitzera littorea. The sequence goes on from JAMXBB010000007.1 coordinate 70,427,346, forward strand.
CACAAGCCTAAAAAATCCTTCTGCACGAGTGATTCTGGGTTTTTCGAAAGCTTTTTATTTCATAACAACCACATTGTGATACATTCGCCGACAACTATAAGTGAGTTGATAATTTTTTTTTTTTTTAAACCACCATAATCGTCTTTAAAAGTGAGTTTTCTAAAAGCTTATACCTTGAAGTACTAATTTTTGGGTGGTAGGAGATATAAAAATGTTATACTTTGTATACCATTATATGTGTTCTGCAAAATCAAAATAAGAACCTATCCTATAAACTTTAATATCTATCTAAAAGCCTATTCAATTACATAAGATATAGTAGATTACACATTGTTATATATTATCCACTTACCTCTAATAATATATATATTTTACTGCGTTATACATAGAATTATGCCATGGGATGCTATTCACATATTGGAATTACAACATAGCTAACCATATGTAATTGATTTAAGAATTTACTAGGTTCAAGCATGTTTTATTTATATTTATCTGTAAAGAATGATGCTAAAGAGCTCATTCATGCTTTAGAATATATTAATATTGTCAAACCTAGACTGAAATGTAGACTCGAGAATGAGAAGGGGTTAAGTGTTAAGAAAATCAACTAAGATTGAACCGGAATCGAATCAAAATCAATAAAAATATTATGATATAATTTATATTTACATATAAAGAAATAAAAATTACCTACATCATTGAGATTGAAAGTTTGAGACTTTTTTTACGGTTTATTTTTTATTTTTATTTAATCTACATATTTTTTTAGCAAACTAGTGTATTTTTTATAAAATATAAGAAAAAATAATATATTTTAACTTAAAAAAACACAATCTATTCTTATAAGAACTAAGTTGGATTAATCAGGTTAACTGGTCGAATCGAGATCAATGTTAATGAGCGTCAAATAGGTGATACGGACCGGTTTTATGGAGGGGTCATATCAAGTCGAGTTAGACCAAAATGCACATCAATTGTATGCTACTCTATTGTTTTAGGATGGTACACAATTGACATAAGAGGGTCAATCCAAGTTTAACAACACTATTTTATGTATTTATATGCGAGTGATTAAGCAAAAAGGATTTTTGAATAATGACAAATTCTTAAGAAAGAAAGCTCAGCCTTGTCAGGTGCTCCTATGTAGATATAAATAGGAAAATGTGCTAGTTATTATTATTACTAAAAGTGATTATCTATGGGGATGTAACATGCATGTTATAATGGGATACATGACTCACATAACCTTATAAAAAACCAATACCTTATAAGGTTTTTATAGGGTTTTAAAACATGATTTAAAATTACAAATAAATACAATGGAAACTTGATCTAATAAAAAATAGTATATCAATAAGAATATTTGCTCTTGAAGTATATACTCTACACTTTTACATTGTACAACACATTTAATTTTCAAATTTTATTTATGCGTAAATTAATGAGTGTAACTTAGCCTTATTTAGTTACTTTCCACTTTACTCTACCTGGTCTCATTTGGATCTTATAAAAACTTGCCCCAACTGGGTCAAAAACCTTATAGGGACAACTTTCGATAACAGAAAATAAAACCCTATAAAATTTTTATATGGTTCCAGAAACATTAAATCCTATGGGGTAGATTTGGGTTTTATAACACCCATCACAAACCTACACCTATTTTATCTCTAATTATCTTATTATTAAATTAATTAGAATCATGTTATTTTAGTTTTTGTATTGACATCATTTTGGCATTGTAAAGTGAAGGATTTAAGATATTACCAAAAAAGAAAAAAAAAAGTGAAGGATTTAAATCGGATATTGGTTACATTAGAGAAGATGGTATGTGGAACCCAAAACACTACTCTCTTTCCTAAAGCTATTAAATGGAGAAAATATTTATTTGTAATACATATCAAGTATTATGTATGTGTTGTATAAATAACTAGATACCAATAAATTTTATATATATACAATGTATGTACAAGATGGATGGTAAATATTTTATGAATTGCTCATTTCACTACTATGTATATTTCAAAATTTTATTAGTATTCACACATAATATGTACATATACTTGGTGTGTAATACCAATATATATATATATATATATATTCTTATCCATTTAATTTGTTTGTTACCTTTACCCTTTCTATCTTTCTTTTCCACCATTTCAATTTTTCTCTTACACCATGTTTGGCAACTTTTATTAGAGTAGAAATTGGAGCAAAGGTATAGAAAAGAAAAAATATCAAAGGAAATATAATTTTTGTTATTGTTTAGATATAAAAAATGAAAATGGATGGAAAATTGTAGAAATGTTTTTTTGATCTTAACTAAATCATCCTTTTATATGTGTAAAGAACTAAAAGAGAGAGAGAGAGAGAGAGAGGAGTGTAACATGTAGTAGAATCCAACTATGGGAAGGAACAAGAAACGTAGATTTTGATGACAAAGAGAAGAGAGAAGAAATGCAACAAATTTATCAAAGAAGATGATGAACAATATGCATGTTTAAGATTATTTTTGTAAGCTCACAAGATTTTTACCCACTTCTACCGATTTCTCTCAAAATTTGAAGAGAAAAATTTAGACCCTTAGAGTGAAAATCTTTCCATTCAATTCATTTCATTTCTTCCTTCTTTTTTTATTTTTTTTTTATTTTTTTATTTTTGTTACCAAACGCATGATTTCTTTTCATTTCCTTTGATTTCCAATAGTTTTCACCTATCCAAACACAGTGTTACTTTCACCCCCATCAAGCTTAATAAGGTTCCCCTTGCTGTAATCTCATCACTTGTTATTACTTTCTTTAGAATGTCTCGTAATCACCTCCATTAACACCTCACCATTGGTTCTGTCACTACTTTCTCTGCTCTCTTTTTAGTAGTATGTGAATGGGTAAGTTTGCTTGTTTTGTTTATATTTTAGTTTTCTTACCTTGTTTACCTGCTTTGAATCTCTATTGGGAGGTTCCTCTCTATTGGACTATTGATTTTCATTCCTAATATGAGAATTTATTTGATTGTGAGAACTTGCAGCAACATCAGCCGATCAAGCAAGTTGCAGTTTGCAATTCAACAAAGTAATTTGACCATGGAGAATTCTATTCTACTCGATAATAATAAGGAATGAAAGATGAATTAACAAACTTCAGTTTGATTAGTTAACTCTTATAGTATTTATACTCTCTCTAATGTTGTAACTAAATATGTTAGCTAAGCAAGTCACACGACATGATCTCGTGTAAAGTGTGCATCAATACCTATGTGCTTTGTGCATCCACGAAGACAAGGATGATCAGCAAGTAATTAGGTAGATCTGTTATAACAAAATAGAGTAACTAGAAGAGGAAATGAAACCTACAAATCTTTAAGAAGATAAGAAATTCATATTAACTCTTTGGTAGTAGAAGCCATACTCCTATATTTGGCTTCCGTAGATGAGGTGGATATTGTATTTTGCTTCTTAGTTTTCTAAGAAATAAGAGAAGAATCAAGAAAAATGCAATAGCTAGTAATTGATTTCTTATCAATTACATACCCTCCCCAATCAAAATCAGAATAACCCATCAAGATAAAAGGAGTAGAGGCAAAATAAAACAGACCAAGATCCATAGTTCCTTTAAGATATTTGAGAACATGATAAGCTGCCTTAAGGTGTGTAACACGAGGAGTGACCAAAAACTAATTGAGTTTATGTATGACATAAGAGACATTATGTCTAGTGGATTTTAAGTATCAAAGCCAACCCACTAGTCTTCTATATACAATTGGATCATCAAGAGTGACATAAGTTGCAGTAGCTAAATTAAGACTTGATGGCAAAGGACATTTTGTAGGTTTTGATGTTGGTAAGCCTAAATCAACTAATAAATCTATAACAAATTTTTTTTAATGAAGCATAATGCCTTATTGAGTGCGACAAATCTTTGCCCATAAAAAAAATGAGCTTCTCCTAAGTCCTTAATGGTAAAGGCTTGGTGAAGTTGTTGCTTTAAGGAATCAATAGCAGCAACACTTGTTCTAGTGAGTAACATGTCGTCCACAGAAGTAAAACAACCAAAAATTAATCATTAACAGATATAGTAAACAAGGAATGATCATGAGGTGAATGAACAAAATAATGGTGAACCAAAAACTTAGAAATCTCAAGATTCCATTGCTAAGAGGCTTGTTTAAGCCCATACAAAGACTTTAGTAGCCTACAAACTTTATTAGGATTACACTTAGTATAACCCAAGGGTGGTAATATATAAATTTCCTCATCTAAGAAACCATGAAGGAAGGCATTGTTAATATCAACCTGAAATAATGGCTACTTTTTAATTGCTGCAATTTTAAGTAATAAACGACTAATACAAAAATTAGCAACAAGAGAATAGGTTTGATGATAGTCTTCTCCTTCTACTTGAGTGTATCCTTTGGCTATAAGACAAGCTTTATAACATTCAATAGTACCATCGACTCAATACTTGATTTTATACATCCACTAAGACGTTTTCCTTTAAGAAAGGTCACCATTATTATGTTTAAGAGCTTCAAGCTCCTTTGTAATTGCCTTAACCCATTGTTCATCTTAGGTTGCTTGAGAATAAAAAGTAGGTTCTTTAGTAACAAACACATTAGCAAGTGAAGAAGTGTATTCAATAAGATAAGTAGGAAAGCTAGTAGTTTTGAACGAAGGATATTTGACTATGGGAACAAAAGAAACTGAGGAAAACAAAGTTCTTGAACATGCAGCATGAATAGTAGTGACATAATCTATCAACCAACGAAGAGGATGGTTTGTACAAGTAGACCTTTAAAGTGAAAGTGTAGGAATAGTATTAGGTAATGAAGTTACATTAGAAGATAGAGAAATAGATGCAAGAGCTATGGTGTATGATTGAGGAACATCAGAAAATGAAGAATTATGTGGTGTATCAGATAAAGTAACTTGTGACAAAGTAGGAGAAGAAAGTTGAAGTGAATTTGAATCAACTAAGTTATGCCCATCTTTAAAAGGAAAGCACTCCTCATAAAAGACCACATCTCTATTAACAAATGACTTGTTTTTGGTTATATCAAATACTATGTATCATTTTTGACCTTGAGCATACCTAAGAAGGTTGCAATGAACACCTCTAGGATCAAATTTGTCCTTAGGAACATGTACATCAACATAGTAACAAAGACAGCCCATGATTCGTAAGTGTGAATATGAGGGTTCTAAGCCAAATGGTCTTTGATAAGGGGTTTGCCATTACATAGTATTCATTGGCATATAGTTAACTAAGTATGTAGTTGTTAAAATACAATCTCCCTAAAAATGTTTTGGCAAACTAGCATGTATTCTTAGGGCCCTTGTTATGTCTAGTAAATGATGGTATTTCCTTTCCACTTTGCCTTTTTGCTATAGAGTAAAAGGTATGGTTTTCTAATGTTGATGCTAAATGCAGCAAACAAGCTAGAAACAAGTTGAGGAAACAAATTCGGTTCCATTATTTGTACAAATATGTTTTACTGTGATAGAAAAATGATTTCTAACATAATAGATGAAGTTTTATAGTATGGGCAGTGTTTGAGTTTTGTGTTTAAATAAATAGGCCCATGTTCCTCTTGAGAAATCATCCACAATAGTCATGAAATATTGCTCCCATGTATGAAAAGGCTCATTATAAGATCCCTACAAGTCTACATGCAACAATTCAAAGGTAAACTTAAAGACAAATTCACTTCTAAAAAAAGGTAATTGATGACTTTTAGCTAGATGACAAGTATCATAAAGAAATTTATTAAAGTCAAGATGTTTACAAGAAGGAAAATGTTTTAGCTCGGACAATGTAGTATGTCTAAGTCTATTATGAAGCAACATCAACTCTAAATAGCAAGAATTAGAAGTATTATGAAAAGAATTACATAGAAACTGAACATTTGTAGCAAAGCTATTACAAGAAGCAACAAAATGACTATGTAAAACATATAGACCATGATGAGCTTTTGCTATAAGAAGTGTAGACTTAGTTCTTGGGTCCTTAAAAGCACATGAAATAGACCATGATAAGCTTTTGCTATGAGAAGTGTGGACTTAGTTCTCGAGTCTTGAAAAGCACATGAATCTTTATCAAGAATGAGTATACAGGATTAAACAGTAAGTAGTTATGAGCAGCTTTTGAACTAATAATAAATTGTGTTTAAAATCAGGCACTAATAAGACATTGTGAAGAATATGTTTTGCTGTAAGTGAATTGATCCTATGTCATACACTTCTTTCTTTATTCCTTCAAGTAAAGTAATGATTATAAGTTTGCTTAGGTGGTATTTATTGAACATAAGGTCTTCAAATGGGGTCATGTGATCACTTGCCCTTATGTTCATTATCCAAAGTCCCTTTCTTTTATTAACAATAGCTAGATGTGCAAAATATTAGAGCATACCTGCATAGTTAGTTGATGTGGCAGCACTACTGTCACTAGCTTCCGAAACAAACTTGCCCTTCTTAAACTCATTACCTCATGATAGATTGTCTGTAACACCTATGCATCCAAAATAAAAGCATTAGTAGCATCTGATGTGTTATCAAGTGGGGTTTTGTACAACGTACTACTATTAGTTTGATAGTATAAAGTAGAACCAAGTTTCACATTTGATCCTCTCTTATTTCTTCTACCTTTATACCACTATAAGTATCTAATAATTTCAAAACATGACTCAACTAAGTAACCATCCATATGAAAGTGTTTGTACCTTTGTTTAACATGTCGAGCATCCTTTTTGTCTTTGTTATTCATGGCTTGACTAGCTAAGAAAGTTGTAGCATTACTATTAATCAAGAAAAAGGTTGAAAGCTGCCTTTGCTTTTCTACTTGAAAAACCAAGTAAAAAGCACAAGAAACGTTTGGTAAAGGATCAGTAGATAATATTTGTTTCCTTACTAATTCATAAGCATCAAATAAACTAAGGAGGAATTGAATTAATTTTCCTTCATATTCATACTCAACTAATCTATCTTTCAAATTTTAAGTGTAGTATTCTAGTCTTCTGTAAGGGCAACTTGGATATGGACACAAAGCTTGCAATTCTTCTCATAACCTCTTAAACTTATTGTAGTACTCTATCACTGTTGAATTTCCTTGTCTTACACTAGAAATCTCATGTTGAAGTTGAAAGATTAATGGCCCATTCACCTATCCATATTGATTGTACAGCTCTTTCCAAAGTTCAGCAAATGACTGAGTGTAAATGAAACTTTGTACAATATCACGACTCATTGAATTAAGTAACCAACACCTAACTAGATAATCTGACCTAGTCTATCTTATAAAGCCATTAGTATTCACTTCAGGTTTAGGAATCATGCCGTTAATAAGCCTTAACTTCAATTTAGCTCCAAGTGCCATACGGATAGATTGACTCCATGCCGTAAAAATTTGATCTAGTAAACATGATATTTCTAATTGACATTCTTGGATTATTAGATCTAGAAATGTGCAAAGGATCAACAACTGAGAGATCAAATTGAACTACTTCTAGATTCATCACTATCTTCGACTAATAGATCAAAAAAAGAGTAAAGTAACAGGATTGTTACCGTAAAGCCCTGATACGATGAGAACTTGTAGACAACTAGTAGATCAGAAAAAGAACAAAGTAACAGGATTGTTACCGTAAAGCTCTGATACCATGAGAACTTATAGCAACATCAACCGATTAAGCAAGTTGCAGTTTGCGATTCAATAGAGCAATTCAACCATGGAGAATTCTATTCCACTCGATAATAATTAGGAATGAAAGATGAATTAACAAACTTCAGTCTGATCAATTAGCTCTTATAGTATTTATACTCTCTCTAATACTATAACCAAATATGTTAGCTAAGCAAGTCTACATAGACTACAAAAGAAAATAAATAAGTTGCACAATATTCAACAGAAAACAAATACCCTATTAAGGGAAATTGCCAACATGTATTTGTAAAAGAGATGCGTTTATTTATTATTATTTTTTTAAACCCTATCTTTGCTTCTCTTGGTAATGGAATGACAATATATGAGTACATAGAGACCTAATCTCAGGCAGTGATGGGCCTTACGGCCGAAAGGAATCTTAACCTTAAAAGTATGTCGTTAGAATTAAGTCGGAGTGAAATAAGCCTGTAATTGTTATAATTGGATTGTTAGATGAATAACAAAACACATCCAGCTTAAAGTGAAAATAATTTGCATGCGTCAATCATCATGGCCTTTAATTACTAAATCCATAACTTTCCCATAGTTTACAATGGATATCTTTATGGGCATAGGGAGAAAGTTGATCACGTAATTGGTCTTTCGATTTTTATTTTATCAACTATCATTAATCTATTGGCAACATGCAAGGAAAATAGTCTTTTGTTGAGATTTGAGAATTTTAGATATCTTAGTAATAGTGGGTAAATTTAAGAATTGGTTGTTCTATTCCAATGATGGTAGTTTCTTGAAAAAATTTCCATAAAAGCAATTTTCAATTTTTATCAAGGAAAACAAAAAAAAAAAAAAAATCACATTTGAATTTGTTCAAATTCAATTTTTCAAAGATAAAGCATATCATATTTATACGCTATTTATTTAAAGATATCAATAATCTAACTAGTTTCTTGATATAAAAATATCATTTTTAGTGATTCACTTTCTTTCAAGAGCAACCAATTATAACTACTATTAAACATGCATATGTTTAAGCTATCATATCTTATATTATGAAAGCACCCTTTCTTAGAGCAAGAACCATAATCAAATATTAAGAATTTTTTAATTATTAAAGTATTATGTTTTACCATAGTAATTACACACTCACATTGATGTTACCATCAATATACAATTAGGTTAAAAACTCATAAATCTTTACTTTACATAGAATATTGCATCTTGTGACTTCTATTTTTAATCTTTACTTTACATATATTGAAATTTGAGCTGAATTATTTTATTTAAAGAGTTGAGTCATTTGTTATTTTTTGTTTAATAATGTGAAGCCAAAAAAAACCAAAAAAAAAAAAATTCTCATAAATATGCGTGTGGTTTTTCATTATACCTATCATTAATATTACGTATATTATCAATAAGGTGACATACATCATTCATTATATTGTCTATTATGATTAAGGAATTTAGTAAATAAATATGTCATGTGGTTTAATATGTTTGTCTAGTCAAATATAAATCGTGGCTCGATACATTACTTTCACTTAGAATTTTTTTTTTTTTTTTATGTATTTTCTACACAAATCATTCATCAAAATTGACATATGGAAAAGACTGGCTATAATTGATTGATTTTCAAGCCAAAAAGAACTCAAGATTTCAATCACCACAACTATAACAATAAAGAACCAAAGTAAGGCAAATAAAAGTAGCAAAAGTTAAGAAAGGCATAATATCCCAATTATTGAACATGATCTACGCTGAGATATCAAATACGAATTATCTTATTTATAGGCATAATGATATTTGAAGAGCATACATTATATCTGTAATATTTCAACCTACTCTTGTAGAATATCCATAAGATAATAAAAATCATGCTAAACTTTCAACTTACTTCATTTATCAAATTTCCTAATTAGTTGTACTTCTCCAGTAAGAAATATCTTAATCATAGGTTGCACTTTTCATAGCCATATTTTCACAATTAATCATTTGGTATACCTGATTGTTTTCATTTTTCACACTTTTGCATGTATGTAATTTCAATTAACCATGTAATCCTTACTTTGCCATTAAAAAAAAGGAAAAACAATAAAATAAACTAAAGGGAAAAGATGAAAAAAAAAAAAAGAAAGGTGAGTGAAACCTTTAATCCCCAAAAACAAAAAATCCTTTTTCATTTCCACTAACCAAGAAGCCTAACCTTAACTCTTAAATCCAACTTTGATTTCCCAAGCCTACACCCTTGATCCCCAAGTTAGTTAGACTTACTGTGGAGTTATAGGTACTAATGTAAGCGTCATGTACGTACCACGTGAGAAATTGTTCTACACGTGACTAGGGAAATAACTTAAGTGATTCATGCAAGATGATTATGAGAGAATTGTAGAGAGAAGGAGTAGAGAATCTTAATGAAGCTTTAATACGTATGGTTACAAGTGGAGGAGCATGATATCATCAAACTCCAACATTAATGAAGAACAAGATAGATTTCTTAAGATGTTTAATTGTTTGATCTTTAAGATAAGGTTTTGGTAAAGTAACGACCTTAATGAGAGTTTTTCTCCTTTTCAAATGAGGATATAAATGGAGTATTTATAGGAAATAGTAGTTAATCCCATCTATCAGATTATGATGGTAATCAATTGTTAAGGTTGAAACCCTTTACTAATAGATCTCAAGTGGGCTTTCATGGGTTTAAGCTTAGATGAAGGTTTTATTTATTATTTTAGTATGAGCCAAACCAAGAAAAATTGAATCAAATGGACCAATCCAATGAGCTCTACTCCAAGCTTGCTATACCAAATCTCCCTTGATCATTTTGGATATTTAAATTCAACTCTTTGGGCCTTGTCACCTTAGCCTAAAAAGTCAAACCTAATTAATTAATGAGTTTAAAACCTAAACTTGAATTTAGCCCTCTATATTTTGCTCCTTGACCAAAGTACTTCAAATAAAGTTGAAGAGATTTGGGCATCGAATGAGTCTTTTAGATGACTCAATTGTACGCACTATTAAACAACTATGTCATTGCCAAGTTCATTTGAGAGTTATTTAAGTGTATGAGTTTACAGTATCTCTTAATTATGTGTCATGCCTTAGCTAGATTGAGTTGCACATTAGCCTCAAGACAACACTCTAAAATAAATCTTCTTTAAGTTATCTCTTTTTGAGCTGATTTGTCTCTTCAATTCAATCCATATGAGTTATTCATTCTATTGAGTTGAATTTGTATGCTAACTTCACATTAACAATCTCATCAAGCTAACTCCATGTATCAATATTGCTTTGATTTTCTTCTCATATAAAAGTATTCTTCTTGTAAGGTCTTTACATATAATGTAAATACTTTATGTTAACCAAGTCTTTTAAGTGTACATGCTTACATCACTAATCAATTAAGTGCACTGCTTCACTTGAACAAGATTGTCTCTTTTAAGAATTCGTGACCAATCCTTAGCTTGTCCACTCGTGGAGCCCATACTCCAAAGCCCACCTTAAATTGAATCATGCATGGGAGCTGAAGGTTTATTTAACTTCTTTCTAGTCCTCAACACAAAGCCATCAGCTATTGATTCTTCTTACATCATCGTTCAGGACAACAACTAATACGTATGTCATGGTCAAATGCAACAACCCAAATCCAAGTGCATTCGCCGACATTATGAAAAGAAATATAGCAAATCTTCAAATCTAGTAATCCATAAAACTTGAACCAATGAAGGACTTAAAATTCAATGCAGGCCCATCATCCTATATTTCATTGCATGCTAACTTCTTTATTCTTTTACTACCATTGGGATTTTGACAGCTGCCCCTTACTTTTTCTTTCTACTTTCACAACATAAAGAAATTTCATAGTCCCCATTTTCATCCTTGATACAGTATCTAGCCATTGTGAGATAAAAGAACACACTAGCGACCTTCCTTTCTTCTTTATGGTATCCAGCAACCGCAACATATATAGCAAGCCTCCTTATGTATTTGAGCATCTTCAACTAACAAAGAGAAGACAAACCTTCTTTTGGATAGCAAGGACGTTTAAGCTCTAGTAGTGATTGCATTAGAGCGTTGAACATTTTCTGAAATGGCCAATTGAGGAGTATTGCATGCTCAATCACTAGGAGCCTAACTTAGTGCCAAGTTATTGCTTGTATATGCTCCAGTGTGTTCAAATATTGCAGCTCATAAGTTTGCTATTTGATTTGGTAAGGCTTGGTTACTGCTACAGGTCTTGGTTGCCGGTGAATTTCCTCATCAGAGAAGTAGTATAGAAGTATATTGTGCTTGCTATTGTTGAGCTAGATCATGCTTGGTAAGTGGACTAATCTATTCAGCATGTAATGGACAGAAGAATTTTAGCTCGGTAAAGTTATTGTTCGATGCTCTACTACTATCACGAGCTCAAATCTTCACCATAGCCTACTATTTATGTGAGTGTTTTTTCTTGCTTGCTAATCAGCTCATGCAGAGGTTAACTTAGATGCGTGGAGTCGTAGATTTGCTATTCTTTGGGGCTATTAATGTCGTATTTTGCTTAAATTTGACATTAGATTGCTTGGTTGTGCCCTATTGATGAAACTCAAAGCTTTTATCCACATGTTTGACTTTATGTTGCGCCAAGGACTGCTTGTTCAAGTAGTCGCACACTTAGAGTTTTGGGTGTAAGCTTTTGTTGACTCGTGCTTTGCTTTCATTATCTTCTTTGCATTTCAGTTTCAACTAATTGCTAGATGCTATGATATTTTCTACTTCTATATCATTAAAGTTGCTCAAACTTTCTACTCGTGAATTGAAGCAAGATTTTATGATTCCTTATTTCCATTCTCTAATGTTTTTGGCTTCGTCGTGTCCTTATTTATTTTCCTTGGTATCCTTATACAACATGTTGCTTATACATTTCCTTCCATTGGCTATTGATGATGGGAACATAATTCAATTTTTTTTTTTAATAGTAGAATGATCACAAAAGAAAAAAAAAAAAACAAAAACAAAAATGAAACTTGCTTCCACATGCTAGCCTTAAATTGATAATTCTACTCGTCTGACCTTGAACCAAGTTCGTTACCTATTGTATGTTTTATCTTTAATTGGTTTAATGGGCTGCACTTTAAGTGAAAAGTGGTGGAGTCCAAATATTTCACTTTGTTATAAGGTCCTTCTAGCTATATCCTTACGATTGTATGTCTATGATGGCATGCTTCCTATCATGAGCTTCAACGATGATTTCCTTTTAAGTTTATATGAAATAATTTCACTTAAATTTTTCGTCTTACTAAATATGGGCTTATTTATGCATAAATTGGAATCAGTTGAGTAGACTTTTATGGCTTAGGCTTCTCGGGGTGATAAGGTTCGCTTTTCCCTTCCTCTTTACCCAATGAATATTGAAGTAATCCTTATCACTTAATGCCTTTGTTCTTGTAATTTTTTTCGTTCATCTCTTTATGTGTCCTTAACCATATAATTAATTCTTGTGTCTTCTTCCACCACTTTTTCAATGTGAAACCGATATCTCCTCATTGTCCATCCTTTGTAGGTAATGAAAATCAATATATAGGAGTTCACAATCACATATTGAGTGGTTATTATCTTAACTTTACTGCAGTCAGCAAATTAGCTTAGTTTAAAGAGGATCTCTTTATTACCCCGACTGTAGCTGCTAGCAACCAAGAGTCAAACGTATGCAATCACAACCTAAGGACCACATCTCAAACTAATAACAGTCAGCAAATCAATATGGTTTCAAGAGAGTAGACTTTTTACTGCTTAGACTGTGATTATTTGCCAACCAAAGGTTAAAAGTTTGTGGTCATAACTTATGGATCAAATTTGGTCCTTGCTGCACTTAGCAAACAGGTACGATTTAAAGAGAGGAGACTCTTTACTGCCTGAATAGTGACTATTCGCAAATCGAGGGCCAACGAAGATTGGTCCTCATCAGCAGATGATAGTGAAGAGGTATAATGCTTGGGTTATGTGTGGCTTCCTTTTGTAATCTCCATAAAACCAATTACAACTTATAATATGAATTGAACATAAGTGTCAAGTCGTAAGGGTATGCACATACAAGCACATGAGAGGTAAGCGCAAGCCTTACACATGAGAAGAACAAAACATGAGGCTTAGACATTAATACATGAGAGTAGAACGCAAGTATATGAGTTGAGCACACATGAATAAAACATAAGCCTTAGATATCAACATGTGAAGGTCGAACGCAAACCCATAAGCTGAGTACACACATTAATAAGACATGAGTATTGAACATGAATCTTCAACACAATGTGAGTCTTGAGCATAGCATAATCTCTTATCATGACATAAGTCTTTGAACATGGCACAATATATTCTCGAACATTACGTGATGTGAACCTTGAACATGTGAACTAATCATAAGCTTGGAATGTGAACTTAACATGGAAATTGAACATAAGCTCTGAACTTCTTTAACATGAGTACCTGTGAAGTGAAAGTTTGAAATGAACATGAACCCCCTTAATATGAGTAGTTGTGAGCTAAATCATGTGAAATAGACATGAAGATTCTAAGTGAGCATAGCATATGAATTGAACATGAACCTTGAGCATGAGCATGTGAGAGTTGAAAGTGAGTCCAAGACTTAAGCATACATAAACCAATTATAAGCCTTCTGCATGAATACATAAGAATTGAACACTTCGATTCAACATAATCCCTTTGGTACGAGTACATGTGGGCTTCTAACATGAGCACTTCTAAACCTTCAAAATGAGCATGTATGAGTCATGTATATGAATTGAACATGATACCCTTGGCATGTGAGTCAAATATAAGTCTCATCATATGAGTTGAACATGAGCCTTAACACATGAGTCTTGATCATGAATGAACATAAGGATTGCACTTGAGCATTGAATATGAGAGCAAATGCAAGTCTTGAACATTAGAGTTAAATGTGAGTGAGCATGAGTCATAATCATGAGCTTTGAACTCGACATAAGTCTTTAACACAATGTAATTTGTGAATGTAGCTTAACCTTTGAATATGAAATGAATTTTAAACATGTACAAGTGTTGAATATGATACAATACGAGGCCTAAACATGATATGAGGCTTGGATATGTCACAAGGCCTAAGCACAATGTAAGGACTAAGCGCAACATGACTTGATGTCTGAACACCACATAAGACGTTAACACCATATAACCCTTGAACATGACATAAGGCTTGAACATCATATAAGCCTAAACTTCATAGCGCTTGATATGTGAGAAGAAAGCAAGTAGTCAAATCATAAGCCTTCTTAACATAAATGTAAAAAGACACAAGCCCATTACACAAGTTGAGCATAAGCCATTGAACATTAATCTTCTAACATGAACACATGTGCTAGAACATACAAGTTAAACATTCACATCATGAGGCTTGATCTAGACATGAGCTTTGTATACCAGAATCAAATATGAGTCCTCCAGTGTAAACATAAGCAAGGTGAACATAAGAGTTGAACACAATTTCTCTAATATGAACACATATGAGCATTTGTAGGTCAAACATGTAAATTGAACATTATCATGAACATATGAGTTGAGCATGAGTCATCTTATATGAATATGAGTGAGTCAAATGTTCTAGTTAAATGTGAGTCCTTAATAAAGCTTCATTCATTGTACTGCCCTCGTCATTTTTTCTTCAACTTTCCACTTGTTTAGTTGTACAATTTCTATTCCATTTGCACTTCACTTTACTAATTTACTTACTTTCCTTAGTTTTCACATGAAATCACCCCTTCTTCCTCCCCCAAGTGGTAACAACAACATGTAGGCATTGTTGCCACTTTCAAGAATCAACAGGAGGAGGCAACATGGCATTGTACAGGAGTAGTCTTGTATGTTGAACTCTAATAGTGTTATCCTTAAAATCGAGCAAAGGGGGATGTCATAAATTAGCATAGTGTATTGAATATTAGGAGTATTCATGTATCAAGTGTCATATGTGCATTGAGCCTTATGCGTACATGCACTTTGAGCATTACGAGCACACGTGCATCAAGTCTTACAAACATGCGCACATCGAATATCATGCATAAAGGGTATCGTATAAAGAAAATATTATGTGTAACGATCATCATTACACAAGAATAATCTCTTCATATAACATATCCATTTATAATTTTCCTCGCCCATTTATTAACTTGTAGAGAAGGGGCAAGTTGATGAGTTTTGATGCACCTCATTCCCTTATGACACCATTGAGGACCTAATGCTATGTTATAGTATGCTAGTCTTTAAAAGCCGTAATACCACTTATGGTAGACATTGTCTTAAGCCTTATTTCATATGATCTTTTTTATCACTTAGTTGTAAATCTTAGATCTCCTTATGAGTACAATTTGTACTTGAATATGTGAAATCAATAACAATGAAGTTCATTGACTGACTCTTGTGCTCTTTTATCTCCTTGACACTTTCATCAACTCTTATAAAAGTATCTTATCATTATGCACTTAGGAGCTATAACTCTTCACTTAGCAGTAGTGTGTTAGACAATAACGTAGTAAGGTTTCTTTAATCCCATAAGTGACTTGCAATGTCTTGATAGATAGAAAGAAGCATATCTTAAGGACTTCACTTGTAATACCCCTTATATGCCTGGAGAGAGGAACTCTAATCATCGAGGCGCCTTTTGGTGTAGCGGCTCGGAGTACGTCGAAACTCTGTAGTTAAGTGTGCTCATGCTGGAGCAATCCCAGGATGGGTGATCTCCTGGGAAGCAACTGCACCAAGGGACAAAACCGTACGGCGTTTCATGCCAAAGTGGACAATACCTCGGTGGAAGGAGTTCCGATCGGGTTGTTATATCACTCGCTTAGGAGCAATGTTGCAACTAAGTAGCACTATTGTCTAGTATAAAGTAGTAAGATTGTCTTTTTATCTCTTTTTTCTTCTTAAAAAATGATACTAAATAGTAAGAAGCAAAGGCTCAACCTAGTCATACTAGTGTTAAGCAATCATGAGCTTTAAATTTTAGATTGACATAATTTCAAGACTACTTAGACTCATTTATCTAAAGGGCCTCTTGTATAATAGATACAATTGTGAGATTGGTTAGACTCAATAATCTAAGGGGGTCTCTTGTAGAATAGATGTAATTGTGAGACATGCTTAGACTTAGTGATCTAAGAGATCTCATACATTGAGGCAAAACTTTTGCTTACTAATGATAACATATAGAAGATCCTTTTGAAGAAGTGTTCAATCATGCATACACAAGGATAGTGGCATTGATTTCCTATAATCAATAATTTTTTATCATTAGTTAAGGAGGTGTTTCCTACTACTTGACTGCATAGCATGGCTTACTAGGATGTCACCTGGGTTTGAATGTCATTATGTTAAAATGCTCATCAATGAGATTGTCTCTAGTAATTGATGGTAAGAAACATAGAAATTAGATAGCATCAAAGCTATATATGATTATCATGGCATGATGTACGTTTAGGGGCCAGTACTCTTACCAATTTGTAGCATTTGAGCCAAGTTCACCATCGTGTGCTCGGGAGACCAGGCTTTTACTAGCTAGCAACAATATGTAGACTATACGTTATATTCATTATTACCTTCTTTTTATCCATCGAGGGGTTTAGTTGCCCCCGTTCAGTCATAAATTGTTTTATGAAATTAATTTTGTATGCTAATGAGATAAGTCTGTTACTTTGCAACAACAATTGTAATAAAATGAAAATATACAAACACTCATAACATTCTCATTAGAAAATATTCAGTGATGGGAAAAGGAACTTATTTCATTGGCATGAAGCGGGTATCGCTAAGTTTACACATGAAATGAAAAGATAACTAAGATAGATACGATAAGGGCATATGCCAAGTGTCAAGAGTTCTTGTACTTCCTAGTTTATAAAGTGTTTCCTTCCTTCATAATATTATTTGTTCACTTGCATTTCTTCACTCCTCCATGACAACTGCATATCCTTTTCTTCTTGAATGGTCATGTTTAAGCTTCTTCCCTTATGAGCAGTCGTGCCTCGAAGTGTTCCACTAAGGGTATCTCCCCTTCATTTACATGCTCGTCAAAAAATGTTGCTTCAACAAAGTAAGACTCATTACATGTGAATGGTTTTTTTGTCGTAGGAATGAAGATGTCTTACTCATTCCAATGACCCTTCACACATTAATGCCATGTTGAGGGTATCATGTTGTGATCATATAGCTATGTTCTTCGTATAAAGAGATGGTAAGATACAAGCGCATAGATCACATGGAACCATGTAGAGCTATGGATAAGTCCAACATCAAAATCTATTTCAATAAGCCCCATTGTCTTCATTAAAGACTTATAGAAGCTATTTAATATGATTGGTTGTTTCACTAAGTTTCGAATATCTATTTTTATAACTTTAAAAGTTGACATTAGCATAACATTAAGTGAAGATCCATTATCAATAAATGTCCTCTTGATAGAATGACCATTGAGTACGTTTTCCACATATAGAGGACAATTATGGCTAGGATTCATTGTACGAATGTCAATATTAGTAAATGTATTTGCACCTTCATTCACTAAAGTGATTCCTTATGCGGGACGTGCTATAGGATGTTTCTTGTACTAACCTTACGAGAACCTCATGAGTATAGTTGTCGCCTTGAGTCGAGCATCCTCATCAAAGCCAAGTAAATCAAAGAAATTCCTTATATTAGCAGTCTTCAATAAAGCAAAAGCAGTACTACCATCTCTATTTGTCTTGACCTCAAGTTCTTCATAATTAACTTCATGCACCTCAACTGGCCATATGTCCATACTTTCCATCTTTGTGGGATCATGAATGATAACATTCACAATACTACGTTTGGTGTTATAAGCTGGAAGTAGGTTGCTCTTAACATCATTATCTTTGATAATCAGTTCTCCATTTTCAACTCATTCATTAAATATCTTCTTCAAAGTTCAACAATCTTTCATAGAATGGCCTATACTCTCATGAAATCTGCAGTACTTACGGTCACTCTTCTCTTCATTTGTTGGTAAACATAAAACCTTTGAAAGCCTAATATTCCCATTACATAGCCATTGGTCGAGGAGTGTGTGCACTTTTCCTATTGAGCATGGTTATACCAAAGATGGTTTAGTGCTTATAAGCTTCTTACTTCTAAATATCTAAGGTCCCTTTAGATCCTCCTCTTGAACTGAGTTCACTAATAGTGTACTTACATTTTCACCTCTTTATCGTGTTACTAAATTGTTGGTTCTTTGTGCATTCTCAACTAATACAGCGAAAGAAACCAATGAGGGGTTCTCAAGATGCACTGTATACTCAGTAAACATCCTTTGAGTGCCAATCTTTACTAACTCTCTTTTATCACAAATATCTTGTATGTCCAAGGAACACTCCTTGAAGTTTTTAATGTAATCAATGAGATCTTTCTTAGGCTTTTATTGGATCCTCCCCATGTCAATAAGGGTGACTCTTTCTTTATTGGAGAAGAACTTCTCTAAAAACATCTTGCACATGTTTTCTCATAAATCAACCGACCTTAAGAGAAGGTCAACATACCAGGTGTATGCCTTCTCAATGAGTGACTTAGAAAATTTCTTTAGTTTTAAATTATCATCTAAACCATATACTTCTAAGGTCTTGATAAACTTTAACAAGTGTTCTTTGGCGCTCCTTTTCTTATCATTAAACAACATAAAATTCAAACTTATATAGTCCTTAGGGTATAGCTTTGCAACAATACGTTGGTGATATAGAAGCTTTAATTCTGGTACCTCAACCATAGACTTTGCTTATATCTCTTTTAAATATATATCCAAATCTTTTTTAGTCATAAATGAACCTCTCTAGGTAGATGTCTCTACCCTTATTGACATCGTAGGAGTGAAGTGCACCGACACGAGGTTCACAGGTACAAGGTTCTTAGGTGTAGAGCTTGTGGGCATGGGATTCATTGGTGTTGGCTGTGTAGAGTCAACAATTGTGATATATGGTATAACGTGTGAGGATGATAAGCCTCCAAGTTGAACTTCTTAGCTTCTTACTTCAGGTAATGAATCTTGCATAGTTATGGATTCCACTACAGGAAGTTTCTTCTCAACTTTATGAGTGATTTGGTCGTTAACAATAGAAGGGTTAAGTGGAGTGTGTTGTTGCACCACAATAAAAGGATTTGAGGAAGTTACTCCATGTTGCACAACAACAAAGGCAACCAAAGTAGACATACATTGAGCAAAAATCACCATAAGTTTGCTTAGGTTCTAATTAGTCTCTTGTAACTCACGTATTAGTCGCACATTGTCAAGTATACCTTCCTACGTACCATCTCCTTGATTAATGCCTCTAACTAGAAGTGGATTTTGGTTATTGGTCACAGTAACATCTTGCTCTTGATTAATTCCATTAATAAAATCAAGTTATCTTCGCCTTGGAGGTACCATAATTTGAGTATCAAATCTTCCCTCTCTAGTGGAATTATTAGAAAATATGGGGGTGCAAGTACTGATGTAATGGTCACATGCGTGCCGCGTAAAAAGTCGTGTTACTTGTGTGATTAGAGAAATGCCTTGTACGACTTGTGTAGGACGATTGAGAGAGAAGTATAAAGAGAAATAAACAATTTTAATGAGGCTTTAACATATATGGTGATAAGTGAAAAAACGCAACGACATCAAACTCCAAGATTAATGAAGCATAAGGTAGAGTTTTTAAGATATTTAAGTATTTAATCTTTGAAACAAAATTCCAATAAAATAATAGTGTAAATGAGGGTTTTTCTCCTTTTCAAATGAGGATGTGAATTAAATATTTATAGAAAATGATAATTGATCTCATCTGTTAGATTATGATGGTGATCAATAGTTAAGACTGAAACCCTTTACTAATAGATCTCGAGTTGACTATTTTGTTGAATTTAGGCCTAAATAAAAACTTTATTTATTATTTTAGTATAAATCAAATCAAGAAAGGTTAGGTCAGATAGATTGATCAAATGTACCTTACTTCAAATCTACTATACTAAATTTTCCTTAATTATTCCGAATATTTGAACTTGATTCTTTAGATCTCGTCATCTTAACCTAAAAGATCAAATCCAATTAATTAATGAGTTTAAAACCAAAGCTTGAATTTAGTCCTTTACACTTTGCTAAACACCGATCCTCTAAAAAAAAACGATTAAAGAAAAAGATTTCTTTGGTAACTTCACTTAAAAGCTCCTGTGTGGAGTCTTTTTATATATATTTTTTCATCCACAATTTTTGTCAGCATCTAAGCAGTACTGTCCCAGAATTCTGCCCCTCGATATCAGGAATTTCGACATTATACATGTTAGTAGAGCCGTGACGATGTTCACGATTCAATTTTAGTTGAGCTGTATAAATGATTTGTTTATGTAATTGTTCAAGACTTAAAACTATTTCTGGCCAAAAGACATGTTCCCGGAACAAAGCTTTGCCTTCCTCCTGAAATCAAACCATAATTTGACCCATCTAGGAACAGACCAGCACTAGGGGAGAAAGAAGCTCTCTACTTCCAGGACTACCTGATGACCTTATTATTGCGTGCCTCATCAGGTTTCCACGATTGGAGCAATCTCAACTCCTCGTTTGTAAAAGGTGGCATTGCCTTCTGTCAGATAACTTCTTATACTCACTAAGGAAGCGCCTTGGAATTGCAGAACAGCGGACATATGTGATGAAAAGAGATCCAGATTGCAATATCTCACGGCATGCCCTTGATGCAATTTATCAACTATGGCAGCCTCTTCCTTCCATACCTAGAGAATTTCCCGAAACCCTGCAGTTTCAATAGATGCCACCTCTACTTGCTTGGTGTGAACAACCTGCCGAACGGATCTACTAGACCAGCCATTCAGTAATAGTGCAAGAACTAATAAATGGCACCGTGCTGCAGATATGCTCCGCAGAAGACATTTTTGGTTCTTATGTGATAAACAATAGCTTCAATGTAGCTGGTGAAGAGAATGAGGAGTCCATTGCCCCTTAGATCGGCAGTGATTTATGATGCAAAGAAAAACTGGTGGTCATTCATTTTAGAAATGTACACCGCAATTGTGCTGTTTATTGTGGCTGTTTATGAGGACAATTGGTATCTTAAAAGACTCCAGTCACACGGGCAAGTTCTATGTGAGGTCTACTACATGAAAATGAAATAAAGATTTTTGTATTAAAAGGTACAACTGATGTTTCATGTTAACCCTACAACTTACTATTTTTTGGTCGCGAAATGTACCCTACAAAGCCCATCACACTCGTAGCCACCACTACCATTGACACTTACACTGATTATATGAACCTTCACTGGTTCATGGATGTCCTAATAACTTTGTCTGGAAAGAAACAATAGGGACACATCATCCGTGGCATTCCTTCATTCCTATTACAAATTTGGTTTTTAGTATCATTCTAAATGCAAACTCAATAAAAACGAAGTGAACTAAAATCCATTTAGGATGGATCCATCCAATTTCTGAAGCCCCTCAATCTGAAAAGGACAGTGAAAAAAGTGTGTGTATATATATATATATATATATATATCCTATCGACATTTAAAAAGCACTTCACAATGTCAGTACATCACCATATAAAGCTGTGCTGGCCCTAAAGAAAATGATGAAATGGTATTTCCAGTTATGGTTCTGGCACGAATAAGACAAATGGGTAACACTATATATTACAACAAAACCTGTGAATCACAAATTATATTACCTCTGTGCAGCATCAGAATAACCCAAGACTAAGGAGCTTCTTTCTGAATAGAAAGTGGACTAGGTGCACTCATGGTTTCATCCTTATATTCTCCGCAGGTCTCCTCCTTCACAGGAGCGAGCCTCTCATCTGGATTTTGATATCCTAGTGACACTTTCCTGGGACTTGTAGTATAGCCATTCTCAGAAGGAGAACTAGAGCCTGATCTGTACTGATACACGCTCTCCTCGCAAGGCAAAGGTGATGGTGGTACTTGGTCACCATCCTCATTCTTTAGATAAAACTTCTGCTCTACGATGTCATAGGAATTCCCCGTTCTTACTTCCTGAGCAAGGCTACACCAGCAACAGCATAGCCACAATACGCAGTCGCTAACTGAAGGCTTGCCGAAACAGAAGTTGTAAGGAGGCAAATTATATCTCTTTCTTATTTGGATTCTCCAAAAGCCACCATAAAGTAAACCAAAGACACATAGGATGACTCCGGTAACGCTAAGAGCCTCTTGGGCAGCTTCATTGTCAATATTCACAGCAGCCAGGTTGAAGATCCAAAAGGGAGCCATACAGAATAAAATGAACGTTGCGATATGAACATACATGTTCCCAAACCCTAGCCGTTCCATGTTCCACCCAAAAACACAAAAGGTACAGAAAAGTGACAGATAAGCTAACGAAATATCTTGCCAAAAATCAAAGATGCCTCCACTCCACCTCGGTGTAGATTCGACTGTTCTTCCCTCATCTTGCACCGCAAATGAGTACCTCCTTTCAAGTGATTTCCGCCGTAACTTGTCCAGCCCCATACTTTGATCAGGACTGGCTTGGATTTGTGCTTCCTCATCAACTTCAAAATCGTAATCCTTCCCAAGAGGGCTAATAATGGTGTAAAGACCAGCAAATGCAGGTGCAGCAATTGCAACTGATATACATATTCCCACTCCTATGGCCGGTCGTTCAGATCTTTTATATCCCAAATTCAGACCACAAAGAGCATATTGAGCAAAACAGTTTATGTGAAGCAAGACTACAACTACCATCATATGTGCCCATTCATTGGGCTTGTAAGTTCCGTTCTTGCAATAAATTTTCCTCAACCTAGAAATGTCTTCTGGCCTCCATCTACATAAAAGAACAAGATGGTAGAACCGCTTTGGATGTTGATATAAACACATTAAAGTAAAGAGTGCATTTAGAATTTGATTGTTTACTTCAAACCAAGCATTTCTTTGTGACTTCTTTGGCAGTACACTGTTCAGCATTCCCGTCATGACAAGAAATAAGATTGCCCCTGAAACTGCAACACAGATAATCCACACAAAAAGAGCCATATTCATTGGGTCTCTTATCCATTCTTTGCACATTTTGATTAAAGAACTCCAGTCAATTTTTCGAGAAAAGGCAGCAGCAAGACGATCTCTGATGCCATGACTACTCAAAGGTCTCACAGACCGTGATATCTCATCCCTTTCACTTGCTAAGCGCTTAAATCTAGCAGAAGCAGAACCAAATTTGAGAAATTTCACTCTACCAGGAAGATTACTGAAGGCATTGGAGAAACCAAGACGAGAACTGTCATCACTCAAAAGTGTTCTACGAGATGTCGACATATCAAGATCACGAGTAACTGGACTCTTCTTTCCACCATTCTTGAGCTCCTTAATATCCTCGTTGGCTTTTTCATCATGAGTTGGACTCATTCTTGCTGGGAAAAGTAAGTATCGCACAATTGGATCTTCTCACACAAAGGATAAAAATAAACAGAGTATTATTAATTGGATATTCTGTCTTTTCCTTTTATTTACAACTCGATTAGAGATAACTCAACCTTCCCATCCTCTCAACTCTAATCCCCATTGACTAGGGAATGTGGGTAGCCATCATAATTGAAAGAAACAAGATCTCAAGCTTCTGCAAATAATTTCACCAACCTAAAAACAAAAACATGCAACACATTAACAGAACATTTTCACTTTACCTGCAAATATTATTCCTTAGACGTACAAGGTTCAACAACCATCCAATACAAGGAACAAACAAAAGTGAAACGAAATACCTATAACAAAAACATATCTAGAATCACAAATATAGAATCAATTGGCAGACATCATCAAAGTATGAAAAATAAAACACATAAAATTAATAGAAAACGCCACAAAGTGGAAACGATCCACTGGGTCCATCCAAAAGTAAAAGTCCAGACACTAACATAACAAAGCAAATGATAAGGTCACCTACACAATATGAACTGCACCACAAGCTGACCCAGGGCAGCCTAGTGGTGAAGCTTGTGAAGAAAGAAAAGGCGATAGGAGGGACGGTACTCCTCCTATTGCCTTTAAAAAATATGCAACACAAGCTGCAGTTAATTAATTCAGCGATTCGTGAATCCAGGAGTGGCCGGTCTAACTAAGAAGTAATTTCTAAAACACAGTTTATTCAGTAAGGGAAAAGAAAAAAATTCAAACTACCAATACAATCTTTAGCCCAAAAAGAGCACTATATTCAAACAATTAAACTACCCAAAACCGCTTCCATAATGCAAGCATACCGAATTTCAAAGCCTTAAACTTATTAATGAAGAAACAACAGTGTATGTAACCACCATGATACTGCAAATGATGGCGTTAAAAAGAAGAAGCATAACACTATTACTAATTAATGTTGAATATGAACTATTAACAACTGCCGACAACAACATAACAGTTAAAGCATCAAAAAGCACAAAGCAAGCATCAAAGCTTAACGAGCTGTGAAATTAAGCACGAGTAATAAGTATAAGAAGAAAGACGTACCATAGCCCGTCTAGAATTAGACATGGAAGCATATAACATTGAATTGGTTGGGGGTGGGGGGTGGGGTTGGTTTGTGGGGGTGGTGTGGTGGGTTGGTTGGTTGGGGGGGTAAGAGGAGGAGGAAGAGAGATGGAAGGTGAGGATAGGTGGCCGTTGACAGGGAAGAAAGGGGGTAGATGAAAAACTTTGGAGATGGAAAGCCCTAATTTTTTAAAAAAATTCCAACTTTGTAATTGAATGAAAGGAACAAAAGGGATGAGTGGGTAAGTGGTGTTACCTCACATGATGTCATGTTTTTCCCTCTTTTTTCCTTTTTCTGCATTCTATGACTTTTCCTACTTTCGGTTCTGTTCCTATATTTGACAACTCACAGCCGACTCAAGATGGTGCTGTGGAATTTCAAGGCAAAGTAAAATGAAGGGAAATCCGCGAAAGATAATTTAGAGAAAGAAAAAAAGTAAATAAAGGAAGTATAACTTTTATATTATAGTGATTGGTGGAAATGAATAGAAGTGTTTTTTTTTTTTTTTTCTAAATCGTAGACAATGATGAAAAAAAAGAAGGAACTAGGATAGAAGAAAAAATTAGAGATAAAAGAAAATAAAAGGAAATATTACAATTTTTTTTTTGTTTGATCCAGAAGGGAACTCAATAGTATAATTATTTATCGATATTATTTATGTTCAAAGTGGTGTAAATAACTGTGACAGTTGAAATTACTATTAGATCACGTACTTAATATTATATAACAAAAGAATAAATATTAAATTATTTTTTTTAAATTATAAATATATTATAATATAGATAAATTTATTAAAGTGCTCGATTTCTTTATACCCATTTTTTTATATTTTTAATATAATTTATTTAATATTTTCAAAATTCAAATGCGCGTCCCCACCTCCATACGTGTGATCCAATCCTTTCTTAACAGTTATTTTTCAATGTTTACACTACCATTTCCTCATGTTCACTTTTCCCAGGTTATTATTTCTTATCTTCTTAATTGCAACTTTCCCACGTATTATTAACTGTGGACATCATTACAATATTCATATGAGATATGTTCTACATATTATTAAGCTTTAATAATAAATTGTTGGTTTTATTAAATTTTAGACTTTATAATGTTTTTTAATCATGGAAATACCTATTCTCAACAAGTATTCATATTAAGTATATCTTCTTTCATCAAAATTTATACTCATTCGTTCTATGGAAAAAAATAAAAAAGAAGTTCGTGTGTATTTTTATATAAAAGGAATAACATTTTTATCTCGTATAAAAAAAGTATATTTTTTAGCATCCATAATGCAAATATGGTATCCATTGGTTTTATTAAAATACCATAAGAGTTCATGCATCTTAAAAGATGCTTTTCTTTAAAGGGTAAATTTGTCATTTTGCTTGAATTCCTCCTTAATTCTCTCATATTGGAAGGGATTATTTTTTTAAGACCCAAAGGAAAATTTTATTTTCTTATTAAATCTTCTCCTCCTTTAGAGAACAAAAAGTTCCCCTTTTTCACTATGTATGGATTAAGCATAAGAAAAGAGAGGAGAGGAATTAGGAAGGAAATAATTACTCTCTATTTCCTTCTCTTTGTTTGAAAAAGGAAGGAAAAAGGGGGAAAGAATTTTTTAATTCAAAATTTTCCATAAGCCTCATAGAAAATGATTCCTTTAAATTTGGAGAAAAGTAGAAAGAAAAGTAATTAAATTTACTTTAATACCCTTTTATTAAAAAGATATTTGAAATATTAGAGGTATTTTCATACTTTAGTAAGTTTTTAAAAATATCTAATACACTTTCTATCTATAATCATTCCTTCCTAATTTCTTCTTATTCAAATACGTATTTTTCTTCCATTTTCTTTTTCTTTCTATTTTTTTCCTTTCAATATCTTTTTCTTTCCTTTCAATATTGCTCAGCTCCTCAATTGTTGAATGGTCAATCATTACTATTTTCATTTTAGCCCTTCGATGGCTTAGCACATTTAATAGACCTAAGGGCCCATACTACTTATATATTTGGTTCAAATTTGAAAAGTGGCTTGAATAGTTGCAACTCAAACAGTTGTGGCCTAAACAGTTATGGCCTTGCATAACTTCATTACACAACCGCCTACTACTCCTATTCTTTAAGCATGTTCTTAATTAAAGAGTTGCCACATGGTCTATAACCCAAGACTACTTGTTACTGTAGACATCTGATATATGTCTATAAATACAAAAAAGAAAGCATTATAAGAACTCTCTAACACTTTCAAATACACTTAGCTTTCTTATTCGTTCCCTTTGAACATAAACTTACTTAGGCAATGGAGTAGCTATACTGGATGAGCCCCAGCACTCACTATAGCCTTTCTTTTCCTTAAGATCAAAGTTTAATACCAAAATTGACCAACAACATTTGGTGCCATTTGTTTTCAACTATCTACCTACATGGAAAAAATAAGAATGACAAACAAGCATACTGACAAGTAACGTTTGGCTAGATTGAAGCAACTTTGTGTTGAAAAGAGAATTAGGAACTTAATAAGAAAAATGACAAGATTCTAAATCTTCTTCATAAAAATAATTAGCTAAACTAGGACCAAGGGCATAGAGATGACAATGCCAAAAATTTCGATAACTCAGTTTATTCTCCTAAATTACCCAAGAAGCAAGTCAAGATGAAACCTAAGCCTTCGACTCTTGCTCTTAGGAAGGGCGACAAAGGAAAATAACTACAGTAGGTGCACTATGTAGGACTATCGCAAGTCAATACCCTTACTTCAACTAGCAAACAATTTCAAATAAAGAGGAGCCCTTTCATTCCTGAAATATTAGAGGAAGTAATGCCATGACACATTAAATTGCTACATTTCAAAAGATATGAGAGAGCAAAGGATCCAAGGATTATCTTAAGTACTATCGTACCTTGGCTAAGCTACATAGCTTAAGTGATGCTGTAGCTTGTCAAGTATTCCCTTCAACTTTGAGGAATGCGGTGAGTCCATGGTTTAAACATTTGAAGCCGAACATAATTTCATGTTTTGATGACTTAGTAAAAGTGTCCTTGTAGCACTTCCTTGCAAGTAAGCTTTCTATTAAGGATTTATATGTCCTTAACACCATAAAACAAAGATCCAATAAGTCCATTAGAAACCAATTAGCTTGGTTTGTGGTTCAAATGGTCCAAATCCTTGAGTTCTTTATAAGTGTTGCTCTTAACATGGTGATCGATGGAGTCAAACCATACGAAGATTTCCTTAAGTCTAGCAAGAAACAAGCCAAAGACTTTTGTTGAATTTAAGGCTAAGGCTACGTCTTATATTAGACAGGAGGATAATCTTTAAGCTTAGCACGAAGTTAATCAAAGTAGAGGAGATTTGAAGAATGACAAGAAGAAGAATGCAAAAGACTGACTTAGTGTACGAAATGATCAATTTTTAGAACGGAGCAATGGCGAAAGGAAGAGGCCATGCATCCCGACCTATTCAGTTCATACCTTACTCAATTGGCTAATTTCAAACATATTGATGGAAGTATATAACTAGAGGGAGGGGTATTACAATAGCTAGAATGAATGAGAGGAAATCCGTTATGTAGAAATTCTAACAAATATTGCAATTTTCATCACGATAGGGGCTACAACACTGATGAATGTATTCAACTTAAGAAGGCAATTGAGAATGCAATCCAACAAAGGTATTTGGGCAAACATGATGACAAGAACATTAAAGGCTAACCCAAAGACGATGTGATGAGCAGGAAAATCCAGCACAGCCTCTTCAGGTTGGAAGAGATGCAAGAGATAGAGGTAGTAATAAAGCATAAAATGGTGTAATAAACAGTACTATTGGTAGACCTTCCACTTTAGGTCAGTTAAGCTCTTCGAGCTCAACTAAAGCCATATAATATGTTTGTAATTTGTAAGGAAAGAAGGCCAAGGTTGACAATTCTATCTCTTTTATAAAAGAGGATTTCAAAGGCGAGCAAAGGCCCTACGATGATGCACTAGCAATCAATGTGAGAATTGTCAACTTTGAGATTAAAAAGATCTTAGTTGACACTAGGATTTCAGTAGACATTATTTTTTAACACACTTTTAAAAAAATGATGCCAAAGATTAAGGCACAACTAAGATATTACAATTATAATCCATACGCTTTTAATAATCAACCCATATGGGTTTTTGGAGTTATTTCTCCTCCTATTTAAATCGAAGACGATGAGCATATTGCAGATGATAAGGTAGACTTCCTTGTTGTCAAGTGTTGGTAACTTACAATATGATTATGCACCAACCATGCTACCATCTATTTGTCATGGTTCTAATAGGGGTCATGGACCAATTACACGCTCTCAAGCTCTAGGATTTGCTTATATGGTTCACCAAGCTATTTGAGGAGAGTTGAACTCAAAAGAGTAGTGCATTCTCTAGTCTAACCTACTATGTTACTTTGCTCCCCACATCATATAAGACGCTACCAAGGTGATCAACCTATGTGTCGAGCCAACCTCTTTACAATACAATTGTCTAAAGCTAAGTATTAAACCAATATACTACCAACTTGATATGTGCTGAGGTCAAGCTGACCCTATCCAGAGCTAATCACCTGAGGCTGACCTCAACAATAAGCTATTGCCTAAACCAATCCTTCCCAGTCTTGAGCTGTTAAGTTGCTGACCTCGACTTAATCCACTCAAAACTTGCTCTACTTAACTAGTAACATCGTTGGGACTACAAAATGGACACTTGATATGCACCTTATCTTTCCTGGCATCTATACTACCCTTTTCTATCACTAGATATTCTTTATGCTTATTTACAACATTACCCTTGCAAATTATTCCTTTTCCTTTACTAATATGAATCCTTTTTGTAATTTTCACTAACCTAGGACTTACCCTAATTAGGTTATATAAATACTTATGTATTATAATAGCCGTAGTGGTGAATACATCTTTGAATATTCAAACATACTCTCGTGAGTTAAGTGTTTTCTACTTCTCTTAACTGCTCTTGACTGCTCTTAATTACTCTTAACTACTCTTAACTGCTCTTCTCTTATCTAACCCATTGAGCATAGACTAGTGGCAAATAACCTTCGATCACACTTATGCGTAATATCAAGTACAACCTAAGCTCGTATGAGGTGTTGGTGCATCATATCCATCTTTAGTGTACGAGGACCCCTAGTCAACCTTCGACTATCATTTATTCTTCAGCCCATCTTGAGGTTTAGACCCATCTCCTTAGTTTATGTGATACAAAATGTTGTATATTCATCTTTGTTGGACCATATCATCTTAGTATCAAAGCCTGCTACGTTCGAAGCCAGTTCCTATTACTTTATTCTCTAAGTGACTTTTTACTACATTTGCATATGTTAGAAGTTCTTTTGTTAACATAGGAGTTTAGTAGGTGGATAGTGTCACGAACTGAGGATGGCCTAGTCGTGGCAGACGCCGTATACTGTACGAGGAACCCCTGATTGGTTACCATTCCAATCAAGAACTCTTCACACAATATATAAGGTTCTACAACCACTAGTTTCCAAATAACATCTAGATTCATATGATATCATCACACAAATATATTTATATAAAATTTGAGTTATAAAGCTTACAATACATAGTAATTAAGTATGTCTAAGTCTATAATACTAAGATAAACAAAAGCACATGGGTAAGAGTCTACATAAACTGTTCTCTCTCAATACACATAACAGCTCGCTCTTGCCTAAGTCCCCAAGCTAACCTGTGGCATCCTTCGTCCTGCCTTTATGAACAGGCTATCTTGCAACAAAAGTCTAAAGGGGTGTAAGCCTAAGCTTAGTGAGCAAAACCCTCAGCCACACCATAAGCAAGTTATAAGTACATTATATTTACACATATGAATGAATGATCAACCAGAATGCCAAACAATACGTATAATTAACTAATTCATATACGTAACTCAGATTTAACTCCCTTCGAAGTCAGGGTTAGAGTTTACACGACATCAATCAGATCCGGGTATTATATTAGAACTTACTTCACTACAGAACTCTACGTTCCGTACTTATATCAAATAATTCTTCTATTTTCAGAAAAGCCAAGTTTTAGTATAATTGTGAGTGGGCCCCCGCAGTCCACACTCACCCCTAAACAAAGGCCTCTAGACTTGACCCTTAGCCAAGCGGTTGGCACCTCCAACGCCTAATGTTCCCGCGGGCCAGGGTAAGGTCATTTTGTACAAGTGCACCGTACAGAACCAAATAAATTAATAATATCAACCCTCGAATGGCCTCTTTTTACCTCCGTGTGATGTGACGGCCGGAATAGTATCCATGCTATGCATGTTAATGCATGTCCCAATTTCTTTTTATAGGTCGAGTATAATTAAGTTTAAATTATGCTGTGACCATCCAATAGTATACACAGTCATTTTCTATACTACCATGCAATAAACAAGGCATTTTTTTTGTACTTAAGGTAAATTCACAATATAACACACGGTTACATACACAAGCATTTTTCCCAAACCCCACACAGTAGTCAATTAACAACAATATTTAAGTCCACTATCTACAATCACAATCAAGCATGGAATCATAAGGTAAATACTTACTCGGCCATGGTGACTCGCCCTAATCGTAGTAATCAATCGGCAGGTTTTCACTCACCTCGGGGTCACCTGATTATTATGATTCGATAACGCTAGTAAGTATTTGAATTAACTAATAATTCTAAACATCTAATTACCTAAGTCTATTTAGATTACTATCAACTTTTACCCAGTTAGACTTTATTATCAATCGTATGTAACTTTTTCGTTTTATTTTTTATGTTTATAACCTTATAGTCGTTTTTCATCGTTTTCGGACGTACATTCACACGGTAATGTCCGTTTTGGACGTTAAGACCCATATTTCACGATATGGACTAAATTTATAGAAGTTTCTAACTATGAAAACTTAAGTACTCTTATTACTTATATTTATACCTTTTGTTTATACTTAATGATTTAGTTAACCCTTAAATCCTTATACCTAGAGGATTTTACTTTACTATTACTAATTCATATACTTAATTAACTTTACTATTACTAATTTATATACTTAATTAAGTATAATTCAATTTAAAAGGTGCCTTAGGGTTTACTAATTTAGGTATCTAATTATATATGCTCTTTTTATTTTCTCATTTTATAATCTATGCTTATGTCATCGCTTACATCATCATTTGCTTATGTCATTGTTTTCCTCATCACTTACTTCATCATTTAATTACCTAAGCTTCACCTTATGCTTATGTCATATGTACATGTCTTATGTACATTTTATTTCTTCCCTTATACTTATGTATATATACCTTATACATACATATACTTATACCGTATTTATACGTGCATACATACTCATATACCTATCGGTTAGATAAGTATTTTTATACAAAAATTCGTATGCCTAATCTTCTCTTAAGAAAATCTTCCCAATTTCATCCTTTTTGTATTTTTATGTATGTATTTAGTGTAGTATACGCATATATAGCTAGATATGGTCTTAATTTAAGTTATGTACACGATAAATACTCATGTACAAAGGTTCACATACTTGTACTCTTTTAATATTCCCTTATGTGCACATACTTATAAGCATATACTCATGTCTTCCTTTCTTCTTCTTCATAATTTCTAATTCCTACACTTAAAAATGGAAACTTTGTTCCCTCTTCTTCAAGACAAAACTAAACACATAACTACTTATCTAATCTATCTAATTAACTAACTAATAAATAATATAAACTAACATAAAGTAAGTTAAGTACATACCTTTAGTTGTGTTGGAATTATGGAGACAAAAGTGAAGCAATGAAAGTGAAAGGAGAAGATGAAGCTCACGGCAATGGTGGAGGATTTTTGGTTTGTTTCTTTTGTCTTGTTTCATTATGGAAGACAACAAATGGTGGGGCCAAAATGAAGAATAAGTGGACGATAACAATTGAGGGGAAGGGAAAAAGAAAAATCAAAAGAAAAGGAAAGAAAAGCCATCATTAGAAGTTAAGATATTTTTCTTATCTCTTAGTGTCTTTTGTTGACTTTTCAAAGTATTGACTTTAGTCAACATGTGTTGACTTGGTCAACCCTTTGACTTTGGTCAACATGTGTTGATTTGGTCAACTTTCATTAAGTATGTGTAATTTTGTGCATATAATGTAGTAATTAAGGGAAATTAAGGGAAAAATGAAGGAAATGAGAAGAAATGAGGTATTTGATGAATTGATTAGTAAACATGGTTGATAAGGTCTTACTTTAGGTCTTTATAGTTTATATATCTCATCTGATAAACTACTTTAAATAACAAATGCAAAAAAAGTAGTAATTTGAGTATTAAAGTTCACTACATGTAACCTAATCTTCAACTATAACCCTAACTCTAAGTGAGACTATCTTAATCACATATTTAAGGGATAAATATAATATATGACTCATTATCTTAGTTTCTAATGGATTACTTGATGATTCGAATCATATAAGCATGAATGAGGGTCATTTCTAACATTTTACTAATGATTTGGCAAAATATGAACATTATATTATCAATTAGGGTTTTAAGGTATATCATGTTAGATTAGTGCACGTATGTCTTTAAAGTAATCATTTTTAGGGTTTTTATCTCTTTTGGATGAAATCTTTAGCATTTAGAAACATTTAGGATAGAAAAGTTCTTTACGCGATTGATTAATTCTTTTAAGGTTTTTATTTTCATTAACCTTATCAACTCCTAAATTGTCTAATATAGTTGAGTCTATTTCAAAAACTAGGTTGATAATTTTAGGGGTTTACAGGTAGTGTTGAAGAAATTTTATGCTCTGTTTTCCCCTATTTCTTATATGCGAAATAGAGTGTTAGTGTCTGCTTGTTTATCGCGTATAGTTGACATATCAGTGGGAGTGTTAGGTATTGTTTTGCTACATTATTTGTGGAGAGAACTTTGAGTGGTATTTTTAACTATCAATCTCGTGAGATAGTTGACAATATCCCAATTCAAGTGTTCAAGAAACTCTAGGTAATCAAGAAAGTGGTGCTCATAATGGCCAAAGTCAGTAAGGAAGCTTTACATCCCAGTCAATAGGTGACAAACTAGACAGACTCACCAACCTGGTAGCTAATCTAGTAACCGTCATAAATGAAGATAAGCAGTGAGCTAGAAATGGTTCATACAGTGGACGTAAATAGCCTAAGAGGGGTAATGGTTAGTTTAGCTAAGATAATGTCTTAATTCGATTACATCGAGTTAGAGGGATGGATAGGGTTGCTAAATATAGGCTAGCACTTGATGAAATCGAAGAGGAAAAAGATGATGAAGTGGAAGAGTACTATGAAATAAAAGAGAGGAGTCTTTGAGCTCTAGAGTTAAAGGGTTGAAGATGTGTATTCCAAACTTTTCTAAGAGTGGAGATATCGATGACTACCTAGATTGAGTAGATAATATTAAGAATCAATTTGAATGCTATGAAGTACTTGATAATGTGAAGTTTTGACTTATTGTGCTAGAGTTTACTAGTTATGCTACCCTATAGTGGAAGAACATGCAAGTTACATGAAGAAGAGAAGGAGAGGTGAAGTTAGGAGTTAGGATGAGATGAAGAGAGTCATGAGGAGGAGGTTTGCTCTGGACTACTATTTGTAGGATACCTCCAAAAGGTTACAAGAGTTAAGACAAGAAGGATTGAGTGTTGATGCATATGTAAAGGAATTTCAAATGCTAATGGTCTTATGCGAAGTCATTGAGCCCGAGGATTGAACTACATGAATGGGTTGAAGTATAAGATTGGAGATATTTTGGAAACCATAGATATTGGATCACTTGATGAAGTTATTCGAGCTAGCCAAAAGATTAAGAGGTGCTAAACAGGAAGATTCCAACCCCCTGTCAGTTGACCTAGCAATAGCTAATCTATTCCGAGCAGACCTGTATAATCGGAACTAAGTAAGGTTATTGAGACCTGACTTACTCAAACTACCCAAGTAAATGAAAAGTACAGCCTAAGGAAGTTTAAGAAAGGCTAAAGCTTAAGAAGAAAGATGAGTGAGATCAAGTATTTCAAATATTAAGGATTTGGACACATGGTTGCTCAGTGTCCGAACAGAAAAACCATAGTGATCCAAGGTGAAGTGTTGACCATTAGTATAGATAGTATCAATGAGGAAGTGGAAGAACCGAAGGAGATTGGACAAACCAAACTATTTGAGGAGGAGGAAGTTATTTATAGTAAGGAAGGTAATTTTATGCTTACCACCCTAATGTTAAGGAGAGCGATGAGTGTAAGTCTTATGCCTAAGGATGAGCAGTAAGAGAATCTATTCTACATTGGATTTAAGGTAAATGGGTCATTGTATGCTTTGATTGTTAACAGTGGGAGTTGCACCAATGTAGCCTCTACTTTCATGGTCCAATAATTAAAGTTATTGACCAAGCCCTATCCTAAACCTTATAAATTGCATTGGCTTAGTGATAAAGGAGCCCCACAAGTAAACAAGCAAGTGACAGTGTTGATCTATATTGGAAACTATCGACATGAAGTGCTTTGTGATGTGTTACCCATGAGTGCATCCTATATTCTGCTTGGACAACCATCGATGTTTAATTGAACTATGATATATGATGGAAGGAAGAATACATGTTCCTTGGAGCATGAAGGTAGGAAAGTAAAGTTGAGCCCTATGACTGCAAACAAAGTTAAAATCATGTAAGCCCAATTAAGCTGAGTCTTGAAGAAAGAACCCAATTAAGTTGAGTCTTGAAGAAAGAAGCTTTGATGATAACTTAAGTCGAGCTAAAGAAAGAGATGGAGCTTGAAGAGTTGACCTATTTACTAGTTAAAAGTTACTGAAGATGAGAAGATCCGGGGAGGGGATGCTACCTCCTGAGGTAAGAACCTTGTTAGATGAGTTTGTCGACCTATTTCTAAGTGAGCTGTAGGAAGTTCTGCTTCCCATTTGAGGCATTGAATATGCAATTGACTTGTAGCTAGGAGTTGTATTGTCGAATAAGCCTACTTATAGGTTGAACCCTGAATAGGTTACTGAGTTGTAGAGATAAGTAGATGAGTTAATGAAGAAAGGGTATGTACAAGAATCCTTTAGCCCCTGTACTGTGCTAGCCCTATTAATACCAAAAAAAGATGGGGTGTATATGAATAGTCGAGCAATTAATCGTATTACCATCAAGTATAGGTATCTCATACCAAGGCTTAATGATATGCTAACGAGTTGAATGGAGCTAGATTATTCTTAAGATTGACCACAAATTTGGATACCATTAGATTTTAATGCGAGAAGGCAATGAGTGGAAGACTATATTTAAGACCCACCATAGATTGTATGAATGGCTTATGATGCTGTTTAGACTATCAAATGTGCTGAGCATATTTATGCGACTAATGAATCGTGTGCTCTGAAAACTAATAGGAAATTTATGGTGGTTTACCTCGGCGACATCCTAGTATATAGCCTTGATTTAAAGACTCACTAAGAGCATCTCCGAGTAGTCTTTACAAAACTCCAAGCTGAAAGGCTCTATACCAATTTGAAGAAGTGTGACTTTTGTCAACCTAAAGTAATCTTCTTAGGGTTTGTTGTAAGTAGTGGTAGAATACGAGTCAATGATGAAAAGATAAGCATGATCATCGAATGGCCTATACCGACCGCTTTGGCTAACGTAAGAACCTTCCATAACCTGACATCATTCTATTGAAGATTTATAAGGAATTTAAGTGCGATCATAGCCCTACTCACCGAACTATTGAAGAAGAATGTTGCATTTAGATGGGTAGAGAAGGAGTAAAGGAGTTTTGAAGAGGTGAAGGAGAAGTTGACTACAGTGCTTGTCTTAGCTCTACCAAGCTTTGATAAAGTATTTGAAGTTAAGTGTGATGTATTTAAACTAGGCATAAGTACCGTACTAATGTAGGAAGGCTAGCCTATTGCTTATTTTAGTGAGAAGCTCAGAGGAGCTACACTCCATTATTTTGTCTATGATATGGAGTTTTACTCCTTGATCCAAAACATGACTGTATGGCAGCATTATCTACTACCTAAAGAGTTTGTAATCTTCACTAATCATGAATGTTTGAGATATCTGAAGAGCCAACCCAAGTTGTCTTGAAGATAAGCCACATAGGTTGAGTTCATGGAGGGATTTTCATATATCATGAAGTATAAGAATGGAAAGAACAATGTAGTAGCCAATGCCCTATTAAGATGACATTCTATAGACTAGGCTACTTGGTTTTTCAACAATAAAGGATTTATATGCTAAGGATCTACATTTTGGTCCTATCTTTGCTAGGTGTGAGGAAGGTTGGATACTTGATGGCTATTACAGGGATGACGGATACTTGTTTAGGTTGAGGAGACTATGTATCCTAACCTATTCCATAAGATACTATCTTCAAGATTTTTTTTAGCCAAAAATAAAGGGAGATGTCCAATCTGTGTTGGAAAAGTGTGCTACTTGTAGAAAAGTGAAGAGTTGAGTCAAGTAAGGACATTATTTACCTTTGCCCATCTTGACTAAATCATGGTCTAAGCTGAGTATGGACTTTATGTTAGGGTTACCAAGAACGTTTCGAGGGAAGGACTCCATCATGGTAGTCATAAATTGATTCAGTAAGATGGCACACTTCAAGCCTTACTCTAAAACTATCGATGCTTTGACTATCTCTTTCCTTTTTTATAGGAAGTAGTCAAACTTTATGGAGTGTCTAGAACCATTGTTTTAGATTAGGGCCCAAAGTTCATGAGCTACTTTTGGAGAACGTTATAGAGACGAATGAGAACTAAGCTATTGTATAGCATGTCCTATCATCCATAAATGGACGAATACATTGAGGTTGTTAATAGGATAGTAGGAACTTTACTCCGAGTTATCATTAGTTGGAACATGACTAATTAAGATTTGTGCCACCAATCATAGAGTTCACCTACAATAGGACTGCCTATAGTATAACAAACATGTCACCATTTGAGATTATCTATGGGTTCAACCTTAAGCTCCCAATGGACTAAACACCCCTTCCAAGTCCAAATGATGACTAGCCAACTGTAGAAAGAGTCAAGGCCATCAAGGCCATGCACTAGAAGTTCATAGAATAATTGAGCCGAGTTGCTACTAAGCTCGAGAGACGAGGCTAAAGACAGAAGAACGGGGAATTTCAGCTAAGCGATTTTGTTTGGATCCGCCTTAGTAAGAAATGGTTTCCATACTTAAGGAAGAGCAATTTTTCTCCTAGGGCTAACAATCTATTCAAAGTTCTTGAAAAGATCAATCACAATGCCTACATAATTGAACTACTATAAGAGCATAGAGTCTTAAACTCCTTTAACGTTGCTAACCTCTACCTGCATGCTCTTCAAGACGAGCAACATAAAGTTGAAACAAATTTGATCCTAAGTCTTAAACAGTCAGGAGGGAATGATAGGGGTCATAAACCAATCATGCTCTCTCGAGCTCGAGGACTTGCTCATATAGTTCACCAAGTTGTCTAAGGAGAGTTGAACTCAAAAGAGCAATGCATTCCCTAGTCTAACATACCAACTGACCTATGTATTGAGCCGACATCTCTATAATATAACTATCTAAGGCCAAGTATTGAACCGGTATATCGATAACCTAATATGTACTAAGGCCGAGTTAATCCCATCTGAAGCTAATCACCCAAGGTCGGCCCTGACAATAAGTTACCTCCTAACTAATCCTTCCCCATCTCGAGTTATCAAGCTGCTAACTCTAACTTAATCTGCTCAAAACTTGCTCTACTCAGCTAGCAACATCATTAGGACCACAAAATGGACAACTGATATATGCCCTATCTTTTGTGACATCCATACTATCTTTTTCTATCACCAGATATTTTTTATGCTTATTTACAACATTACCCTTGCAAAGTATTCCTTTTCCTTGACTAATATGAATCCTTTCTATAATTTTCACTAACTTAGGACTTACCCTAATTAGGTTATATAAATACTTATGTATTATAATAGTCGTAGTAGTGAATACATCTTTGAATATTCAAACATACTCTCGTGAGTTAAGTGTTTTCTACTTGCTCTCGACTACTCTTATCTAGCCTATTAATCATAGACTAGTGGAAAGTAACCTCCGACCATACTTGCACATATCAAGTGTAACCTAAGTTCATATGAGGCATTAGTGTATCATATCCATAATTAGTGTATGAGGATCCTTGCTCAATCTTTAACTATCATTTATTCTTTGGATCGTCTTAAGGTTTAGACCCATGCCCTTGGTTTATGCAGTACTAGATATTGTATGTTCATCCACGTCAGATCGTATCAGGTTCCTTCAACTATACATTGTAAGGTAAAATTTCCTATTCTTACTAGAGTTAGAGTATCCAAAGGAGACTAGAAATTAGCTAAATCCTTATTTTTGAGAGTGTTGCGGTGCGAAGAAGTTTTTCAAATTGAAACCAATTCGTATAAGAAGTTCAGCGACATGGAGAATGTCGAGGAAGAAGTAAAGGAAGTCCCATTAAGGAATGATCTTAAAAAAACAACAAAGATGGGGAGACCATTGCCAATAAATATTCGCCAAAGTTTAATTGAATTTCTTTGGGATAACATCGATGTCTTTGCTTGGTTTCCTTCGGATATGTCGAGCATCCCTAAAGAAGTAATGACACATAAGCTGTAGATTGATTCAAATGAGAAGAGAGTTCAACAAAAGAAAAGGCATTTCACCAATGAACGGTAAGCAACCATAGAAGAGGAGGTTCATAAACTATTAAAGGCAAGATTCATAAGAGAAGAGCCTTATCCAACTTGACTAGCTAATTGTGTGCTAGTCAAGAAGTTGAACAACAAGTGGTACATGTACATAAACTTTATGGATTTGAATAAAGCCTGTCCTAAAGATTGTTTGCCTTTACCTAGAGTAGATCAAATGGTTGACTCAATGCTAAGCATGCCTTACTCTCTTTCATGGATGCATTTTCGACTATAATCGGATTAAGATGGAGAAAGATGATGAAGCTTACACATCCTTTGTCACAAATTTTAGGATGTATTGTTATACAGTGATGCCCTTTGGGCCTAAAAATGCTAGTACAACCTATCAGAGACTTATGACCAAGATGTTTAAGCTCTAAATCCACTGAAACGTTGAAGTTTATGTTGACGATGTGATAGTAAAGAATAAGATAGAAGGTTAGCACCTTGTCAATCTTAAGGAGACTTTTGGCACCTTGAGGAGATATAACATGAATCTTAACTAGCAAAAGTACGTTCTTGGGGCCACTTTAGGCAAGTTTTTGGGACATATGGTCACTTATTGCAGCATTGAAGCAAATCTTAGGAAGATCGATGCAATTCAAAACATGAGATCCCCTAGCATCGTTAAAGAAGTTTAAGAATTGACCAAGCAAGTTGCCGCTTTGATCAGATTTGTATTCAAAAGTGCAGATAGGTGCATAGAATTTTTCAACTTGTTGAAGAATCCTAAAGAATTTCAATGGACTGATGAGTGCAAGGCAGCATTTAAAGAGTTAAAAGAAATTTTGGCATTACTACCAGTACTTTCAACGTCCATCCTAAAGGAAGACTTATTTTTGTACTTATCAATTAGCAACCAAGCACTTTCATTTGTCTTGGTTCAAATAGAAGGCAAGGAGCATAGGCTAATCTATTTTCATTAGTCATGTCTTACAAGGCCCAAAATAAGGGTACATAATTATTGAAACAATTGTTTTGGCTATAGTTCTTTCGGTGAGGAAATTAAAGCTGTACTTTAAGGCCCATCAAATAACTATTCTTATTAATCAGCCTCTACGTCAAGCTTTGCAATGACCAAACCCCTCAGGGAGGATGACGGAGTATGCTCTAGAGCTAAGTGCCTATGATTTACAATACAAACCCAGAATGACATTGAAGGCTTAAGTTTTAGTAGATTTTGTAGTATAATTCATTGGAAATGAAGACAACATAGGAATGGCTAAGAAACCCACATGAAATTTATATGTGGATAGTTTCTCCTCTAAAGAAGGATGTGGTGCAAGCCTTATCCTACAAGGGCCTTATAACGTAAAAATCTAGTATGTACTAAAGTTTGGATTCCCAGCAAGTAATCACGAGGTTAAATATGAAACCTTGATTGCTCCGATAAAGTTAGCAAGGGAAGTTGGAGCTGAAAAGATTGAGGTTTTCTCTAATTCATAACTGGTAGTAAATCGAGTAAAAGGAAGCTATGTAGTGAAGGAGGGGTGATAAGTAAGTACTTAATGATAGTATGAATGTTCATAGAAGGATTTCAATCTTTTATGGTTGAAAAGATACCAAGGGTCAAGAACATTGCTTTGGACAAATTTTTGAAATTAGCTAGTATAGCATTTCCCAATTTAAGTGACAAATTATTTATTGAATATCTTCTTGTCAAAAGTTTGAAAGCAATAGGCTACGAGTTACTAAAGGAAAAATCTTGGATGGATCTATTATTGACTATCTAAAGGATGGTGTCCTCCCCAAAGATAGGAAAGAAGCTCAAAGAGTGATATATTAAGCCACGAATTATACATTGATTGGTGACCAATTATACAAGTGTGACCTCTTGCAATCTTACCTTTGGTGTCTTCTACTGACAGGCGCTTGATAGGTGTCTTCTAAATTGCACAAAGGTGTCTATAATAATCATGTGAAACGTCAAACTCTATATATCTATACATTAAGACTTAGCTACTACTAGCCAACTATGAAGGAGGATGCAAAGACTATTGTCCAGTAATGTCTACAATGTAAAAAACATGAGGCTTTGACCCACATGCCATTTGCTGAATTACATATCTTAACTAGCCCCTAGCCCTTTGCCTAGTGGAGCTTAGATATACTTGGACATTTCTGAAGTCTATGGCATAGCGTTAATTCATAATAGTTGCGGTGGATTATTTCACCAAATTGGTGGAGGCCAAAAGAGTAGTAAAGACCACCGAGTAGAAGGTTGAATTTTTTGTCTTCAACTTTATCATATCAAGGTTTAGGGTTCCTTTTATGATAGTAATCGATAATGGGCCGCAATTTGACAATGATAAGCTTCGAGCTTTCTATGGAAAGCATGGCATCTGATTGAATTACAACATGGTGGCTCACCCCCAAACTATCGGATAAGTGGAAGCTATTAACAAAACTATCTTGTATAGTTTGAAAATGATAGTTGATCAAGCCAAAGGTAAGTGGGTCAATGAATTGCCCAATATTTTATCGGGGTATGAGACCAATCGTAAGACTTCAACAAGTGAAACACCTTTTAGGCTTGCATTTGGATTGGAAGCTGTTCTACCGATTGAGTTAGAGTTACTTAATTTACCAACACAAAATTTTGATATTATGTTGAACCAAGTTAGCTTAATGGCCAATTTGGATACGATTGAGGAACTAAGAGACATTGTGAGAGTAAGAGTTGCTGCCATTAACATAAGGTGGCAAGGTACTACAATCATAAAGTAAAGCACAAAGTATTTATGCTTGGAGACTTGGTTTGTAGGAAAATGGAAGCAACAGGCATGCAAGATAATCAAGGGAAGCTTGATGCAAATTAGGAGGACTCGATAAGAGTCTAAGAAGTCGTACGCAATAGGGCCTATCTATTAGAGAGGCTGGATGGATAAATCATACCTTGCACATGGAATATCGAGAATCTCAAGTTATATTTCACATAGTTATTTTGTATCAATAGTATTGTTTTATGTTTACATTTTCTTTTTCTTTCCAAACAATGTAAGGTAATGACCTATACTATGTTCAATATGAAGTACTTGTTTCTGTATATGAGCATCTTTCTTTATCACATGTAGATACCTCATTTTTATTCCCTTATAATTTTAGAATACAGTCAAGGGTCTTAATTTAAAAAAAATAAAGAAATTAAAAAAAATACAAAAAATAGAAAATTTACAAGAAATCATAAAATTCAGAAAAAGTAAAAAAAGAAAAGAAAATTTAGAAAAAAATCACAAAAAGTAGAACATTTAGGAAAAATACAAAAAAAAAAAGAGAATTAAAAAAAAAAAAAGAAGAAGAAAAAATAAAAAATAAAGTTTTTAGATAGTTTAAATAAAATAGGATTTTTTTTTTAATTTAGCTTCAGTATTTTTTATTTTTATTTTTTAGGCCTTCAATAATAAAAAGAGAAGAGGGATCTAGGTTAGGCTAAGATTTAGATTTAGCCCAAGCCGACTTGATCCATATATGCAATTTTATTGTATATATGGATATGGCACAAGCTAACAACCTTATGATAACACGATTGGCATCTGCCATGTGTTTGCTATGTGTTTAGACAAAGACATGTGTCACGATGTCATTTGACCTCGTAGCACTATGTCAACGCTTTTTCCCTTACTTTTCTCCTCTTTCCTTCCTATTCTCCAAATTTCCTACATTTTCCTCCTTAGTTAGCCACCTTCAACTTCAATTTTGAGCCCCTTTTCGTTACAGTTTCACCAAATTAATGGTGAAATTGCAAACTAAGCATGGAATATTGCACATTGAATCCAAAAACATGGCTTTGCACATTCATTAAATGGGTCGAATCAGCATTTGAAATTGAGAAAAAACCCATTTTTACCTAAGTGTAACTTCTATGATTCAAGCTGTTACATTGAAATTCAAAGCTACTAATCACTGTGTTAGGCAAAAACAAGTATCATAAACCTCATTTGACTAATCATATCGTTTGAAATCAAGCCAAATTGAGTAAAGAAAAGAAATCAATACCTATTTACTTCGGTCTTCAATGTAGCACATTTTCAATGTTTACCTTCTACATGTAAAGCTCAAACACCATAAAATGGGTATAGGGAGAACTCGTATAGCTAAGAGATTTGATCCCTGCACACACAAATGCCCTCTCGAAACTCTTAAGCTCCCTCTCTCTTTCTCTCTCTCTACAACTCTCTCT
The DNA here is from genome assembly GCA_024138015.1 of Lumnitzera littorea. Classification (NCBI taxonomy): domain Eukaryota; kingdom Viridiplantae; phylum Streptophyta; class Magnoliopsida; order Myrtales; family Combretaceae; genus Lumnitzera; species Lumnitzera littorea. The sequence goes on from JAMXBB010000007.1 coordinate 70,471,463, forward strand.
CTCTTTAAGCACTTCCAAGACAAGCGACCACCATGGTCGAACCCCCTTAAACCTAACCTTCCCAATGCGACCAGTCCTAAGCTCTGCCATGCTCTCTAAGTGAAACCCCATTACCTTAAGATTGCACCACCGCTACCTCAACTCCGATGATTGTCCAAACCACTACCATCCTCTACCGCACCACCACCAACACCTCTTTCACCAATAAAAACCTCACAAAACTCTCCTTTCTTGCTAGTTTCGATTCTTAGACTGTCCCAAAGCACCCCATCGTGCTACTACCTCTCTTCTCTAGTTGTGACTAGTGTAGAGCTCCAAATCTAACCAGCTCTCCTACTAATGTCCAAACCCATGGCCTAAAGACCCTATCTAAGTCCACTCTAGCTTATGCTAGGATGTTTAGTTCGACCTTCTTCTGTTTTTGTTTATGTTACCCAAATTTGTTTTTATTTATTTATTTATTTATTTTCTATAGTTACAATGTAAATGTAAGCAAAAAAAAAAAAAAAAAAGAAAGAAAGAAAGAAAAAAAAAAGAAAGAGAAAAAGCTTAGTCTATTTTTTATTTTTTATTTTGTTAATACATAAAATAAAGGAAAATAATAAAAATTAGAAATGTTTTTTGGTAATTTATAAAAAAATATGTTTTTAAAATAAATAACCTGAATTAACCATTTTCCAAAATTAGGACTTTTTTAGAACTTTCAAAATAAAAACAAAATAATTTAAGACCCTTTAGAGTTTTCTCAAATAAACTCAAATCAACTTAAAAATATAAATTCGACTAATTTTAAGAAGTTAAAATCAACTCACTCATCTAAAATTTTATCAAATGAACTACAAACATCTGATCTCAATCAATGAGTACGTAGACATCTTTGAAGCAATGTAAAAAATGAAAAAAGATTATTTTTTTATTTTAGCTTAAATTATTCAATTTAGTAAAATAAAGTCCAATTTATTTAATATTGATTAATTTTTTGTTCTAAAAGGTTGATTTCAAAAAGTTAAAACTATATTCAGAAAGTTTGCGGTACTTGTAAGGGTGTAAAAAATTAGCCCTCAGACTAAATCTCTGATTTTTCATAAACACTTTATAAAATCAGTTTTCCTTGTGTAACCTAATATCTAGATCAAAACCAATCTACCTATTTGGTTTTTATTTAAACTATTTCCCGACCCTGGTTGAGTGCCAACTCTAAGTGTCTATAAAATTCTTTTAAAAATTCTTTAATTTTCTTTAAGTCTTAGTCAATGATCAATATTAAATGGATAGAGTTTAATATCGATCGAGTTATGGAAAACTTATAAAGAGACCGAGGAAAATCAAGCTCTATGGTTTGGTGACTCTATTGGTGACGTCAAGAGGGCTAGCCACCTAAGAACTTTCTAAAATTAAATTTACCTTTTAGAATACTCATATTATTTAGTTGTTTATTTATTTATTTATTTCATCTATATACTTTGTTTTAAATTGCTATATTCATATAACATACTTAGGACATTGGGGAGAATGATTGCATCAAGAATACATGGTAGATACAGTCAGACTTAAGTCATCTTAAGACCCTAAGAGTGGGGCTATCGTATAAGCTCTAGGTGTAGTGGTGTAACCATTGCTCAAAGTTGATTAAGCTACCTCACTTAAGTTTTGATGTGATCAATGAATTGTTTCCTCAGAAACGTATAAGGTTATAGAACTTAAAGACCTTCTTAACCTACCATAATTGTATACATGTCTTTTAGACCAATAAATAAATAGTAATGGGGCATATCACCAATGAAAGGTTAAAACTCTATTGGAATTTCATTATACCATAAAAATATTGTAATATACTTTTCCTGTACGTTAATAATGGAATTCCAGTGAAGTCTTAACCTCAAACCCTTTTATTGCCACATTATTATTTAGTTATTGGCCCTTTGCATTTGCATCCATGTGTCTTCATCTTTTCTTGTATTTATATGTAAATTTTAGTGCTTACTTATTTATGTTTATGCTTATCTATGTAAACATTAGAAAAGACTATTAACCCTTTAAGGCATACTTGTAGATTATTTTAATAAGTCTTCCTCACTTTAAAAAGTAATTAGGCTTGGTCCATGAACTTTTTGAAAAATTTTATATTATAATAACAAAATTCACCACTTTCTATATTATCATAGGTTTTCATAGATTCTCTTAGCCTTTAATCCTTAATCTTCTTATCAAATTCATAAATCTCAAATATATATATATATTCATTTGTGTAAAGTCTTGTTTTCTTAAATATACCCCCTTACCAGCCTCTCCCTTCTTACTAGATTTTTTGTTTGTATCTAGATTTTCCAATTAGGAATTATTTGTAAATATCAAGTGTCTCATAAAATTTTCCTTTGTAAAATAATTTGTTTCTTTTAAATTACACTTCCTATAAGTATTATAAGTGATCTTTTAAATACTTACAAGTTGTAAATACTTTTTTTTTTTTGACCATAACTTGTTAAACTATTTCTCACTCTAAGTTTTTTTTAAGGGTCTGTCTATTAAGTTTATAAACTTAGGTTTTTCTCATATAAATATATTTTGCCTATATATTTTTGGCGTAAATCTTCTTCTCTTTCTTGCTATCCCTTGTAAACTTTCTTTTGGGTTTCTCCACTTTTGTAAAAGTTCTCCTTATTAGAAGCTAAGCTAATCTTTTTTCTCTTTCACAAAAATGAATAAATAGATAAATGATATAAGAAAAAATAAGAAATTTGGTAACGATTATAAATCCTTATAGGTACACAAGCCTCTTAGCCCATTCAAGCAGCTAACCCTCGCCTCATTAAGGTAACTAACCTAAACATAAACTATGGCCCATCAAGGTAACTGACCTAAACATAAATCACGGCCCATCAAGGCAGTTGAACCAAACACAATCCCCGACCCATCAAGGTAGTTAAACTAAGTCAAAACCCTTAGTCTAGTGAGAAAATCAAACTTGACTAAGTCAAATGCAACCATAGTCTCGAATTCAGATCAAATGAAAAGTATCACACTAGGGTATATTTTAAGAAACTGGGGGGCAAAGTCAATCTTTACCCTGGGGTAAATAAATATAAATTCACCCCTAAGGAATTGATAATTCACTTTTAAAATATTTAGAATAAAAAAAGGCAAAATTCATACCATGCACTAACCCTTAAACACTTTGGGAGTTGAGTGATATAATGGTGAGGATATTTTGGATTCATTCCTTAAAGAAGGTTTATTTTGAATGTGATACATAGACTAAAATGAAGTTAGGCATTCATTTTCAAATTCCAAATACAATTATCTCTTGTTAACCCCGTTGACCAATTTGGAGAATTTTCAAATTTAAAACTTGTTAAGAATCACCCCATAATGGGGCAATTTGAAGGTTAGGGTAATTGATTAGGAGAAAAGGATAAAAATTAGTTTATGTTTGCTTTAGTGACATCAATTTAAGAATAATTTTTATTTTTGATAAGTTATTTATTTATTTTTTTGAAATGAAGAAGGGTCAACTCCTTTTTAAACACCTTAAGCCTACGCATACCTCATCAAAGCCCATATGCTCAGAATCCATAAATTTAGGGATTTAAAGACTTGGCAATATAGATAATCACTTTCTAGGCCAAAGGAAATAAAGAAGAGCAAGATATAATAGAGTAAAGTAATAAATAAGGAAAGAATGGGGCATAAAAAAGAAAAAAAGAAGAGAGAGAAAAAGCTTACAAATTGAGCTTGTAAGAGAAAAGCCCCTTATCAAAGAAAAACCCTAACTAAAGAGAGCGTAGTAAGGCCTAGAATCAAAGCCCAAACTGCCTAAAAAAAAAAAAAAGGAAAAGAGAAAACATAAGGCCCCAAATCACATTCGAAGCCTAAAAACACAAAACCTCCATATCAAATTTGAATCATACTTCAAAATCATAAACAAAAAACTTTCTTACCTATGTTGAATCACACAAGGCCTTCCTATCTTGAATACCTCCTACACTCAATAAAAGCTCTTCTAATCTTAAATGATAATTTGTCTTTAATAAAAATTGTTTTTGAAGCTTGGGTAAACATATTTATAGGTTTTTTTTTTTTCACGGTTAAATAAAAATATTTTCTTTCAAAATAGACCTTCTTATCAATCCTTTTGAAATCCTTTGACTAAAAGCCTAAATTCATAATGTTGGACTAAAAAGGACCTATTGGATTGATCAAGGTGTATCCTTAGTAAAACGGACTATAATTTTTGGGACTATGGTCAATAGTGTAATTTGGACTAAGAGTTCACAAGCAAGCCTACTTTAACTAGACTAATTATAAGTTACCTTTTTTTGAGGAAAGTAATGTTTAAGATCAAGAGGCCTTACAAGGAAGCCTAGTATTAGGATCAAGAGACATTTTCAAATACTAAGAAGAATACGAAATGCCCCACACATTTACCAAGAAAGGGGATGATTATAACATTTGCTCCTTAATAAAAGTTTATACCTGTTAGCAAACTTTTAAAAAAGAAAAAAAAAAAAAGAAAATTTGAGGAAAGAAAAAAGAAAAGAAAAAGAGAGAGAGAAAGTAAAGGCTTATCATAATTTTTTTGTCCATTTTTAAATCCATCTCAATGTGGTCGCACCTTTTAAGCTGATCATATTAATTTAAGTCATAAAGGAACTTAATTCCTGAAGCCTTTTTTGTCATAAATGGTTTTCACCAATTTCTTTCTCTATAAATATTTCAAGCTAGGAAGTTTTTTTTTTTTTTAAAACTGGTTACGTTCCTTACCTTGCTTCTTCAATCTTCAACCCATTTTTTACGTTTCTAACCAACTCTTAGAGTGTTGTCTCATTTTTAATCATTTTTTGGATTCTAGCCAGCTCTTAGAGTGCTGTCCCATTTTTCATCATTTTTAAGGGTTTTAGCCAACTCTTAGGGCTGTCCCATCTTTCATTATTTTTAGGGTTCTAGTAAGCTCTTAGAGCGCTGTCTCATCTTCAATCTAAATTTAAGGCTTCAGTCAGCTCATAGAGCACTATCTCGGTCCAATCTTTTTTCAATCTTTTAGCAAGCCCATAGGACACTTCTCTTCACCAATTTCTTTTAGCGAGCCTATAGGGTGCTTCCTTTTACCAATTTCTCTCATAGTAAGCCTATAGGGTGCTTTACTTTAACAATTTCTTTTAGCGAGCCCATAGGGCGCTCTCTTTAACTAATTTCCATTAGAGTTTTAGCGAGCCTGTAGGGCGCTTCCCTTCATCAATCTCTCTTCAACATCTTTTAGCGAGCCCCTAAGGTACTTCCCTTCACCAATTTCTTTTAGTAAGCTCATAGGGTACTTTCCTCCACCAATTTCTTTTAGTGAGTCCGTAGGGTGCTTCCCTTTACCAATTTCTTTTAGTGAGCTCATAAGACACTTATCTCCACTAATTTCTTTTAATGAGCCCATGGGGTGCTTCCCTTCATAGATTTCTTTTAGGGAGCCGATAAGGCGCTTCTCTCCACTTATTTCTTTCAGCGAGCCCATAAGGTGCTTCTCTATATCGATTTCTTTTAACAAGCCCATAAGGCACTTCTCTTCACCAATTTCTTTTAAAGAGCCCATGGGATGCTTCTCATCACCAAATCTCTCTTCAACATTTTTTAGCAAGCCTATAGGGCGCTTCCCTTCATCAACTTCTCTCTTTAGGGTCTTAGTAAGCCCATAGGGTGTTTCCTTTCATCAATATCTCCTTAAGGTTTTTGCAAGCCTATAGGTCGCATCCCTTCATCAACTTCTCTCTTTAGGGTCTTAGTAAACCCATAGGGCACTTTCTTTCATCAATCTCTCCTTAATGTTTTAGCGAGCTAGTATGGCACTTTCCTTCATCAATTTTTTCAACGAGCCCATAGGGCACTTCCTTTCATCAACTTCTCTCTTTAAGGTCTTAGCAAGCATAAGGCGCTTTCCTTCATCAATTTTTTCAACGAGCCCATAGGGCACTTCCTTTCATCAACTTCTCTCTTTAGGGTCTTAGCAAGGCATAAGGTGCTTTCCTTCATCAATCTCTCATTAGGGTTTTAGTAAGCTCATAGGGTACTTCCCTTCATCAATCTCTCCTTAGGTACAGGCTAACAACCTAATAATAACACACTTTAACTTAACATGGCATTAGAGTAAGAGGTCTTAGGTTCGAATCTTATAATAGGCATAAAGTGCCTTTTGTTTTTCAAAGACCTACCCACCATGTGCTAAGATAACATTAGGCTACATGTCGACTATGGGATACGTGGCATTGCTTCATCTAAGAGTAAGCAAGTGTAGCACTACGTCGATACCTTCATGTTACGTGTTGTGCTACATGTCACAACAATACGATTGGCATCTACTACATGTTTGCCACATGTTTGGGCAAAGATACTTGACATGATGCCATTCAACCACATGACTGATATGGTGCCATGTGAGCACTTTTTCCTTCACTTTTCTCCTCTTTCCTTCCTTTCTTCCAGATTTCTTGCATTTTCCTCCCTAGTTAGCCACCTTCAACTTCAATTTCAAGCCCCTTTTCATTGCAATTTTGCCAAATCAATGGTTAAATTGCAAACTAAGCATGGAATAATGCACATTGAATCCAAAAAAGTAGCTTTATACATTTATTAAATGGGTCAAATCGGCGTTTGAAATTGAGAAAGAGCCCATTTTTACTTAAGTGTGACTTCCATGATTCAAGCCATTACATTGAAATCCAAAGCTTCTAATCACTGTATTAGGCAAAAACAAGTATCATAAACCATGTTTGATTAATCATATAATCTAAAATCAAGCCAAATCGAGTCAAGAACAGAAATCAATACCTGTTTACTTTGATCTTCAATGTAGCACATTTTTAATGTTTGACTTCTATATGCAAAGCTTAAGCACTATGAAATGGGGATAAGGAGAACTTATGCAACTAGAAGCTTTGATCCTCACACACCAAAATACCCTCCCAAAACTCTCAAGCTCTTTCTCTCTCTCTCTCTCTCTCTTTACACGTCTTTCTCTCTTTCTCTCCAACTACTTCTGAGACATGTGACCACTACGGCTGAATCCCCCTAGACAAAACCTTCCCAATGCGATTGGTCTTAAGCTCCATCGTGCTCTTTAGGCAAAAACCCACCAACCTAAGGTTACACTACTACTACCTCAACTTTGATGATGGTTTAAACCACCACCATACTTCACCATACCACCACTAATGCCCCTTTCACCAATAAAAACCTCATAAAACTCTCCTTATCCACTCGTTTTAGTTCTTAGATCGTCCCAAAGCACCTTATCATGCTGCTGCATCTCTTCTCCAACTGTGACCTACGTGAAGCTCTAGATTTGACCCATTCGACTCGCTCTCCTACCTATGTCCAAAGCTATGACCTAAAGACCTTATCCAAGTTAGCTTTAGCCTATGCTAGGTTATTCAATCTAACCTTCTTTTGTTTTTGTTTGTGTTGCCCTAATTTGTATTTTATTTATTTATTTATTTTCTATAATTACAATGTAATTGTAAAAAAAAGAAAAAAGAAATAATGAAAGAAAAGAAAAAAAAAAGAAAAAGAAAGAGAAAAGCTTAGTCTATTTTTTTATTTTTTTTTTGTTAATACATGAAATAAAGGAAAATAATAAAAATTAGCAAAATTGTTTGGTAATTTAGAAAAAAATCCTTTTATAAAATAAGGAACACGAATTAACCCTTTTCTAAAATTAGGACTTTTTTAAAACTTTCAAAATAAAAACAAAACAATTTAGGGACCTTTAGAGTTTTCTTAAATGAACTTGAATCAACTTAAAAACGTAAATTTGACTGGTTTTTAAAAGTTAAAATCAACCCATTCACCTAAAATTTTATCAAATGAACTACGAATATTTGATCTTAATTAGCAAATATGTAACCACCTTTGAGGTAATGTAAAAAATGAAAAAACTTATTTTTTCCATTTTGGCTTAAATTATTCAATTTAGTAAAATAAAGTTCGATTTATCTAATATTGATTAAATTTTTGTTCTAAAAGGTTGATTTCAAAAGTGAACTATATTTAGAAAGTTTGTGGTACTGGTAAGGGTTTAAAAAATTAGCCATTGGACGCAATCTCTGGTTTTTAAAAATCCTTTTTAAAATCTATTTTCTTTGCATGACTTATTGTCTAGATCAAAACCAATTTGCCTATTTGGTTTTGATCTAAACCATATCTTGACTTGGTCAGGTGGCAATTCCGAGTGTTTATAAAATTCTTTTAAAAAATCTTTAGTTTTCTTTAAATCTTACTCGAGGATCAATATTAAATGAGTAGAGTTTACTATTAATTGAGTTAAGGAAAACTTATAAAGAGACTAGGAAAAATTAGGCTCGACACCATTACTCTTACTCTTGATCTATACACGATTAATTGATCAATAAAGTTTTAGTTACGTGGAAAACAAAGTAATAACTAATAAGTTTTGACTAACATCAGTTAATGAGCTTAATGTTAATTGGCAACTAATGCTAAATGTTCCTTAAAAAGAGTTTCAACCTATTAGGGCTAAGTGAACTCTAAGTGGCCTCCAATAGGCCACTTTGTGGTTTAGAAAACAAACCTTAAATGCCTTAAAGTTCAAGTCTTACACGGTTAACGAACACCATGTCTATGAAAAGACATTAAGTATGAATTGCACAAGAAATAAAATGTGCCTTGAATTAAAAGCGTTAAATGCAAAATAAAGGTTAATTACCACCAAATGGTTAGTATCTTGACCACAAATAAAGTCCATATAATATCATAGAGGACAACTAAGCATAAATCAATTAACTCCTTAAGAGTCTAAGACATTTTTTCTTTTGGACTGAACGTAATTACAGTCTTGATCAATAGAGCTTGTAGGGACCATCTTAGATTTGATTTCTTAATCAGCATTGGGAGTCTTGCTTGAGGAGTTAGAGGCCTCTTTGTGAACATAGGAGGTCTCCTTCGATGGTAGTTCCCAGGCATTTGTAGGGATTTCAACACTGGCTTGATTATTGTCACCTTATACTTACCATCAACCTCCTCTTCCTTGCTGACCACTTCATCATCGCTATTGACATTGTCATCATTATCTCCATTAGCAAAGTCGAGGCATGACAACTTGTAATTATGGTGAACTTTTAGAATCTTTATCCTAGCTAACTATACCCCTTGTAAGAATTTCTTTTGAATCGGTATTTCATTTCGCCTGCTAAGAGTCACAATGGGTGAAGCTTCCTCAATGGAAGGCTTCTAGTTTGCCGTCTCCTCCAGCTTAACAATGTGTGTTTGCTGCTTGGAGTTCTTGATTTCTAAATTCTTAATTTAGACCCTCAATTTGTCTTCTTCCTTGCTCATGGTCGAAAGTGTATTTTTAAGCCCCCAGCACTCCTCCTTATTCTTGTAAAGCTACTTCTTAAGGTCTTTAACCTCTTTATAAAGTTCCTTATTTTTAGTCTTCAAGCTCGTGACTTCATCAGCTGCCAATGTATGGGCTAACTTTTTAACTAAAAGCTCACCTCTCAATCATTTGGCCTCTATCTCAGCCATAATCTTGGCACTCTTGGCTTTAGCAGTTTGTATTTTAGAGGAGTTATAAGCCTCCTCTATTTTCTGCAATAAAATGACCATGCCATGAATTACAAGTCACTAAATACATTAAACAAAAGATTATGTGTACCTTTCTCTTTTGCTCTTCAGCATCATCTATGGTCGTCAATATATAGCCTGTGATATGCAAAACAATAAAGGAGTAATAGTGAGATTAATATCATAAACCAAAGCAAACCGTAGTTGCAAGAAAACTCACATCATATATGTTAGCAGCAATATGGGCTTTATCGTTGCCCTCAATCCATCCACATTCCTTTTCATTATCTTCTTGTTATGTGGAAGGATGATCCCTTCCAATAAAGCTAAGGATTTGAACCTATCACCTGGTGCTAAATCAATATCCAAAACCTTATAGTTCTAGCTTAGGATAAAGTGCTTACCTACCTCACAATTGGGAACAAACTTGGTAGACCTAATGTTAAGAGTCTTATTCCTTAAAACCTCCTTTGACTTCTTGTCCATGCATTTGCTCTTCTTGGATAGAGGTTAGCTAGCTAGTTCTTTCCTACTTCTCTTTTTCCTACTTCTCTTTTTAGGGCTTGGCATAGGATTTGTCTAGTGGGCCAAGTCATCCATGACCTCTTGAGGAATAACCTTCGCATTGTTGTCGGTAGAAGGATCACAACTAGCTTCTCCCAGCAGTTGCTCCTAATAAGTGTCTTTGATTATTGGAAGTAATTCAAGCTATGTAGTCCCAACAGCTTCTATCTACTCAGTTGATTGACTTACGTCGACATGAGGGGTTTCTTTTTTCTTCTGCGTGGCTAGTTCCTTGATAACATGATCCTTGGCCACTTTCTTTAGTGTTGGTGGTCAATTAGTAGCCACTTTAGTAGCTGTACGCTCATTAGGTTTTTGTTTTTTTTGTTTTTAACTTTGGCTAGAGTTAGAAACTTCTTGAGATCCACATGCCCTTTACCCACGTTTGCTTGAAAGAGAGAGTATTATAAAAAGAAAGAGGAAGAATAATTAAAGACTTATAAGTTTGTGTTAAGCAAAGCTCAAAGGCAACAAGTCTCCTCCTATGAATCATGAGAACAACTTTCCTCCTTTAGCTTTGCTTGGCACAGAGGGTAGATCAAACCTACCTTCGTTGTTAGAAAATATAGGGTCCCCATTTTCATATCTAGATAAAATCCTCTTAGAATTCCAAAAAAACATCATATTTCCTCATTTGTCTTTAATCTTCTTGGTAGCAGCAGCATCATTTGGCAACAACTCAATGTCCTTAGTTCGAATGGGTTTGGTCCATTTGCTCTAAAAATCCGACTCCACATCCAATCTAATAGAAACATATGTATCATGCCACTTATGGATTTTAGACCTTACTTTATCCATAAACTTGCAATCGTACGAAGTTGCTATGTAAAACCAACCATTCAGCTATCTCCTTATCAAGAAAAAATACCTAAACAATTGAGGTATGGCCCTAACCTCAAGTTCCTCACATATTATCTCCAACACCACTACAAGCCTATAAGTATTGAGAGAGAATATACTTGGAGCAACACAAAAGTAGTTAAAGAATTGTTTTTGAAAAGCAGAAAATGGCATACGCAACCCAAAATCAAGATATTTCAAATACAAGTGAAACTCATGGTTAATAAGAAAACAAACTCTTTCATCCTCCCTCAGCTTATGCAAGTGCCATTCGTTAGGAAGATCTTGCTTGTATCTATTGTATTTCACAAAAAGCGACCTAATAGCATAACTCACTACCCCATTTAGAGAATCAATATTATAAATAACGTTGTTATATAAATACCTAACAACTAACCTATCTTTCCTATCATCAAGATAATTATCTACGGGTAGAGTATCACTACAAGCGAGTTTTTCCCATATTTCCTTTGTGCTAATTGCTGAACTGCTAAAAGAGGAGGCTAAACCAATCCTTCTTTAGGGGGAGGGTAGGGGAAGAAGTAGCCTTAGAAAGAGTTGCTTTGGAATCTAAAGAAACAAGAAGACAAATGACTCTTCGAACCATACCTGTTGAGCTTAAAGTAATGGAAATCACCTATGCATACAAGAAAACCACTTAAGATTTGGAAAAAAATTTGTAGTAGAGGAATTCGTAGAAGAGTTTCAAAAGAGAGATGTAGAAGGTGAAGAGTAGGAGATGATAATCATAATGAAAAAAGGCCTTTATACGTATATGTTAATTACTTCCCCTTTTAAAATTCTAATGCACGGCTAATGGGGATTTAGGCATTGATTAGATGGTTAAGCATAAATGGTTAATACGTGTCAAAGACAAGATATCTAAGGTCATTGCACCATTGGCAGTTAATAGGCCCTGTGATGTAATGATGATAGACATTATGGCTGTCCCACATGCTTGTGTAGAAAATGAACAAGTGGGAAAATCAAAAGTCTACAACCATTTTCTTGAAGTTCAATATAGCGTGTTTCAAATGTCAAATTGAAGGACACTAACAACAACACAATGAATTAGCTTGGAAGGTATTCTATAATTTCCAAGAGAACACATACTTGGGCCCTTGCTGCCCAATTGATCGAGTTGAGGATTGATTCTTATTATTAACACCCATAGTTGAATTTTCTATCACGGTAGTTGCAGGGGGGTAGGGTAGATCTTGATAGTAGAATTTCGCCCAATAATATTGCTCGGCTCCTTAGCTACCGAATGGCCGATCATTATTATTTTCATTTAAGCCCTTTGATGACTTAGCACATCTAATGGGCTTAAGGGCTTAGCTTACTTAAATATTTGGTTCAAGTTTGAAAGGTGGCACGGAAAGTTGTAGCCTTACACGACTTCATTACATAACTGCCTACTACTTCTATTCTTTAGGCATGTGCTTAATTAAGAAGTTGCCTCCTAGGCTACCAAAACGACCGATCATTACTATTTTCATTTAAGCCCTTTCGATGGCTCAGCTCATCTAATGGGCTTAAGGGCTTAGCTTGTTTATATATATTGTTCAAATTTGAAAAGTGGTACAAAAAGTTGTAGCCTTGCATGACTTTATTACATAACCACCTACTACTCTTATTCTTTAGGCATATGCTTAATTAAGAAGTTTCCATATAGTCCATAGCCGGGGACTACTTGTTACTATAGACATGTGCCTATAAATAGGGAAAAGAAAGCACTCTAAGAACTCTCTAACACCATCAAATATGATTAGCTTTCTTACTCATTCCCTTTGAACATAAACTTACTTAGGCATCAGAGCAGCTATGTCGGACTAGCCCGGTCACCTACTATAGCCTTTCTTTTCCTCTTTTATAGGATCAAATTTTAATACCAAAATTGACTAACAACACTTTTCTCCCCTTTTCTTCTCTCAATCTAAACATAGGTAAAAGAAATGAAAATCAAAAGTGAAGAAAAGATAGTTATAACTTGACTAAGTTACCCTTTATTTTCCTATCCTTTTAAGGGTGTTTTTATGATTTATTAAAATATATTACTCTTGAAATTTGGAGATAGATTTTCCATTTCTATCTTCATAAATCAAATACATACTTTGTAAGTTGTTAATCTCTACTCATTCAAATATAGTGCAAACATGACTATTATTGATAGGGCATTTTAGATGTTAGTCCCTTAAACCCATGTTGAATTGTGTAGACAATGGCTTGACTTGGCCTGCTAACATCCAACCTAGTCATTCAACTAATTGACCTTAGCATAAGCTCTCCAAACAAGCCATCCCTTCTAAATGACTTACCCAACCTTAGATGGCCATAATGGTTATTGGACAAATGGATAAGGCTTGGAGACTCAACCAAACATTATGATCCTATAAATCTAGAACACGTTGGATTCCATACTCCCATTACCTAACTCGTGCAGATGTGCCAGCATGCTATACGTACTCCCTTGATTCTCAGCAGCCCTCCTTTATAAATAACCCAAAGCATTCTAAAGGTAAATCACCTTGACTCTTTGCGTACTTAGACTCTCTTTGTGATCTCTTAGTACTCTTGCTTACTCTCCTTTTTACATAAATACCAACTTTAGTATTAGAGTGACTATGTCGGACAATACCTTGGCACCTCTTACTTTGCTCTATTTTGTAAGCCTACCACACATTAGTACAAAGCCCAAACCAATTTACTCTATTAGCTAAATCATATTAATGTTAACGATATTTGGTGCCATTTATGGAAACATAAACTCACTTGATATCCAAAACACAATAAACACATCCAACACCTTCTTATAACTAATTCATTATGTGACAAACAGTAGACCTAAATAACAACTAACCTCCAGTTAAGCATACCTTTGAATGGTGTCAATTGGAGCAGCTAGAAAAAATTGTTGAAGAACTTATAGCTAAGAATGCCCAAACTGATGCTTGAAACAGAGAACTTTAGGTTAGGGTGGATAAGGTAGAAAGGTAGAGTAGGTGAAGTAAGTTGCTTCCCCTTGTTGACTTCTCAAATGCTCGAGATGACTAGAACCATCATCCCCGACAGCAGTAATAGCAGAATAACGGGGTACCCTTAGCCCAACCTTGTAGTGCAAGATTAGTAGGAGTGCCTTACGGCTAATCGCAATTACCCTCTTACTGGCAATGAATAGGTGGCTAACTACTATAGTGGGCTCACCCATTTAACAATACGTGGAACTCATTTGGCTAACAATGTCGACCTGAATGAGCTTCATTCGGTCATTAATAGGTTCCCGAGAAGTAGAAGAGCAAAGCTATTAAAGGTGCTGGCATTGTCGCCAATAACAAAACTCCCTTCACAAAGGGGTGTCCAGGATAAGGTCATCCCTTCAAATTCAAAGCTCCCTACTTTGGACCAATATGACGAGATGGGTGATCCTAATAAGCACCTACTCTACTTCCACAACCTCATGAACCCCTACGATTATGGGGATGTAATCATGTGCAAGGCCTTCCCAAGCACTTTGAGGAAGGTAGCTTGGACATGGTTCAACCAATAGCCTAAGAAATCTATCTCTTCATTTGATGAGCTCACTTATCATTTCAGCTTACACTTTCGGGCTAACAAGCCCCATCCAAAGATACATCATCATTGTATTTGATTTGCTAAAAGGAAAGGGAAACCCTTCATGAAGATGTAGTACTATTTAACAATGCTATAGTGGAAATCCCTTAGCTCGATGAGGGAGTAGTAGTTCAAGGCACCCAACTCAGCATTTGATAGTCTAGAGATTTCTTTCGTTTGATCTACAAAAGCAAACCCAAGACCCTAGCTAAATTTTGGTAAAAGTCCTAGAAGTATATGGACCAAGGGGACAATATTTATATAAGGTATGAAGCCGACTTAGAGAGGTCAGGAGAAAAGAAAGATAAGGAAAAGGGGTATGTTAATGACTGCCTTAGTGGCAAACAACTATGCTACTTTGAGTTTAAGGAGCTTGAATGGCAAGAAGCACCCATCACTCTCTTTGACGTACATCCAGCATAACCTCCCCTGAACTAATCCCTCGACCAAGTGTACATGGAGGTCCATAGGAGGGGGTTAATCTAGAAACCCCTTAAGATGAGGGGGAACCCCAGCTATAGAAACTCAAACAAGTACTATCAATTATATGAGGATTGCAACCATACCACAAACGATTGCTTTCAATTGAAAAGCACCGTAAAGTACACCATCTAGAGAGGGTACTTTTAGGATTATGTGGTTGACACTAATGATGGCAAAGAGAAGGCACCTCAGAGACGACGAACTAAGGATGTTCAAGAAGAAGACAACAATGACTGTTGCAATATAAAGCTTGGCAAAGACAATAAGTTACCAAGCAATCTATAGAGTTCGTGGTGGTAGACTACCCATCCCCCTACAATGCAATTTTGGGACAATCGAGCCTTACCAGCTCAAGATCATCACATTGTCCCTTTACCTGAAAGCTAAATTCCTTAGTCTAATCAAGGTGGGAATTTGCAGATGTGACCAGAAGTTCTCAAGAGAGCTTTATGTGAAGTTGGCTCAAGGTGACATCATCTTTGCTTTAAAGATAAGGCCATAGGAGAAACTAATTAAGAGAAGCAAGTCAGGTGAAAAAATAAAGGAGGTACAAGTCAGCATTAGCCCTAAATAAAGACGCCTCTAGAATTGAAGGAAGTTGTTGTTTAGCTCCTACGATCTAATGCGATTTGGTTTACTTAGTCATTGTTAGACATGCTTAGCATCTCACTTGACCTAGTAACCCACTGCCTCAAAATTGATGATAAGATTCGACCTGTTAAGTAGAAGAAGAATCACTTCACTCTAGAATGGTAGGTTGTAATAGAATAGAGGCATAAAAGCTGCTAAAGGTAGGCTTCGTTTAGGAAGAGAAGTATCTGACCTAATAATGTAATTGAATCGGAACCGATACAACTTAAGGAAAATGTAACACATGCAGAACACCTAGTTCAGATCACTGATAGTAAGATTTAGAAATTACGAAACAAGGAGATCAGGTATGTAAAATTACTTTGGAAAAATCATGAGAGGGAAGAAGCTACTTGGGAAGCGAAGGAAGAAGCAAGACAAAAGTACCCCCATTTGTTTGAAGTTTCAAGCATGTCTCTAAGTTTTGAGGACAAAACATATTTTAAGGGAGGCAGGATTAGCGGTCCTATAATTCGACTAAGGGTACTTCCTGAACATTCCCAAGGATAAACTAACCTAAGAATTCAAAATTACATTTAAAAAAGAACTTAATTTTCCAATTCAAAAGCCTATTATCGATAAAACCCGAATATGAAAAACTGTAGACTCTAAAGTCACTTAAGACCCTAAACCCTAAAACAACTGACCTGTTACCCTAAGCAATTAATTGATAATTTAATTTGAATAATTTATTCAACTCTAGAAAATTTCATAATTTTATAAGAATTAAATCATAATTTACAAAACAATTTAAGAAGCAAACTTTAAAAGAATTTCCTATAAGATAATTTCCTTATCTTCATGCTTAAGCTTTATACATGTAAATAAGTGAACCAACTAATCACCTTAAATAACTTATCAATTGAGAGTTAGAATCATTTATCAATCGATAACTTATCAAAAACTAGTGATAAGATACTTTCCTTATCACATCTTAACTTACAGTACATATGGACAAAATTTCATATACTTAACTTTAATAAAGTAGACAAGACAATTCTATGCCCAAAAGGAAAGGCCTAATGGCCGATTCTTACATGGCTATGAGGGGAGGGCATGCTTTGTCTTTCATCCATCAATCACTTTGTCTTGCACTCCACTATTCACCCCTTAATGCTTACATCATCTAGTCTTTTCAAATGTTGGCTTTTGTACATGTTACAAGACAACCAAAATCAAACTTCTTAAACACACTTCCCACCCCTTACACAATTGGCCACTCTCTCTCTCATATCCCTCACTTTCATTTTTACTTCCATTTCTCTCACTTGAAAATCAACCCAAAAGTGGAAATACAAAAACCCTACAAATCCTATACATTGCCGCTACTAACAAAGTTTCCACACTTACAGCATTCAACTCCACTTTGTGTATTACATTTGTCAACTTCCAAACATTACTTTTAGGATCCTTAGAACATTCTTCAAACCCCACTTCAAAGGACCAAAACTCAAAGTTTCCAAAAGGTAACAAGAAGGAGGAAGTAAGACAAAAAGCTTAAGTGGAAACTTGGTGCTTAACTACAATACTTTTGCTTTGTGGATGAGTAAGTGTTTCTTTATGTTAGTAGTTTAGTATTACATGTTAGGAAACCATGTTTTCTTGAGGATATGTGTATAATCATAAGTTGATGAAACATCTAAGACTACCCTAGAAAGCAAACTCATGAAACCCTTACTTGAAAGTTTACTTATGAGTATGTAAAATTGATGTTATGTAGAGATACTTATTTAACACTTAAAATGAAAGATTTTAAGTTGAGAAAATCATGAGATGAGCACTTGAATGAAGAGGAAGCATGCTGGATGTGAGAATTTGTAAGTCATTTGGATGTTATTTTCACTTCTATTAAGTCAAATATGCTCAAATCTAGACTTAGGTAAAGGAAAATTCATTACATGAAGCTTTTATGAGGGAACCAACTTTATAAGGCATGAACTATGATATGGAAGTTGTAATAAGTATGAGATTTACTATTTTCATATAAAGCATAAGCTAAGTAATCATCTTATGGAAGAAAAGTCAAGTTAAGATTTGAATATAAGTAGTTTAGGTTCATGATGTAACCCTTAAACTTAAGGAAATGATGAAACAAGTTAAAAAATTAAGTTGGAAGCCTCTACACCAAACCGACTAGATCTAGAACCTTGATAAAAGATACTTAAAAATATGACAAAAGTAAGTAAACTAAGTGAAAAGACCAACCAAGGCAAATACGATAAGTATATTGAGCCTAAAACTCAAAACCGAGCTTAAAATTCTCAAAACGGGCCTTAAACACCAAGTTGAACCCTCATGAAATTTCTGACCAGCAATTTAATACAACAATAAAAGTTGTTTTAAGATCCTTAAGAAACCTACAAGACTCACCTTAAGCCTAACAAAGTGACTATCCTTGATTTTGATAAAAAAAAAAAAAAGCCCATTTAACAACTGAAGTCCACTTAAAAGCCCATGAAGTTATTGATAGCTTTAGGAGTATAAATTAAAATTGGGAATATGACCTTAAGGAATATTTTAAGCCTAGAATGAAATCTTAAGCCCAAGGCTAAAGGATTTCCTAAGATATAAAAAGGCCCATTAACCAAACAAAGCCTAAAAGCACTCCACAGCATGAGGACTGCTACTATTCTGACTTATAGGTAGTTTTGCATTACTCATCTCGAAAATCTAGCCTCATCACGTTAAAGTATACTCGAAAATGATGAAGATTGGCTATAAGATTGTAAAAAATCGGATTTAAAATGAGAAAGTTATACGTGATTGAACTTTTAGGTAAAACCGAGAAAAATACGAAATCAAGTCAAAAGTATAACTTAAAGGGTTTTAGCTTATTTTTCCAAATTCTTTTTCAAATCCTTATAGTGTTATATTTGCAATGTCTAGGGGACCTAGCTTTCGGAGACAACCTACCCCCAAATTACTTCGATTGACCTGCATGGCTGTATGAGTGAATTCTTGATGACTCCTTACTTAACTTTGCTTACAGAATAAATTCACCTAAATATATATATATATATATATATGAAAATTAGATGCTTGTAGGATATGGGAAATGCATGTGTGTAAATTTATGATTGAATGATATGGTTAGGTAAACACATAATAATGAGAATTATTTGTGATAACATATATGTGTATTTATATGGAATGAAATTGTCTCATCACCATGAAAACCGAATTAATCACTTATACGATTAACAAATTCAATAAATCATGCATTCCTCATAATTGCATTCAGACGACGTTGACTGTCACTTCACATAGAAGATGGGAAGAGACTCATAGGAGGAGGACCTCGTGCAGAATTAGGCACTAACTACATCATCATTTTTATTAAGTCTCTATATTAAGCTGATAGACTTATTAGGCGCCGGGAGACACCAACCGTTGGCAAGGGGCCATGTTTTGTAGCTTCTACATAGGGTGCGTATTTGTGGATTGTGGAGGCCACTATAGAATTAGGATTTTGAAAATATGTTTTGTTGCTCCAAATGAAAGTATATTATATACGTTATATATATAGTTTTGTTTTGACTTAAGCACAATAGTGTAATTGATATAAAACCTAAGTATTAGGACCCGGATTTCGGTTTGTGTCAGTTAATTATCTCCAACCCCGAATACAAGAGGCATAATTCTAAGTTATGTGCAGTTCTTAGGTCATTGCATGCATTCATATGTTGTGAATTAAATAAACTTCTATTATGAGTTTTTGACGAGGGGATTTATTTCACTAATTTTAAGCTTACACCTCGATAGATTTCTTTTGTTGTAGGGAAACCTCTTTATTCATTCGGGCTAAGGAATGCTCGAGGTGAGTCTTGTTTGGAAATGAGATAGAGTGATCAGGGAATGGAGAGGAGATTTATGTAATAGCTTTTTGTAAATAGCCATTTATCTTTACTTTTGTTCATATTATAGATTGAAGTTTCTAATGCAATTTCCTATACGAACTGCATTCATTTGTAATATTTTTTTGGTGTGGAATACAATAAATCCATACGTTTACTTGATTAATTTATATCAAAAAAGTAAATTTAGATAAATTGATATATATTATTTATCTATGGGCCTAGTGGTAACGTACAGTGGAAGGAGCCTTACGTGTTGTATGAAAAGCCTATGATCAACAAGAGAGTCGATTATAGATCTTTATATGGTACATGGTGATCTACTATAACAACGATACTGTTAGGTCATGATATCTTTAACCTAGCCACTTTATTCCTAGCCATTGCCGAGCTTTCAAGTTGTCAATGCCAATCTATCGAACTAGTGCCAAGTGTACTACACTACTATAACGAATTGCTATACCAAGTGTACTACACTACTATAATGAATTGCTACACCTAAGTGTCTAAGATAATTTGCTGAGAATACCTACTATATCGAATCTGAACTATGCTAAGCTATTTACTGCACTGACCCCTGTAAAATTCCTCACTAAGCTAGATTGCTTAAGTGTGTGTGTCAAGAGTTTGGTTAGTACTAAGCTAAACTGAGTTGATCAACTATTCAGGTGTTGAACTTTCGTAAGTTGAATTGTTATTGTGATCAAGCTGATCTGTTGAGTTATGAGGTAGACCGAACTACTGTCCTTCAACTTCTCCTAACTCAAGTCTTCATCGTATATGTCCTTCAGCTTAGATAAGCTGTGCTTATGATGCATTCAAAGCATCAAGAGCTCAGGTTTCCATACCTTGCTCGCTCAGCCTATCTCGTACAACTTGTTTACGATTGGCATTTCTTTCTTGAGGTTGAGCGTCCACTAATCTTTGCACGGTCATAACCAAGTTGATTACAATGGTAGTGAGGTTTTCTAATTGTTCATTCGTAGTTTAAGGGGTCTGTTGCTCAATATGCCCATAAATAAGAGCATCACTCTCAACATTGCTTATCTCTCCTAGTATATTGATATAGATACCCCATTTTTGCCATCTTTTATTTTAATTTCAGTCTCCTTTTACTTTTGAGTCAAGTTTAAAAAAATGATTAATGAAAAAATTGAATAAAAAAATAATAATAAAAACAAAAATTGAAAGAAAATAAAAAAAAAAAGTGCTAAGTTAAGTCATTTAAGGTCGGATCAAATAATAGTATCCGTTCAATTTAATAAATTCTAAGTCATTAAAGAGTTAGGTTTTAAAAATATTTTTAAACTAATCTAATATAAAGAAGATTTTTTTTTTATCTGATTTATATTAAGCTAAGTAGACTTAGGAATTATTAAATGGACTAGTGAGTATTTTGGGCTAAATTAAATCTATGATTAAAAAAATCCAAATTTATGGCTTATAAATAATGGATAGTAAGCTATAAAAAAGACATGTTTTCAAATTCACACATGTATCCCGAAGTTACATAGTTTTTCACATCCTCATGATCTCTATCACAATCCATGAATATCCTCACAATCTTTCTCACAATCCACTCATCTCCCTAAATATATATACACTCATGATTAGAGTCACATCCCCAAACATTGTACAAACTCATGACCAGATTCACATAACACATTCACTACAACATACATACACCCGACCCACGATAATACACATTCTAGTACAGAGCATACGGACATTGATCCATAGAGCACACACACACGTTGATCACTAAGCATGCACATATGTTCACAACATATGCCGAAACACATGAGTACTGCACCATCCAATTCGCATGTCACAACACTTACGTCTACACATGCCAACTAGTACATGCATTTAAGGATCACGACACGATCAATATGAATATGTCGATCACATACTATTCGACTTGCTTAGGTAATAAAAAAAATTATTTTATTTATTGTGTTTTTTTAAGTTAATTAATTTATTTTATTGACTTGTTTTATAGTGTAGATTTTTTTTTTATAAATTTTAATAATTGTCATGCTATTTATAATTTTTTGATAATTTGTAATATTTTGATGAATTTTATTTTTTTGAAAAGTTGTATATCTTTTCCCTAAGATCCGTATTTTTGGAGAAGATACATATCAAAAATTGCATTTTTTAAAAGTTGTATATCTTTTCTCTAAGATTCGTATCTTTATAGAAGATAAGTATCAAAAATTGCATTTTTTGAAAAGTTGTATATTTTTTCTTTAAAATTTGTATCTTCGAAGAAGATATGTATAAAAAATTGCATTTTTTTGAAAAGTTGTATATCTTTTTTTCGAGATTCGTATTTTGGGAGAAGATACGTATCTTAGCATATTTTATATTTAGGGTTTGAAAAAGATCAATTTTTGGCACGTAATGGTTTTTTAAAATTAAAAATATTAATTGAAGTTTTTCAAAAGATTTAGTTAGTTAAGATTTTTTAAAAAAAGATTTGCGAAATTATATCTTTATAGGTATTTTTTTTAAATAATAATTTAATAACTAACATAAATCTAGCTTGATTTCTTTTAAAAAAGATTCACTCACTAAATCTTTTCTTATAAAGAAAAAAGAATTACGTTAGTTTGATTTCGACTAGCGTGTACGTAGGTACTTCTAGGACAACCATAAAAAAAATAATTTTTTTTCTTTTCTTGAAATTTCGTAATAAAAAAATCATAAAAAATTCATTTTAGTTACATTTTTATATATTTGTAAATATCTCAGCATGTTTAGAAAAATTATAAAAAATAAAGCCTATTAGCTTTTTTTTTATCTTTACATGATGACTTAGTCTTAATAGATTAGCCTCTAAACTTAGTTTTTGTAATTTAATTTTCTAAAAAAATTATTTTTAGAATATTCATAGATTAGTGGATAAATTAAGGTTTTCCCACTTAAAAACCCTAATTTCATTTTTTACTAGTTTAACTTGTTAGTAACTCCAATTTTTTTTAAAACATTTTTTTAAAAGAAAAATGTTTCCTTAATTTAATGTCAAGTAATTTATATTAACCAAGCTGTATTTGATATAAGTAAAATTAAGGAAAACTGAAATAGGGCTCAACAAAATTAGCCACTCCATTAGGGATGCTTGGTGGGCTAATCATGTAAAAGCAAAAAAATTAATTAATGGGTTTCATTTTTTTATGTATATATTGTAATATAATTATATTAACCGAGTTTTAGTAATGTAGGCTTCTAAGAAAAAAGCTTGGCCCCATGGACCCCTTATTAGGGGATTTAGAGGGAATTTTTTTTATCACTTATATGCTTACATGTGGTTAGACTTAGGACACCTTAGGAATCTAAGATGGGTTGCCGTTATATAACCCTCAAGTTGTTAGGGTCTTTACCTTCACCAAGCGATGATAGGCAAGCCTAATTATGATTCGATGTAACTTACTAGGCGTTTTCTTGGGAATACTAGAGGCTACAAAGCTTAAGATTTGTAGATCTTACCCTTCTAAATCATTGTAAAATAAAACGAGGTTAGTAATTTTCAAATTATAGGAGCTAGAAAAGAATTATTACAAGATGTGAACAATTAGACCTTATTTTCAAAATTTAATGTACTTATATATATGTGTACATGGGCTTTATTTTCAAAAAAAAAAAAATTAGAAATTCATACACTTATATATGTAAGTTTACATAAACATTGACCACGGGTTTATAATAATTTTATTCCTATAGTTTATTAAGAACCAACCCCATTATATTGCACGTACGTGTAGCATATTGTATCACATTTATTTTATATACTATCTTATGTAATATATGTGAGTTTTGTAGATTTTATTTTATTTCATCAGTAATAGGTTGTGTAACATAAGATTTAATATAGAAAGTACAAAATCATTAATATTCCCCTTATACCATAATATGCCAACGTTAAAAAAAATAAAAAATTTAGTGTCAACTTAAATTTTTTTTGGCATGTAATTATGAAAATTAACTATAATAAAAATTATTATGGAACTGTCTTTTTTTAAAGGCTTTCTAACAATTTTTTTTTTAAAAGAAAATTTGAAAAGATATTTTATGATTAAAAAACCAATTTTATGATAATTTTATTTACTCAACTGATTTCTATTGCAATACCCCACATGTACCATACTATTAGGAACTAACAAAATACAAAATTAAAAAAAAAAAAAATTTAACCATCAGATTCGCATTGTAAATTATTTGCTATCTCAAAGTTATTAATCTTATAAATGTCTACGCTCTCATTCTTCGTGATTATCTATTAAATTGTCACAATCCCAATAGAGCTTTCTTCGTAAGTTGTCACCCTTATGTCATTTTTGAATAAGTTTCTCATTGTAAAGTAATTTTCGCTTCTCCATATCATACTTGTAATATAATCATCATCCCTGTAATATAATCATCATCCCATGTCATCAATTGTCAGTCCCAATGTTCCCATTTCTTTTTTATCCTTTCGTTTATATAATAAGTTTAGATTTGTCAATGTCAATATTAGGCTGTTTGTAACATTAAATAAGCATTGATTTTTCAATAAAAGTTTCCAAAAAAAAAAAAAGGTTTTCAAAATAAAAAAAAAAAACTTGATTTTTTATTTTTTAAAAGAAAGGGAATGTGGTGTTGCTAATAAGAAAGGATTCTTGCAGGCTTTAAAAGATTACTTTTTAAGTGATTTGGCCTAACCTAAAGCCCATAATTACTTGTTTTAAAAAACAAGATGTTTGAAGCTCTTGAATAGAGAATAGCTATAACAGAATGCGTTTTGAGTAAGCATACGAAGCAAGTTAGGACCATAGCCTATATGTAAGCCTAAGAGCCTATTGACACATCATCTCAGGTAGACAAGTTTAAAGAGTTATAGGTTCATGAGCCCACCATCAATATGATACAAGGTTTATAAAGGTTGTTAAGGATAGATTTGAATAGTCAAGCCTAAGGGGCGTGTCTTTGCCAGGATCTAAAAAACAAGATTGCAACCTTAGAAGAAAAGTTGGTGATGTTAGAAAAAAAAACTTACTAGCATAGAAATGGTAATGGGTTATGTGCTCAAGCAGCTTGAATGTTTAGATCCTAGTATGGATAGGACATCACAACCTAAGCATGAGGATGATACAAAGAAAGAGAAGTTAAGAATGAATGTGTCAATTGGGAAAGCCCAAGATCAAGACAGGCCCGTCCACAACAAGAAGAGGTGACTTACATAGTTTAAGATTCCAATGGCCCAAGTATTCAAGCAATTGAAAGAGGCAAGGTTGTTAGCATGTGAAATCACAACAAAGAAATACAATTCAAAGGAACATGACCCCAACAAATGGTGTGAATATCATATGAGCCTAGTAGAGCATACCATAGAGAATTATTGGAAATTGAAGCATAAGGTGCAAGATTTGATTAATGCTAAGATTATCTAACCAAATTTTCTAGAGACTAATGAGTCTATAGGTAATGATATCCTTAACTTAAGGGCATTAAACAGATAACTTCTAGTATCGGGTATTGAGGGTTTACTACTAACATATGATAAGATAACTCACCATTTGAAGTAGTTGGGTATATCTTTAGGAGATTAATTCAATTGAATAGGCCAAGTTCGAAGGAGTGACAGAAGTGGAAGAGAGTTTTAATTCTTGCATTTATTTCTTTCAAAATAATCTTTCACTTTGAAGCTTGTAGTGAACACGATCTATTTGAATGAAGTGTTTTTCTTGTGCATTTTGTGAACCTAGCTCAGTTCAACAATGGCATGCCATTAGCCCTTCATTAATGAAATACTTCATGCAAGATTTGGGGCAAATGAAAATGGATAAAGTAAATGTAAACTTGGAACTTAAAACTTTTTACTTAAGGGGATGTAACACATTACTTGAAAAGTTTAGAATGAAAAGAGGCAAAACATGTCCTAAACATTAACCCTAAACACATGAGAGTTGAGCGACACAATGTGAGTACTTAGGCTCTTTCCTTAAAGGAGGTTTGTCTTGAACTTAGAATACATGTCAAAATGATGTTAGGCATTCATTTAACTACATTAAACACATTTATCCCATGCAAATCCATTTGAGCCCTTTAGGGATTTTTCTTAAAATTAGCCTTGCCAAGAACCACCTTATACTAAGGTAATAAGGAGGTTAGGGTTACTAATTTGGAGAAAATGAGTAGAATAACTTATGCTTGCTTTAGTTATACTAATTCATGAGCAAATATTGTCATAGATAATTCAATTTCTTTAAGATGAAGAAGAGTTTCAAACCATATACACCTCACAGGCTTATATAGTCATTTAAACACCTCAAGCCTATAGATTTTTCCCAAACACTCTAAAGCCATACACATCTCACCTAAAGCTTATATACCTTAAACCCATGGTTTTAGGGCTTCAAATACCATCAAGTGAAAACTTAACAATGGAAGGTGACTACCTTGACCAAAAAAAAAAAAAAAAGGAAAAGAAAGTAAAGAAGAGCAAAAAAGAAGATTGAAAATATTAGTAAGGTGGTCACCTTTAAGCATGAGCTAGATTGTCAATAAGCTTGAAGTCCAAACTTATGATCTCACCCACTATACCACCCTTGATGAAACTCTTTTGACTAAAGAAATGGACATATCTTTAGCAAAATTTGCTCATGGAACTAGGATAAGTCCATATTTAATTTCTCTTAGGTTCTTGGTTTGTAAACTCGGGACAAATTGTATATGATTTCTTCAAAATTGGCTGAAGTGCATTAATATCCATTTGCTCAAATCATTAACCAAAAGCCTTACATTGTAAACCTAGAAAAAACTTAATTAATTGACTAGAGTGTACCATTTACAAGATAGGCAATACTTTTTTGAATTGATGCCAAGAGTGAAAATAGACCTATGAGAGTGTAAAGAAGTCCTGTTGAACTAAACATTCCAAGTAATGGTATCTATCCTCTTAATGGAAAATTAAAAAATAGTTGGGTGCTTTCTCGAATACATGAATGGTATTAACCTTAAGTTTGAAATCAGTGCTTCTAAAATGTTTAGAGATCACGAATTATACTCTAGGAAACAAGATTGAAAGAATGAGTTACCACTAGGCAAGGGGCAAGCCAACCCCTTATTTATGATCTTTAGACTCTTCAAGACTTTTTTACTTGTTAGCAACATAAGTTTCCATCAAAGAGTGCTTTATGAATTTTTGGCAAAAAAAAAAAAAAAAAAACTTTTAGAAAAGAAATGAAACTTTTTTTTTTTTAAGAGAGATTTCTTTAAAAAAAAAGTCAAAATTTTCAAAGAATCATCAAAATCCCTTAAACTCAAGTCTTAGATCATTTTGTTAAAACTCATCAAAGTCCTTAAAATTCATGGATCGCTTAACTTTTAATGCATTGTCCATTTCATATAGTAATCTTAGATCGCTTGCTCATTGGAATGCAATTCAGTCTTTTCTAAGATCACTTGCTCAAAGGAGTGTTGTCCTATCCTTAGATGGGTTGCTTGCTCGGTAGAGCGCCATCTAATCCTTTTTGATGATTACCTGCTCGAAGGAGCACCATCTTATCTTTTCTAGGATTGCTTGCTTAGTAGGGTACTATCCTATTCCTTGTTAGATCACTTGCTCAAAAGAGCGATGTCCTATCCTTTGTTTGGTCACTTACTCAATAGAGTGCTATCCAATCCTTTTTAGGATCATTTACTCAAAGAAGCATTGTCCTATCCTTAGTTAAGTTGCTTGCTTGGTAGAGTGCCATCTAATCCTTTCCAAGATCGTTTACTTAAGGAACGTTGTCCTATTCCCAATTGGATCACTTGCTTAGTAGAGCACCATCTAGTCTTTTTTAGGATTGCTTACTTAAAGGAGCATTGTCCTATTCCTTATCAGATCGCTTGCTCATTGAAGCACTATATAATCATTTCCTGGATCACTTGCTCAAAGGAGCATTATCCTATATAGTCTATTCTAGGATCACCTGCTCATAGGAGCATTATCTTATTCTTTATATTTATTAAAGTAATCTTAGATCGCTTGCTTAGTTAAGTGCCATCCTATTTTGTCGTTAATAAAGCGTCATCCTATCTCATTTTCAAAAGATCTATCCTTTCGAGCAATAGGTCTTTAAAGAGATCTACCATCTTAAGGATACCCGACTTTTTAAGTCAAGACCCAATTTGTTTGGCATTTAAGGTCCTTACCTACTAATTCAAGTCAGGACTTAGAAAAAATGAGTATGTCTTTTTCGTCTTTATAGCAAAGTTTTTACAAACTTCGCTACAAAGAGAGATAGCTATAGACATCCCATTATTGTCACCCTTTATTTTAATTTCAATCTCTTTTTACTTTTGAGCTATATTTAAAAATATGATAAATTAAAAAATTAAATTGAAAAAAATAGAAAAAAAAAACGAAAATTGAAAGAAAATAAAAAATAAGTGTCAAGTTGTATCAGGTCAAGTCGAGTCATTTAGGATTAGATCGGATCAAATAATGGCATACGTTCAATTTAGTAAATTCTAAGTTATTAAAGAATTGGGCTTTAAAAATATTTTTAGACCAGTCTAATATAAAAAGGATTTTTTTTATCTTATTTATATTAGGCTAAGTAGACTTAGGAATTATTAAATGGGCTAACGGGTATTTTGGGCTAAATTAAAATGGACTAAATTGGGCCCAAGATGGAAAGCCTAAATCAATGTAAGGTT
The DNA here is from genome assembly GCA_024138015.1 of Lumnitzera littorea. Taxonomy (NCBI): domain Eukaryota; kingdom Viridiplantae; phylum Streptophyta; class Magnoliopsida; order Myrtales; family Combretaceae; genus Lumnitzera; species Lumnitzera littorea. The sequence goes on from JAMXBB010000007.1 coordinate 70,499,698, forward strand.
TTCTAGAAAACTGGATTGAATCTTTGGTGAATCTAATAAATCAAATCGGGTATTATTATATCTTTTGTATCTTGGATTTGTTAAAATTAAATCTATGATAAAAAAGATCCAAATTTATGGCTTATAAATAATGGAGTGTAGGCTATAAAAAAGACACGTTTTCAAATTCACACATAAATCCTGAAGTCATACATAGTTTTTCACATCCTCACAATCTCTCTCACAATCTATTCACATCCTCACAATCTTTCTCACAATCCACTTAAGTCCCTACACATACACACACTTACTATCAAACTCACATCCCTAAACACTATACAGACTCATGACCAGATTCACACAACACATTCACCGTAGCACATATACACTCAACCCATAACAACATACACTCTAACATAGAGTACATGCATGTTGATCTACAAAGCACACATGTACGTTGATTACTGAGCATGCACATATGTTCACAACACATATGCTAACTAATACACGCATCTAGGCAATCCACGAAGTCCAAACAATCACGACATGATCAACATGACCACGCCGATCATGTATGATTCGACTCATTTAGGTAATAAAAAAATTATTTTATTTAATTATTTATTGTGTTTCTTTCTAGTTAATCAATTTATTTTACTAATTTTTTTTAGTGTAGGTTTTTTTTTTTTTTTTATAAATTTTAATAATTGTCATGCCATTTTGTAATTTTTAGATAATTTGTAATTTTTCGATAAATTTTAGTTAAATTGCATTTTTTTTTTAAAGTTGCATAGTTTTTCTCCAAGATCTGTATTTTCGAAAAAGATACGTATAAAAAAATTACATTTTTTTGAAAAGTTGTATATCTTTTCTTCGAGATCTATATCTTTAGAAAAGATACGTATTAAAAATAACATTTTTTGAAAAGTTGTATATCTTTTCTTTAAGATCCGTATCTTTAGAGAAAATACATGTAAAAAATTGCATTATTTTGAAAAATTACATATCTTTTTTTCGAGATTTGTATTTGGGAAGAAAATACGTATTTTAGTATATCTTGCATTTAGAGTTTAAAAAAGATTAATTTTTGGCACATAGTGTTTTTTTATAAATAAAAAATCCTAATTAAAGTTTTTCAAAAGATTTAGTTAATTAAGGTTTTTTTAAAAAAAGATTGGTGAAGTTAGATATTATTACACTTTAAAAAAAATAATAATTTGATGACTAACATAAATTTGGCTTGATTTTTTTTTAAAAAAGATCCACTCACTAAATCTTTTCTTAGAAAAAAATACTATATTGGTTTGATTCAAATTAGTGGATACGTAGGCACTTTTAGGGTAACTATAAAAAAATATTTTTTTTCTTTTCTTGAAAATTCATAATAAAAAAATCATAACAAATTCATTTTAATTATATTTTTACATATTTATACATATCTTAGCACTTTTAGAAAAATTATAAAAAATAAAGCCCATTAGTTTTTTTTTTTTATCTTTATAAGGTGACTTAGTATTAATAGGTTAGCCTTCGAACCTAGTTTTTCTAGTTTAATTTTTTTTAATTATTTTTAGAATATTCGCAAATTAGTGGTTAAATTAGGAGAAAATCTTAATTTCATTTTTTTACCAGTTTAATCGATTGATGATATTAATTTTTTTTAATATTTTTTTAAAAGCAAAATATTTTTTTAATTTAATGTCGAGTAATTTATATTAAGTAAGTTGGACTTGTTATAAGTTTAATTAAGAAAAACCAATATAAGGCTTGACAATTGAGATTGAATATTCTCACAACAAGACTCCAATAAGTTTATAACCCAATAAAAGGATTCTATACAATATTACTAAGCATTATATCGAACAATGACTTCAACACTTGTTCTGTTTCGCATAGAGAAAACGCAGTACAACAAGATATGTAAACTACTTCAAAAACAAGTCACTACAAACACTTGGCTATCGGTCATAACCTCAAGCTTTAATACTAGGAAATATGATGTTTCTTAGAGCTTAGTTATCACAAGATCTTATTGTAGTGAGTTAGATGGGTCCTTCGAGATATTGAATAAAGCACAAATTGATGGGTTTGACTTTTCCAATAGTTTTGTGATGCTGCTTATTGGATTTAACTTGGTGATGAACATTATACAAACTTAGTTTCCACTTAATATGACACACAAGTACGAAAATAAGGTCCAATTGCCACTAACCTCGATCTACTAGCAAGATTAGACAAGAGTGAGGGTTTATAACTCGAAAGGGTTTCTTCCAAGACACAAGAGAGAATATTCATTAACAGTATGATGAAGATGAATGATTCTAACTACAAATGATAAGAGACTATTTATAGTAAGTTCATAAGACAATAAGGAAATGTGTGAAATTACATAAGGGGTAATATAATGTAAAAAAACCTAGTACATTGCCAAAAGGGGCGAATGAGACAATTACGACAAAGAGAATATAGTATAATGTTAGAAAAAGTAGAGATAGGTGGTGTAATGTTATTGCATCTATACATGAGGTAATAATATACTAGGGCCAAGTTGTTTAGGAATGGTAACATATTGGCATAGAAAAGTAGGGAGGCTAGGATTCGGGTCCTCAGCATTTGGTAGGTCAACATTTAGGTTCTTGGCATTGGGTTGGTCAATGATAGGATGCTCAACACTTGACAAGTTAGTTATACTAGAAATATCCACAAGCTCGATACATAATAATGAGACAAAGCAAATTAGGGTATGTTTGAGCTAGGCATTCAAGGAGTCTAGTAGCAAGCCTTCCTGGTATTGGAATTCATTGTGGTTGAACTACAAAAATAGAGTCCTCCTTACAAGATTTTGTAAGCCCTTGAAACAGGCTCGGGTGAGAGGTTCAAAGGTTGGAATTCCATCATTTAATGTCAGGAGTAGGTAATGCAGGAGATCAAGACTATTATGATAACCTAAGATACAACTTGGTGTACGACGTGGAGAATGATGATTATACCTACCATGAAGAGTAGTAGGAGAGATCATTAGTAATATGTGTGATGTTATATGGTGTCGGTACTAGATATGTAGATTCTTTATGTTGTTATGGTCATATATCTATAGTATGTTGTAATAAGAGCAAGTGAGACTCCAATAATGTTTATTATTTAGTATGGATTGTAAGAACATGACAAATTACATGGTTAAGACTGTGATTTGTTGATATTGTAAGTCGAGACTTATAAAGCCACCTACATTATGAGTTGAAGATTTCCTTAATATTAGTGTAGTTTGTGGATTATTTATTAAATGTACTTGAAGATATTAACGGGTTCTAAGCCTTTGCATGTCAGTATCATGGTATTGATATGTAGCAGGCTATAGCAACTTGAGTTTTAGGATGTTACAACTTAAGTGGTATTAAAACTCAGGTTAATTAATCTTCAAGCAACTAGGCTAATGATCTTTAGGACATTAAGCTATAAAGAGAGTGAGTTGAAATGGGATCGCATAGTAAACCTTATAATATATTGGTTTCAAAGTTTTCTACAAGTTAATTGTTGTTAACTATATTATTTATTTTCGATTGTCTCTTCTTTAAGTTAATGATTGTTAACTTGTTTTCTCTCCTTTTATTTTGTATTGCAAGAAGATCTGTAGGGTGTTCCTTATGAGATTCTAAGAGTATGAACCCTAAAGAGGAGGAGAACACCACTCAAAGTCAACCTCAATATCCACCTGATGTTGCTCTACTTCTAAAGCCAGTAAATGGCTTGATTAGAGTAGTGATGCATCGCCATCACCATATTTAGGCTGATGTCCAAACTCTCTAGAATCATATGCTGATTCTTAGAGACATGAGAGTCAACTACAAGTCAAGAAAAAGGTTGGTTAGGGCAGGGATAGGTAGGGAAGTGCTATTACTTTGGATAGGTTTGTAAGGCTGGCTAAAGAGTTTCACCTGAGACCTAATGATTATTTAGCTAAAGAGGCATGGATTAAGGATTTGGAGAGGGCATTTGTAACCCTTGAGGTACTTAAGGACAAGAGGGTAGACTTTGCAATAGACCTATTGAGGGGTGATGTTGCAGCTTAGTGGGACATCAAGTTGAGATTGATCAGGGAATTGCTTATATGGGAGGTATTCGGGCAAACTTTCTACAGGAAATACGTCCCTAATAGTCTGCAAGAACAAATGGCGACTGCTTACTTCCGATGTTAGCAAGGAAATCGAAGTGTGAAGGAATTTGAGGTAGAGACCTTAAGAGGTAATGATATGGCAAGAGCCTAGAGGTTTTTTTTTTTAGGTTAAAGTTGGATCTAGTACATAAGGTGGGATCTTTCTAGCTAACTAAATATGTTGATGTGGTTGATAAGGCAAAACATCTAGAGTTAGTTGCAAGAAGACAGATGAAATGCTGGCTAAGAAGGCTAAGGTACTTATGAAGAGACTAGTATTGAGTAATGGACTACCAAACATGGGAAATAGGCCGATGATACCACCAACTAGACTAGTGGTTAAGCTAGCACCAGTGTAGATCGGGCTACCTATGCCAACCATTGAGAGGAGATGCACCAAATATTTTGGACCTTATGATTTGAAGGATTGCAAGTGGCTAGAGGGAGCATGTTTTACACATGGAAAGATAACTCATAATAGCAAGAGTTGCAACAACAAGATCATTCCACTAATGTTCTGTTACAAATGTAAACAAAGGGGTCACAAGATGATGGACTGTATGGAAATAGGTGATTAGGTAGTTCTAGTGGCATAGATAAACAGACCTTAGAGTTTATCTCTAGGTAGAGGATGAAATGTAGGAAGACCATGCAATAGATCTGGAGGTTATGTCTAAATGTTACATCACTAGGACCTATTTAACGTCAACACTATAGCAGGTATGCTTCTTGTACACTTACTAGTATATACATTCTTTTTTATATTGGTATAACGCATTCCTGCATGTCTAAGTCTTTTATATATGTTTGTGGTTTGTATGCTAAAATGTTGAAGTCAAGTCTTGTTATAAGTACTTTAGTGGGTAGTGGAGTTATATTGAATAAGATTTATAGAGATGTGGAATTAAAAGTACAAGGAAGAGTGCTACCAGCCAATGCATTGGTGATGGAGATGAATGACTTCAATGTTATTTTGGGTATAAACTGTTTGATAAGACATCATGTAGTAATTGATTATAAGAACATGTTAGTACGCTTTAACCCACCAACAAAGATACCATTTAGTTATAAAATTAAGGTGCAGAAGCCGTTAAAGTTACTGACTTATGAGTTGTGGGAAAAGACCACTGTAGCAACTATTGGTGTAGAGAAGGGTCAAGAAGCTAGTTTGAGTTAGGTGGCAATAGTTAGAGAGTATCCTGAGGTGTTCCTAGAGAAATTGCCAAGATTGCCACCGGATAGAGTAATTGAGTTTGGAATGGACCTAGTGTTAGACTCTTTACCTATTTCTAAAGCAGTATATAGGAGGTACCAACTGAACTAGTAGAGTTAAAAACCCAATTGCAAGATTTATTAGATAAGGGATTCATAAGACTGAGTGTATCTCCTTAGAGAACTCCAGTATTATTCGTTAAGAAGAAAGACAGAAGCATGAAAATGTGTATAGATTATAGGGATTTGGATAAGATCACAATAAAGAATAAATATCCTCTTCTAAGAATTGATGACCTATTTGATAAGTTGAATGTTACTCAAGTGTTTTCTAAGATAAATTTGAGGTCTGGATACCACTAGTTGCAAATAAAAGAGGAGGATAACTGAAGATAGTGTTTAGGACACGTTATGGATACTATGTGTTCAGGGTGATACCATTTGGCTTACTAATGCCTCGATAGCCTTTATAGACCTCATGAATAGAGTTTTTAAGGACTTCTTCAACAAATTTGTGGTTGTAAACCTTGCAAATTTAACCTTCTAAGTATAGAGTTGAACTCGAGTACTATAGAAAATTTCCTAGGTCAACAAAATTGATAAACTTACAATTAATTAAAATTTTAATTACGATTCCTAAAATGAATATATAAAATAGTAATATACTAATCGAAATCCTAATCATATATAAAAACCTTAAATCCTATATATTCATAAATAATAGAAATTAAACCTGAATATGATAAAAACCTTAAAAGCAAAACTTTAAGCCTATGAACGTACAAATTTATACTTACAATAATAAAACCCTAATTAGATATGATTATCGATTAATATGTTTAATCGTATAAAATCACTATTGAATGAATAAAGATAACTTCTCAACACTAATAAACATAAAGAGTAACAAATTAATTCATAAAATTAATAAGATTAAGAATATTATTTTATAAGTGTTTGTAACTTTATATATATACATATATGTTATTGATATAGTGATTTAATTAATTGAAATTAATTTCACTACAAATGATATATTTATAGATTATATAGTAAACATTAATTTTATATTTTATAATTTTCTTCATAATTATATTATATATTATTCTAAATGTTATTCATAGGGTTAGAAATATTTAAAGAGAATTCAAAATCCTATTTTATTTATTTACTTATTTCTTTATCTCTTACTTTTTATTTTCTTTTCCCTTTCCAATTTATAGTCGTTACATGTACATGTAATATTATAAATAAAAAAATTTGACCAAAGTAAAAAATGTCATTTTCAAAGCTTAGCTTCCTTTTCTTTTTCCCTCTTTTCATGCCAATCAAGTGTCCCTCTAAATACTTTCATATTTTTCTCCCAACTTCCATCACAATTTAACAACAAAACGGAGATTTAATCCCCAATTTTTGAATTGCCACTTTATTCATCTTCTCTTAATTTTCTTCCCTTTTCTTCGCCTAACATTCCACCATAAGTTTTACTATCAATTCCATATTTTACCAACACCAAGGGAGGAAAAAAAAAAAAAAAAGGGATTTCTTCACCAATTTTTCTCAAGAACAAGGTACCTATACAATCCTTATATTAATTTAGTCTTATTTTTCTTATGTAATTTAGGTTTTGTGTATTTTCTTTTATATTAATATGTATTTCCACACTTTATGTATTAAGAGTTATATACTAAAGGAAATACATGTATTTTAGTATTTTGTAGTAGAAATCTTAGATACATGTATGTGATCTCATGTATTCAATGATATTCCTTTTTAGAAATCTTAGATATATATGGATATATACTCATATATATAGTTATGTTATATAAGCTTAGTTATGTATATGTACATATATACATACATATATACAGTTATTATGTATATATACATGATACATGTACATACGTAATATATATATATATATGAAATATAGTATAGAGTAGTATAAATACGTATATAAACAAGTAACAAAAATAAGATAGGAATATATATATATATATATATATATATACATATGCACCTGTATACATATATACTCTAATATGTGAATAAATATATACATAAGGTAATATAAGTATTTATATGTATATATGTATACCAAAAATTATATAAGTAAATATATATATTATATTAAATAAGTCAAGAAAACATAAATATATATGTATACATACATGTATAAATATATGTATAATATTAGTATAGTATAAATATAAATACGTGTACTTACATATATATATACATGTATAAATATACTTTAGTATTAGTATAGTATAAGTATAAATACATATATATATCTAAAAATACAAGTACATGTATAATAACATTACAATTCCTTAAAATAAAATAATGAATATATATATATATATATGAAGATGAGTTGTGCCCCGTACGAGGGAATTTGAAGCCTAATTTACAACATTTAATGAATTATGATAATATATATACATATATTAATATTATAAAATTAAAGAAATATAAAAATTAGAAGAAATAGCAAATTTTCCATGAAGACCAATGAGGAATTGCCATGTTAGCGTCACAAAAAATTTCCAATTAAATTGCAAATAATAAAAATAATTAGAAAATAATAATCAATTAATTAGGAAATTACTATAATAACAAAAAATTAGCATAATTGGTAAATTAAGCTTAAAATGAAGAAATAGTGAAATTAATGTAAAATGAACTCAAAAATAAAATATTCAAAAAATATAAAAATTTAGAAAATTAATAAAATAATAAAGAAAAGCTCAAAATCAATAAATAAATTTTTTTAGGTCAAAATAACAAAATTCATAACAATTTAAGCCCATAATGAAAAATATGAGTTTCAACATCTAAAACGGATCTCACTACGTGAAATTAAGTTTGAAAAAAATAAAAAACTAACTATAAGATTATAAAAATTGAAGTTAGAATCAAAAAGTTACATGTGACTAAAAAGTTAAGATAAATTGAGAAGGACAGATAGAATAACTAAGTTAATTGGTCCTATAAACTAATAATAAGGATAAATCCTTGAAGTAAATAAATAAATATATAAGACAGAATTAATTGTAGACATATAATTATACTTTCTATTTACCCTAATAAATAAGTTAAATCATGTTCATGCTATGCTTGAGTAACAGTGGGAAATTAGATACACTATAATATACATTTAATTAATTGAGAAGCCTAGCTTTTCCCAAATGCTTATAAATCTTATTATCTCTTAGGTACTTAATTGTCGAGTTTTGGAAATTCCAAAGACTTGGATAGTTAGCATTAATTTAGGTGAGAGAGTTTTAATGACCTACTATATGCTTGTGTCTGAAACTTGCTCATTGATTTGTTGGTTGTTATTACTTATGTGTCTAAATGACTGTTTTACTGGTATGCTATCATTGGTGTGATCACCTTCTTAAACCGGTAAATATAAATATCTAATCAAAATAATCAGTTATATTTATCATATGTTTATGACTCAACTAGTATATTTATGAAGAGTGTTAGCTTTGCAAATTTTTGAAAAAAGTATTTTTGGAAATGTTTTTCTCAATCTTAAACAGATTCTTGTAAAATTTTTGTGAAGGCTTATAGCGCCCGTTGATGATATTTTTATCGTTGAGGTAAAGCTAACATTGGGTCTCCAATTAATTGATATCAAGAGGACTCACATAATTGTACCCATGGGGCCTTAGCTATGATTTGTTCATGGTAGATGGCACTAGTTGGGGTTCACCTATTTAGATTGATATTTCTTTCTCGGTTAGAGTAATTGTCGAGTTTCATTTAGATGGACAATATCCCTAGGCAACCTTATGTAGTTAAGGTGAGGTACCCCATGCAAGTAAGTACAAGGGATAATCGATGTGTAGATGATGCAAATCTATACCTTCTATAGTTCCGGACTCTTGTAAACGTGTTGCATTCATCGTATATGCATTCATTTTATGTGTAGATAAACTTACATTTATGCTAATAATATTTGACAACTTACTTAAACAGTAGTTGTGAAGAATAAGCTCATTAAGCTGTAATATGCTCATTTCCCTATAGTTTCTTTTATAAATTCGTTTAAGTTGGAACTAGGATAAATTTCGAGTACTGAGTACAAATCAAAGACATGTAAGATAATGTTAGAATTAATTGAAGAGTGCATAGACGGTATAGAAACATCTTGTGTAGAAAATATTTACATGTTAGAATTTTATATAATTTAGTAGTTCTTGTAATTTATAAAGTTGATTTAACTTATCTTATTAATTGATAGGGGATATCGACTCTCTATAGTTTTAATGGGTTGTAAAATATTATATATCTATAATTATTTATATTTTACAGTAAGTTAATAAATTAAAATCGAAAACCCTAGTAATTAATTATTTGGAGCTTTATAATCTCTAACTTGCAAGGCATTTATCATATCATGGGTGTACACATGATATAAAAATTTTAAGCAATCTTACTAAACCAGGGTTATGACAATGGTAGTGTTCATAAATGACATTTTGATGTGCTCCAAGTGCCGAGAAGAGCATGGGAGCACCTCAAGTTAGTTTGGGGTAAATTGAAGGAAGAGAGGTTGTATGATAAATTCAACAAATGTGAGTTTTAGTTGGAGTAGGTAGCATTTCTAAGACATGTGATCAATATGGGTGGGATTTCAGTAGACCCAAATAGGATAAAAGCTTTAGTAGATTGGTCAGTATCAAAGATAGCTACAGAGATCAAAAGCTTCTTAAGGTTAGCTGGACTGAGATAGAAGAAGGAGAAGTTTGAATGGATCATAAATGTGAACAAATCTTTCAGAGTTTAAAGGAGAAGTTGGTGGCAGCCCTAGTACCGATACTATTTAGTAGTGGAGAGGAGTTTACTATATACAATAATGCATCATTACAAGCTTTAGGTTATGTGCTGAGGCAGAATGGTAAGGTGATAGCTTATGCGTCTAGTAATGGAGAGGAGTTTACTATATACAATAATGCATCATTACAAGCTTTAGGTTATGTGCTGAGGCAAAATGGTAAGGTAATAGCTTATGTGTCTAGGCAATCGAAACCATATGAAAAAATTTATCCGGTACATGACTTAGAATTAGCTACAGTAGTATTGACTTTGAACAATGGATGCATTATCTCTATAGATAGAATTATAAAATCTATACCGACCATAAGAGCTTTAAGTACATTTTCACCTATAAGGAACTCAACATAAGACAAAGGGGATGATTGGAACTTGTTAAAGACTGTGATGCAGACATATTATATCACTAGGGAAAGGCCAATGTAGTGGCAAATACACTTAGTAAAAGAAGACATGGTAACTCGGTTACTATGATCACTACCCAAAAGCACTTAATAAAAGACATGCACAAGTTATATTTAGAGATAGTGATATAGGGTTTGGGAGTCCATCTGGCAAATCTAAAACTATAACCAACACTAGTTGATAGAATCAAGACTATACAGGACAATGATGTAGGAATTCTAGGCATAAAATAGAGGATGAATTAAGGAAAGGAACTAGAGTTCAATTTAGGAAGTAATGGTATATTAAGGTATAGAAACTATTTATGTATATCTAATCAATCAGAGTTGAAGAGTGAGATTTTGAAAGAGGCTCATTACTCTAGGTACCCTATAGACTGAGGCAATACTAAGATGTATAAGGATCTCAAGAGTCACTATTGGTAGGGTGAAATAAAGAGGGAGATAGTGAAATATGTAGCTTAGTGCCAGAATTGTTAGTTGATGTAGATTGAACATGAAAGACCTGCAGGACAATTACATTCATTACATGTGCCTGAGGGAAAATAGGAACATATAGGTATGGACTTCATTGCATCACTTTCGAGGACAGTGACTAAATACGATGTGATATGGGCAATAGTTGGTAGGTTAACAAGGTTTGCTCACTTAACACCTATCAAAATTTAGTTTACACTTGAGAAGTTAGCAAAGTTGTACATTCATGAGTTTATGAGGCTTCATGGTGTATACATATCCATAGTTTCTAATTGGGATACTAGATTTGTTAACAAGTTTTGGAGAAGCCTACACAAAACATTAGGAACCAAATTACAATTAAGTATAGCTTTCTACCCTTAAATTAACGGACAATTAGAAAGAGCAAATCAGATACCAGAAAACTTATTGAGGGTACATGTCTTAGACTTTAGTGGAAACTGGGATGACCACCAACCTTGGTTGGGTTCACTTATAATAATAGTTATTAAGCGACTATTCAAATGGTACCCTATGAAGCACCGCTATATGGTAGAAAGTGTAGACCTCCTATACAATGGGACAAAGAGGGTAAAAGAAAGGTATTAGGTCCTAAGCTAGTCTAAGATGCTGTTGATATAGTAAAGATGATAATACAAAGGATGTTGTCAACTCGGAGTCGTAGAGTACTTATGTAGATAAGAGACATCGAAATTTTAAGTTAGAGACTTTGTGTTGCTAAGAGTGTCGGCAACTAAAGGAATTATGCAGTTTGGACTTAAAGGAAATCTTAGTCTAAGATTTAAGGGGCCATTTGAGATTCTAGAAAGAATTGGTAGTGTAACTTATAGATTGGTTGTGCCATCCAGTTTGGTAGGCCTACATAATGTCTTCCATGTGTCCATGTTAAAGAAACATATTAAGAATTTAGATTAGAGGTCAGCATTGAAGTCATTGGACATAAGACCAAACTTGACAATAGTAGAAAGGCCTATACAAATTGTGGAAAAAAATGTACAGAAGTTTAAGAGATGAGAGATCAAGTATGGAAAGGTACAATAAAGCAATCAACTAGCACAGGAAGTTACATGGCAATTAGAAAAGGATAAGGAAGAAGTACCATGAGCTCTTCATTGATTTAGGTGACTTTTGAGGATGAATGTTTTATTAAGGGGGAAAGATGTAATAGTTTAAATTTTCATAATAAAATAAAATAAATTAAAGGCAATGGCATTTTTTAGAATAATTAAAAAGGGTTGGGCAATTTGGTCATTTCCATAATGAAGAGGCACATGCCTTTAAGGAAATGAACCGATGCATTGTTTTTCATTTTCTTTTTCCCTCTCTTCTACCATAACATTCCTTTCATCAAACACAACAGTTCCATCCCCTCTTTTACACTAGATGCAAGATCAAAGTGTTAAGTTGGAAACCTCTCCAAATTCTTGAATTTTTGCAAATAAAAATTAAATCTAATGAAGAAATTCTTCATGCAATAGAAGAAGATCAAAGAGTGGAAAAGTTCGGTGATTTCAACAGTTTAAAAGACTAATTTTATGGTAAGTATGATGAATAACAATTTTTAATATTGTTAGAATGTAAAACCTAATATAAAAGTTAGATTGTTAAAGGAATCTTGTGAAGAAATTGATGATTGGTGAAGAATCGAACAAGAAGATCTAAGACAAACAAGTAAGTAACGATTCTTCTAGGTAGATTATGATTTCACGACAAAGTTGATATATTGGAGAATCGAAGGCTGGAAATGTTTTTGTTGTGGAGAGAATTATTCAATTAAGATCGTAGTGTATCAATTCATGTTGGAGACAATGGAAGTTTGAGAGTTTCGTAATTGGTTACGAGGGCTTATTTTGCAATTCTATAGAATTTGAAGCTACTAATCGATCGGTAGCTAACCTAGTGATCAATCGATAGGAGAAGTTGTACTAGTGATCAATCAGTAGTCTAGTGGCAATCAATCGATAAGGTGCTTCTCATGCATAAAATGTTTGACTTGTTCCAATTCTTAGTAGCTAATCATTAACACTTTTACAGATCGATTGGTAGGTTACAAAATATGAAGAAAATGTTTGAAACTCTTACATCTTGTAACATTTTTCACCAAAACTAATTTCAACTTAATTCTAGCACTGTTCTTAACTAGTATACAAACTAAAAACAATTTGTAACCACATTTATTCAATGGATCAAACTTATTGTTAGGACTTAAGCCTAAAACTTAATATCGTATTTAATGTCAAGAGTGGGTGGTGAAGTTAGATCAGATTTCACTAAGCTAAGTACGAGGTTACATGCTTGTTGTATGTGTTTCTAGTTTAGTTATAAATTGAATATAATTATATTCAACCTTAAATGCTTAATGTGTTTAGTGTGTTTGGTTAGGCCTAAAGGATCAGGGAGTATCGTTGACCTTAAGGTAGCACTTGGGGATTGGTAAGTGGTGTTGTCCTGAGTTAAGTTGCTTAATAAGTTGATCCAATTAGATTATTAGTTGTTAATAACTCTAGGGTGTTAGGGAGTATCCCATACCAAATACATATGAGAAGGTCTCATTTTATAATTAGAGGAGTCAACCAGTTACTATAGTGAATAGTAGTATTGTGGCCGACAAAATACTGTAGAAACAATGTAAAGGAGGAGACAGGGGTGAATATATTTCTGATTTCCAACACAAAAAGATTTTCACAAAGAAAATTGTCTTACTAAGCTAACATTTCATATCGATCCTTAAAATGGTTTTCTTTGTATTGAATTAAATATTCAGAAATTGAATTGTGCTTTAATTTGTTTATGTACTTGGTTTGTAGTTTTGTGATACAATTGAATACAATTTTCTTTTTAAAGTATTGTGATTCAATCCCATTTTTATTAATAGAGAATGGTTGGATTTGGTTTATAAATAGAGTACCTAAAATGACGTTTTTATTCAAATTTTTCACAAGTATAAAAGAAGTTGTATATGAAGCATTGTCTTTTAATACTTTAGTATTAGATAATTTATAATTGATGCGTAAATTACTACCAGATGTAGAACTTAGAGATTAGGTAGTTTTCTCAAAATATTTTATAAGAATCAATCCTTCTCTAATGCAATTTAAATATGCACCAGTATTAAATAATGCAGTTGTTTTCAAAATAAATTCATTATTAATTCTAATTGTAATATTATCCATTTTTTTGTTGTTACTTGAATAAGAAGCATTAGATAATCATTCTTATCAAATATTGGTAAACCATTTGAATTTTCTTATTTGATCATTTTAGGATTGTTTTCTTGAACCATTTTTTGTTTAAGTTCAAGAAAGTCTTTTTAAAGTTTTAATTGCATTAATTTTAAGTCTTTTATTTCTTGTTTTTGAATATTAACTTCATTTTGTAAATCATTAATTGTTATTATTTTTTCTGTTTTCTTTTACCTCTTTTGAGGATTTTATTGAGATTATATGGTAAATTTGGTGTAAGAATTAAATTGAGTTTATTAACATATTTTATGAAATTAAGTTTTTTATTATCATTTGACAATTGATCAATATTATGAACAATTTCTTCTTCTTCATTTGTTAAAACATTAATTTCATTATCTTCTTCAGATAATGAACATGATGTGAATTCCATGTCATTAAGTTGAATTTTATCATCACAATTATTTTTTAATGAAAAAAAGTTCATTGTCATAAAATATTTGCAAGATATTATCCATTGTTTGTTCATTAAGATTTAATTCATTAAGTTTATTATTAATTTTGCAAAAATTTGCTATATGACCGATTTGCTTACATTTATAACATCTTAATTATTTATATGATTTTCTTTTATATTTTTTATATTTTTTTCTCTTTACTGAATTTTTCTACTTTTCCAAGTTTTCTTGAAAATTTTTTATTGAAACTTTTTCGAGGTTTTTTTATGTGAATGTTAGGGACATTTTGAAGAAGATTTTTTATTTTGCATTTTCTTATTGCTGACAAGAGAGGGATCATATTGAGCACAGAAATCACTAAGGCTTTGGTGTTTTAAGCACTGTTCATTTTTCAATTATTTTTGTAACCTTATTATGGTATACCAATTAGTTTCAATTTTATTAACATATGAGGCTAATTTTCCATATGATAGATTGTCATAGGAAATCTTGCTATTATTTTCTTCTCTAAGTTTTTTCCTAACTTATTCACCTATTAATTTTGGTAAACCAATTAAGAATTTTTCCTTCCAAAATGGTTGATTAAAATCATTCCTAAAGAAAACATTTTGAAAAAAAACGTCTTTATATTGCCTAAATTTCCCTAAAGATTTACACTTCATATTGGTTAACAAATCTAAGGTTTTATCCTCAATGTGTGAAGGATCACCTTCATACATTTCATAATTGAATTAAAGCACATTTTCTTTTATTTTCATAATTAAAACACATTTTATAATTGGGTACTTACTAGTAGCAAAGCTAAGGAGAGAGTATATAGTTCCGATAAGTTAGTTTTTATTTTCTTAGTGAGACAATTTTCTTTGTGAAAATATATATCTTATATTTGCTAATCACTTGGGACGAATCATTTGTGGAGTATCTTAGTATTGTGATAAGCTTACTAAGGCCTGGCATAAATCCCGCTTTGAGTTAAAGATTACAAAAGGTCATAAATTGGAAATCACACTACTGGATTTAATTTAGTCTAGTGATTTAGATTTATAAGATTAGATAAATTAGTCTCTATTGAAAATATGAATTTGCTTAGAAGAAATATGTCCACTTCTAGTTTTGCTTCATCTCAGTAATCAGAAGAATCTATGCTAAATAATAGAGATGAAATACATTTGAAAGATTTTGATAAGGCAATAAATGAGTGGAAAATATCAAAAACCTCTTATGATCAAATATATCAAATCGCTAAATGGAAAATTTTTAGGAAAAATAATTATGTGATAGCCATTAAAAAAAAAAGATATCACTATCTCAAATGACTTAACAATAATAAAAATTTTAAATGCTGATTCAATTAGAAAATATGCAAAAGAATGGAATTATATGTATGTAGGTCTAGTACAAGTAAGAGCGAAACTACTGAATAAATTAAGATTAGATACTTCTGTTTTCATGATTCTCAGAGATGCTAGAGAATTGGTGTATGAGATGCTAGAGAATTGGTGTATGAGATGTCAATTCATGCAACAATTGAAACTAGTCTTAGTAGTGGACCAATTCAATTTGAATGTCATCTAAATATCACTCTTGCTCTTAGAGACAAGACAATAATGAGTTCTTTAATCCTTCAAATTAAAACTCATAATTACTATATGGTAGAAGGATCAATACCAATGGTTGTAATATATAAAATTTATTTCAAATTAATGAAAACTGCATTTGGTTCTAAAGCATACAAAATAGATAAAAGAGGTCAAATTCTTCTTATTCAAACAGATCTAATTAAAGCCAATGTTTCTATCTTAAAAATGATTTAATGGTCTCAAGTTAACTTACCTAAACATTGGGAAGTAGAAAACCCTCTTCTAAAACAACCTGTTTACAATGCCGAACCATCAAATGTTGTTCAACACCTAAAAGGTAAAGTTACTATCCAATTTAATAGAAGATCTTTTGATCAACCTAGAAGATCCTTAAAAATAAGGTCAATATCATCTTCTTCTAAAAGATCAGTAGACCTTCTTAATCCTCCACTAATAATCTATACATCCTTTTATGCTCAATCCAATATTCAACTAAATGATTAGTCAAATAAGCAACCAAATATTCAAGATAATCCATCCATTTTTAGAATTGTCTATAATAGATTCGGTATAACTCAACTAATTTGCCAACCAACTAATGAACCAGAACATGGAAAACCTTCACTTTTAGAAGTAGGTGATCCAGAACTTAATGTTTTAGAAAAACCTTTTGAGCCCAATAGGATTCTTCTAAATAAAGAGTTTAATTCACCTAAAAATGAGAAAATTAAGCAATGGTATTTTAAAACATTCAATAATATTAAGCAACAAATAAAAGATGAATATTATAATTTCATGAATGAAATTGGTGCTCAGATATATTTCTTTGAATGGTTTGAAGAATATTATCTAAAACCTAAAGAAATTAATGTAATTAATCAATGTTTTAAATGAAAATTAAGTGATGGACAAGTAATAAAATCAAATCATCTATCACTCAGCAACATAAAAACTACTCAAAAAAGTACAGAAATAACTTTACTCATTTTAAAAATGCTACGTATGAAGAAGACTCAAGAATAAAAATAATAATAAATCAAAATAATTTCACTAACCAACACTTATATACAATAGGAAAACAATTAAATAGGATGAAAGATGCGATCAATAATGAAATAAATAGAATCAATGAAAAACCTCTGAGTAACAAAAACAATAAAAATACACCTTTATTTAAACCTTTTGAAATACCATCAAATCTTAACAATGAATTCTTAAAAGCTTTAGATAATAGAAAAAGAATGTTAAAGAATAAAATAATAAAAGAAAAAACTTCATCTTCAAAACCAATTAATTTTTTGAATATGAACACATCAACTTTGATCAAGAAGGGTATTGTCATCGATAATATACCTTTAGAAAATAAGAGGTGTTCATATTTTATTAACAACCTATAATCTAACTATATATATAATGCATATGATACTTGAGTGAACTGAGGTTGTAAGTTACCTTAACCTTTGGCATACCAAAGCTATGTTACGTGTTGGACTTTAATAAAGATAATAATTGGTTGTTGATAGCATGTTTTGCATTTGTTTGCGAAATAGATTATGTTTGCTCGTGCATGTGTGATTGCTTAACTCTTGTACTAGGCAATTTTGCTTATCCTTTAGGGACCTTATTTTTAAATGTAGGCAATGCAAGAGATTAGGACTATTTTGGCGACCTGGGATGTGACTTGGTGTATGGCATGGAGGATGGTGATTATACCTACCTTAAGGAGTAATAAGAGGGCTCTTTAGTTATATGTGTGATGTTATGTGGTGTTGGCACTAGAGATATAGATTCCTTATGTTGTTATGGTCATATGTCTATGGTATGCTGTAATAGGAGCAAATAAGACTCCAATAATGTATATTACTTAGTGTGGATCATAAGAGTACGATAAACTACATAGTTAAAAGTATGATTTGTTGTTGTAAGGCAAGACTTATAAAGCTACTTACGTTATGACTTGGACAATTCCTTAATATTAGTGTAGTTTGTAGATTGTAGATTGTTTATTAAATGTACTTGAAGATATTAACAGGTTTTGAGCCTTTGTGTCTCAATATCTTAGTATTGGCATGTAGCAAGCTATAGCGATCTGAGTTCCAAGGCATTACATTAAGCTTATTTATCTAAACAAGCATAGCTTAAGCCGCAATCTATAGGCTCGATAAAAAGCTCAACTCAAGCATAAGCTCCTTGGTTTTTAAATGAGTTAAGCTTAAGCATTCAAAAACCCAACTCGACATGTTTGCAATCTTAGTAGTGATGATAAGGATAAGGAAGGTAATGATGATGGTAACAAATGATGAAAGTAGTAATGTAACGTTATTAGTAGTATTTTAGGGATATGATGATGGTAGCAATATAGGATATTGGTGGTAAGGCAGTTTCATGGTAATTATGGTGGTGGCTACATTGATGGTGGATATCATAGGATAATGGTGTAGAGTGGGTAGGCTAATCCTGTAATGGTGGTCATCATTGGGAATTTTATCAGGATAAAAAACTTGTCATGCCATATATGGTTAGGTGGTTTCATTATGCATGAAAGACTACAAGGTAGGTTTTAGCTTCAAATTTCCAAAACCACATCTACATTGTACAATATAAGATACAACATATACACCCCTTATATTCATTGTGTTAACTATGCTTAAAGATATGTAAGGTACAGGTTTTAATTACCATGTATATGTTACAACCCATGCTTTGAAAGGAAGTGGAGGTGTTCAACTTGAGGCTTAATGTGAAGCGGGTAGCATTGCAAGTGGTTTATTCGTAAGTTAGATAGTCTCTTAAGCGAGGTTGGCCTCCTATGAGCAAATTGGTTGAGAGCTGATGCTGTTCTCTTGATGATGGCAATGGTAGGCTAAAGCTAGTTAGGAAGTTGGACGTCTGCTATCTTATGAATGATAGTGACTATGTTGTATGATATTCCTCAAGATAAAAGGGCCAAGAACAGACCTAGGAAAAGGCTGGCTTGCCTTTCGTAATATAATGAAATACATAAGGCAAAGGAGGGTCGAGAGCCTATGGGCACTTGTAGAAGGGTGAACCTCCCGTCCCATGACATATACACCTTATAAAAACTTCTAACTAATAATAGTAAATATAAAAAGATAATATTTTGAACTTAACACATGCTCAATACTTAAATTCCTTATAGCATGTAAAACTCATAAAGCATAACTTCTATTATTTACCCTACTCTCTTAACCTTCATTTCCTTTACATCTCTTATTTCATTCTAAGGTAATCTTAACTAATTTTTATTCCATATTCCTTCCTGACTTTTCATATTTCTTAAAAAATATATGGTTAAATTGATGGAGATTATCAATTAAAGAATGTACTAGTAATAAATAAATGGAATTGCTGACTAGTTATTGACAACTTACTTGAAAACTTATATTGTAAAAATATAATAAAAAAATTAATTGGTTTTCTAAGTTATCATGTATCTTATAGTTTCTACTTGTTAAATGGCCGGTTCGTGTTCTTACATTAAGGAATTGGTATCTGCTGGGTATATTATGTGCATAACTAAGCCTTATACCCTATCCATCCAATATACATGAACCTTTGATGATGACTCTATTTTCACAGAGATATGTTAGATATTTGATTTTATAAGAATAGTATATATGCATTTATATGTTCATTTTTTTTGGTTCTTTTTAAATATTGGCAAATACACTATTTGAAAATATACCAAAAGAATATCTAAAAAGAAAAAAAAAAAGACATACCAAAGAATCTTATATCATGTTTGGTTTATAGGCTTGATTGTGGAATTGAATCATGATTCTAATTTTTATTTCTTTTTCTATATTTGAAAGTATTTTTATAAGGTGAAATTACGATTCCTTAAAATTAATGATTTTGGTTTTAAGAGAGATTTTGATTATACTAACTTTCTCTATATTTAAAAGTGTTTTTATAAAGCAAAATTCTGATTCTTTAGGATTAATGATTCTAGTTTTAAATGAAAATTCAATTATGCCTTTAAAGGGTAAAATCATGATTTTATTCTATCCTCATTAATTATGTTAATTAAAAATTATCTATTTAACTTTCAACCGAATTATAACACATATAATAATTGAAGGTTCTTGACAAATAATATTATATATATATTTAATTTTTACATTCCATTTCATAGGCATTATCAAATATAAAAAAGGATTTATCACTTTAGTTCTTAATCCTTATAACTAAATATTACATTAGGAATATCGCCTTGTAGTAAATCCCGGAAAGCTGTCCATAATCCCTATTGAGCCCTCTACATCTTCATTAGCTTGAGGGTCCCTTGAACAGATTAAAGTGAGATAACGATCTTTCAGGATAAAGAGGCTAAAGTTTTTGCTTTTGCGGATATTTCATTTTGTTATCCACTTTAGAGTTAAAAAGTTAATTATCCACATTTGGTTTTAGGGTAACTTAACTATTAATTAAAAAAAAAAAAGCTTAAAATATTATAATACAACATAATCCTATTGAAAATTCAATCTACTATATACAAGAAATTCGCTGTCTTTTATTTTCCATCAGAAATGACATATAACCATAATCAAATAGATAGGAAAACTGTGAATGGGGGGAAATTTTATGAATAATAGACTGGACTAAGTAATTGTTATTGCAAACTCCAAAAGTTAAATAAATTATATTATTACTTTTGTTTAGGATAGGGATGATTGGATATTAGGTGCATAGGATATTATGATTTATTTATATCCTATCTATAGATATGGTTTTTTAAATTTTTTGATCTTATACCTATCCTATGATATTGTTGAACTACCCTAAAACTAGTATCCTAGGTAACCCATTAAAAAAAAAAAAATTGCATTGAAAACTAATATTACTATACCCAATATGGGTGGTTGATTCAATCATATGAAATGGTTAAAGGTTAAATGATGAGTTGAGTTTGATTGGGGATTAAATTGAGGTTTGATCCAATCAATTTCATAGTCAAGTCAGGTTAAACCGAATTGAATTAGTTAAGTCAATCTGAGTTTAACAATACTATTGAAAACATGTATATCAAGTTTAAAGTTATAACTTGAAGCAAATAAGAATATAGAGATAAAGAATAAACTTCTAACTTTTATGAGAATTTAGTATGTATACCTTTTTTATAAATGCAAAAAAGTTAGTAATTGGAAGAAATGGGACAAGAGTGAATAACAATAAATGTAGGATTATTAAGGAAAAAAAAACATAAGACAAGAGAGATAAAAAACAAAGTTATTGAGATTAGAGATAGACAGAAAATGAGATACTTTAGGTTTAGGGTTTCTTATAGACGATGGGCTTAGATTATAATTATATGTTTATTTCTTTTTATTTTTTTTTCTCTAGGATATAAAATACATAAGATTGAAATATCATATTTTTCCATATTCATTATTATTATCTAACATTTTTATACTATGTATCATAAAACTTATAACATGTACATTTTAGAATACAAGTTTCATTATAAGGAATAACACGGAGACATGTAAACATACTATATCCTATAGGAGTAGTTTTTCAAAAATTATACCCAAAACTTATTCTACAAACTTCAATGCTCACTAAAAATCCATATAATTGATTAGGTTATATAAGATGTTTGCTCACTTACGTTATATTATTCAATAGTAGCACAAGGGGAATAAGATATTTAAATTCCATCATATATATTGTCTTATAGAAGATATCCACGTGTAGTTTTAAACACACCGTCGTACGTAAGATAAGGTAAAGGGACATCTATTAAGTGTACTTCTCAAATCATATGTATGAAGCCAGAAATAGCAAAACCTTCATGAGATATTCAATTTGCTGTTCTGCTAACATGAAGGCAATATTGAATATACCTGGCTATCCGAATTTTTAAGTTATAAAAGGTATAATCAATTCAAACTTTTCATGTCAATTTTACTAACGCGGTCAGTTAAATTAGTAGCTAGATATGCTGTCGTTTCCAACCACCGATGGCATCGCTCAAATGGCATATTTTAATATACGTTATGTTATATGGTACCAATACGGCATGCTAAGTCAAATAACTTGTTATACAAATAAACAAATAAAAATATTGAATCTTCTATGGCCAAAAAAAGAAAAGATATATTGAATCTTCTTTTATAAAAGCATCATAATAATAGTAGTAGTAATAAAGACTAAGAGATGCCACACGTACTTAATGTTTAACAAATTAATTAACTTGATTTTTATTTTGACAAAAAGGAGGGGGGAAAAAAATCCATCTTTGGGTGTCATGTTTCATAATGACTTTACAAACCAAACGTCGGTGATCCCATATTTGTGGTCACGTGGAGAATGGGCTGAGTCAAACAACGGTATTGAGTATATGGGCTTTTGTCAAGTCGCTACAGTGCGCGAATGGGCTGGGTGGATGGTTATTTGACAGACTAAACAAAGGTTTTTTACAAACTTTAAAGTTGTTTTTAGTCTGTACTGGTTAGCACAAAGTTCCTAAAACATCTATATTATTTAAGTTACAATAGCCTTATGATCACTTTTTCATATTTCTATTTCTTAATAGAGATGACCTATGAAAAATAAGTTAATGTATTGAAAAATATAATTAGTACTCTAATCATTATTTATTTTTCATTGCAAAATTTGTGAGTAGATGAACCATTGTTATACAATTAAATATTTTATACATTTGATATTTTTATATGTAAACATGAAGCATAAGTGCTTTGTCTACTAATATACATTAAAGGCAAGACCTCAAGTAGATTGATTAGCATGATGGCATGATTTAGGGTTTTTATAACCACTTAGGAGTGATGCTCTCATAACTAACTTTAATAAGATTTAACGTCTCTCTTTGTACTTTATCTCACAACATAATAGTGGTATTACAAATATTGAGAAGTCTTAAATCCCCGACTAAATAAAAAAAAAAAAAACTTAAAAGAAATATAAATTAGTAAATTAGCACGTACTAGACAGCATCTAGTGTTTATAAAAGAACTAAATATATTTTTGGTACGAATATCAAAGTGAATTTACTTCGTATCATGACTCTAAACTTCATATAAATGTCTAAGTTCACAAATTCACTCTAACTTTGTAAATTCAGATAAAAGTTCGTAATATGTATATGTATATGTATATACACACATATTTCATATATTTGTTTGTTATTTGTGAAATGTTTGTAAATCTTGGTAAATCCTCTTAATTGTTCCAATAGCACGTTAGAACTATTGTCCAATATTGCAAGGCTAAATTTTGCAGAGCCTTATTGAAACAGGTGATCATTAAACAATTAGAAAGAAATCCGATGATTCAAAATCAAACCAAAAGATCTCTTAACAGACTATCTCGACATGAGTCCTATAATTATATTATGTTGATGGAGATTAATCATACAGACAACCAATAATACGTGAGTCATACTTCCTGTTGACATTTACATGAAATTGACGTAGTGGTCGTAGCATGTTTCAAGATTTATCCGGGGCGGCGAGTCAATTCGATAGCAAAACCAACAAAAGTATGGTGTCTTCTTGTGCTTGTGCATATCAATAAGCGATCTTCATGATCAAAAATGAAAAGTAAATATGGTGACATAATGCATATGATGAAAAGTGAAATCAGACAAAGATTAGGGAAATCATTTAGATTAATCCCTGCTTTTTTGGCATCCCATCCTATCATTTTTCTGTCAGTTCCACCAAATCATAAAAAGTGCAACAGTTAGTGTCTCCTTCGTTTTTATCCGATGTTCAGGTTAAAAACAATAAATTTCTACCAACTCAATCAAGGTTGTCACAACAATCATTTGCAAAGCATTAGATATCGAAACAGTATTACACAAGAAATATAGGAAAATATAATATGGATAAATTGATAGCATCTTACAGCCTTTTGTATACTATAACTCGTGCATGCCATTTTAAAAGGAAAGATGATTATTTTGAATTTTCTAGAAGCCTATTGTTCTATCTAATAATAAGATTTTTATACCACTTGTTAGATGGTATAAAATTTTAAATTTGTTGTAAGACATTTTGGTCAAACCCTCCATTCACATTACAAACCATATAATATATTATAGATTTTATTCGATCCAATCTCATAAAACTATACAAACTAAATGCTAACTATTAGTATATGTCCTTACAATGTCCTTAGTAGGTCATTTGAGACTCACAAAAGGCAAAGATAAGGAAAGTGATTAATATCATGATAGCTCCTTTTTTACTCTAGATTTCACAGAGTATTGTAAGAAGTTATGAAGTTGTTTCACTTGCCTTATCTACTGAGCTCTTCCCATATGTCTTCATTTGAACTACGGGCTACACTTGGTAGACCATGGTTTGGGCTAGTCGATCAAGCTTAGGTTAATTGACTTGGGTTTGAAGGCCCATGTTTTGGCTATTCACTTACATCTATTTGGTAGGTGTAAGCTTGGAGTCCTACATACAAAATAACTAATCAACACTTACCCCAACTTTTATTGGTGATTGGTCAATAAGGAGAGTAAGATTTAGCAAGGCTCCTAAGATCTTAGGACGAACTGCTACATACTTTAGATGAGCTTTGGCTAAATGCTAACTTATTATCCTATGACTTTTTTCCTAATGTTTAGAGCTCTTAAGTTCACATGATTTGATTCATAATGGCTGAAGTGAAGCAAATAGGTTGTCTAACAGGGGTATTTGTGGTCCGGTTGGGTTAGGGGCTAAATTGAACTACATTTGAAACAATTGGTTTAAATTACCATTGAACCAAACTGTTTTTAATGGTTTGAGGTTTCGAACCGAACCTTTTTAAATGCTGTTCAGCTCGATTTGGTTGGGTTCGGTTTGAAACACTTTTTGAAAGCATCATTTTTTTTTTTATAATAATAATAGTCATTGGATTTTTTAATCAATATTGATACTCAAATTAAGAAATATTATGCAAAAATTAAAATCACATAACATTATACGATGACATTTCATCTTGATGATATTGAAAGTGTATAGGTTAAGTAGAGAAAATTGTGAAGGAAAATAAGTGGATTGTAAAGGTTAAGAGCAAAATGAGAAATGACTAGAAAAGAAAAGGTAAATTAAGTTAGATTGAAATATTAATAGAGTTCAAAACTAAAAAATATCACTTTTTATTTTTTTAATAAAAAGCAGCTTGATTCAGGTTTAAGGAGTTTGGTTTAGTTCAACCCTCTAAATCGAACCACGAACTATTTGGGCATTCCTCAAATCAAATTGTAAACCAAATTGAAACATAAAAGAACCACATTTTGTGGTGTGATTTGGTTTGATGAACAATCTTATTGTCTAAGCTAAGACATCACTATACTTCTTGGATAAATGTGCATTATAAGGCAAGTAAGTCTAAGAAAGTCTTTGCCAAATACTGAGATGGTGTACCAAAGGATGTGCCGGGTAGTAGAGTTGCCAAGCAACATCTAGCTTTAGCCTCCAGATTGAGTGAGATGATGTGTAGTTAACCCTATAGATTGACCTAATCTTACTATGAGTTGTTAGATTAGAGGTGCCATAGCTTACTCAAGAAGCTTGAACTTGATTTGTCTTGTGTGTAAATTTTGTAAACCCTAAAGCTAAGTCAAGTAACCGTAGGTTTGAGCTTAGAACCCAAGGTTTAGGGCGATCGGCTAAAAGATCCGATCGAACCCAAATTATAAACTATTGAGAGAAATACTAGTAAAAATGACCCCGTAAACTTAAATTTAAGAAAATAAGTAGTAAAATAGGAGACTATAAAATTTTCAAATTTTAAGCATAATAATTGCTAATCACCAAAAAGGCGAAAAGTGTAATATAATAACTAATAAATTATTAGAGATAGATTATATGTATACTAAAAATTTTAGAATGACTAAAATAATATTTAGGAATGTTCACGTGTACCCCACATATATTTACGTGTAGATAAAAATACGCGTAATTACCTAAATTGGCCGAAAACTAAGCAAATAATTAAAGAAAAATATAAAATAATTATGGAAAAATCAGAAAAAATCAGAAGAGGATAAACTGAAGCTAGATCAGGTCATGGCAAGTTCAAATCAGAAAAAGAAAAATTATCCAATGAGAATTAGACAAACAAAAAACCAAAAATCAAGGAATTGGGGCAAAGTCTTATCAAATTAATGCATATTAATTACTAAAATTGTCTATAAATAAGGAAAAAATTTTCAGAAGTCATTTGGACAGTTTAGGATCTGAGAAAAATCGAAACACTGAAAAAATCGAGAGAAAATCCAGAAAAAAAAAAAAAAACTGTGCAGATTAGGCAAGTGAACTAAAACCACCACCCACCACCACCTGAGACCGAACCACCACCACCACCCTATACTACAACCACCGCCTGGACCGGCCGACAACATTGGACCGGGTTTGGACAGCCAAAAAGCTTCGAACCGGTTAGTCATTTATTCACCTGATTTTTGTATAATTTTGTAAAATTAGTTATTTTGCCTAGAAAATTATGAAACTTGTTATTCTGAGGTTTTATTGTATGTAGATTTAGGAAAAAATATTGATTTAGTTTAATTATGTCTAGAAATATAGGTTCCTTAACAAATTGTTCAAAACCGAGCATGATTAAACCGGAAAATAAATAGGCTTAGAAGTGTAGTTTGGAGCTCAAAATTTTTCTGTAGGATGCTCATATGATATAGAACAGTGCTATGAAGCCATTTTTTTTTTAAAATTAATTTTTGAAATTTTTAAGTTAATTTTTAGCCCTAAAATGATGGTAAAATTGGGTGATTTAGGGTTAATTAGGTGATTAGGATGTTAATTACTGATTGGGATATTAATTATATGTTTAGGGATATTAATCTCTGTAGTGGAACCCTAATCCTATCCTTTGGGTACTAAGTATGGTTAATTAGGGAAATTAGGTAAGTAATATAATAAATTAGTAATATGTGAAAGTGTAAATTAATAAATCTAAAAAAATAAGGTTATTTAGATAATAATATAATAGAAATCAGAAAAATAATAAATCTGAAATAATATTTAATTTTAAGTAAATATCTCAAAATGTAAGATTTTTACACATCGAGAATAAATCCGATACCTCAATTAGGGTTAGTGTATACTGAATAGTGTAGAATACCAAATTATAACCCAATAGGATATTCGAGTACCCTGAGCATAATGTGATTAATGTCACATTGGGATTCGAGCCTAATTAAAACTTAGGAATTAAAACTAGAATCTAATTTAAGAGTCGAACCCTGAAATAGAGTACAACGAATCATTAGAGCGTTATAGGTATACATGGGGAAAATGAGTTACATTTTGAATTAGAATAAGAATCCATAAAATATAAATACTAAAAAGACCTATTTGTATTATAGGACACCTAGAGACAAATCAGCTCGCGACTAAAGGATCGAGCGATCGAGTGATTTCAAGTAAGTTGGGTTATTGCTTATTATAATAGAGTACTAGTTTTGTAGTACTCGGAGACTTAGGCTTGTATATGATTGTGATTGTAAGTAGTTTGCGCATGTGTTTGATGTATCTGAATTCGTGCTGAAATTTGTATTGTGAATGACTTTGTGACTGATTGAATTGATATGAAATTGTTTGAACACCCTAAACATAATTTAATATTAGTTGACCCTGATAACAAAAAATGTCATGCATTGCAACCCGTTAGGGGATCATAGGATTCTCTAACCAAATACCGACCCCTTCGAAAGGGATAGCGCAGGATTGCAAAATGGTCCCTTCTTCATCCTCAGTCGAACTAAGTGACAGGAGAGGAGATTGCGGTGGGGGTGAAGTCAATGGTTCGAAGGTAGTTGCAGGAGGAGCGAGGTCTCCATTGCACAAGCCTGGGTTTGGTTGTGAGCTGCTACATAACATGGAACTCCTCAACCCGGATTGGAGCGAGTAAAATTTCTCTGGTTTCACAACGGACCGGACTACGTTGTACGATGGCACTTGATTGTTGCACTGCATGAAAATAATTAGTTGATAACCCTGTTTGTGCTTGTATGCATTCATGAGTCTCCAATTCAACTTACTGAGCTGTAGTTGCTCATACCCTTATAGATCCTTTTGCAGGTTCTGATTTGTGATCACTTCAAGTACTATGCCACCCTACAATTACCCAGAGGTTAGTCTTTTTGAAGCCAGGGGTGTGAGGATCAAGTTACTTAGTATAATGTGTAACGAGACTGACCTTGTAGTTAAAGGTTGAAGACTGATAGTTATTCTGTAAATTAGTAAACTATGGCGATTATGTAAAACTTCCTAGGAAACTCTGTGGACTTATTTATACTTATCTATGTTTATTAGAAATTGTAATACTTATCATAATTACAGTATAATTATTAATCAAACTGTTTACTTCGAAGCGAGGAGTCGTTGACGCCTTGTGTAGATCATGTCTATGGTAGGTACTGTGAGGCCAGTTACTATCATAGAATGGTTTACACGGCGGGACTGTTGTGACTCTGTGACTTCGGGGCGTAACAGTTCTCAGTTGGTATCAGAGCGTAATTTTAGTAAACTCGCTTTAAAGCGTCAGACTTTAAAAGAAATAGACATTATAGGAATATTGAGAGTGGGTAATACTAAGTGGGTGATAAAAGATTGTATAACATAAGTAACCTTAATCTTTATAATTACAGGGTCAAAGGGGAGAATTAATTCATTGTTGGATACGATTTGGATGGAATGGAGAAGTATCTCCCATTGATTATAGGGTTAAATTACAATGGCTACTGATGGAACTAATCGATTGGAATATATTTAGAACAGTTGATGAGATTATCAATAAGTTTCATGATCAAATGTGCTATAGTTGGAAGGATGAGTGGGCATGGATGGAGATTCGTTTAGGACCCCAGTATAATAGATACACTGCTATAGCAGCTTTTGAGCAGCGATGGTTAGAGAAAGAGGGAATTATAACCATGATGATGCTCTTACGGTATTTTCCTACTAGGTTAGAGGATGGGAGACCATACCCTGCTAGTATTGCACACATCCCTACTGACATTCTATACATTCCTAGATAGTACCCACCAGAGATCATTGATTGGTTTCCACAGTTTCCAGAGCCTGTTGGGGATGGTATAGAGATACCATTGAACCTTAACCCTGAACCTGAGTTAGAAATACCAGAACCACCACCGGAAAACCTACCTCCAGTTGAACCCCACATGGATGGAGTCTAAGTTGAGGAAGACCCCAAGGAAGATCCAGAGGAGGATCCTGAAGAGGACCTAGAAGAAGAGGAGCCAGAAGAAGACCCTGAGGAGGAGCAAGAGAATGAGAGTGAACCCGACATAGATATACATACGGTAGTTATGCAAGTGATTGCGGACACCATGATAGCTGGAGATGGAGCTAGTGCTATAGCTGAGTCGGATGATGATGTGCAGGAGGTGATTGTGATTCCTGAGACTCCAGAGATCGTGTTGATAGACTCTTCATCAGACAGCGAGCCTGAGGATCACTCTATAGGAGGCTATATGGCTCACGACTCCTTTGATGGAGTAGCTACCATAGACTTAGAGGAGGATTAGCTTAGTTAGATGGCTAACTTGTTTTGGTTGGGTAGATTTTTAGTTATGATCTAGTAGCAATTTTGATGGAAACTGATGTATTTTAGGATCTTTTGATGTGTTTTGACTTTTGATGTATCTTTTTGAATTTTGATGTATTTTGTAGCTTCTGGATCAAGTTAGATGTATGCTGTAATTAAGTTTGATGTAACATTTTGTCTTGTATAGTTGTAAAGATCGAGTCTATATTAGATGATGTAAGTAATGATGTAATCGGGTTGTAAATTTGATGTATGTATTTGAAAGATTATCGAGTTGTATCTTTTGTTTTGAAGTTGTAATAGTGATGATGTAAGGTTGAATGAAATATATAATGGAAGTTAGACTGCTAAGTATGTTGACTTCAATGATATTGTCATTTACTATTTGATATGAGTACTTATTGCCAGCATTTATTGATATTCTTTAAACAAAAGTAGGAATAACTTATAGATAGATATGAATGCAGGATTATAAGTTAAACCATTAAGCGATTATGGCTGAAGCTGGAAATGGAAGTAGTTAAGGAGAAACTGAAGGAAATCAAAACCCTCCACCACGAGTACCATCACCACCATGAGTACCATCACCACCAAGAGAACAAAATAGACAAGATTTACCTCTACCTCCTTCACAGGAAAATATGCCTATTGGACAAATACTTGCCAGTATGCATACAATGATGAGGCAGCAAGGAATGTTGATTCAACATCTTCTGACTGGTGGTAATGTGGGAAATAGGAGACCGCAAGAAGTGGAACAACGAATGGAGCGACCTCAAGAGGTAAATAAACTTCTTGAATTTATAAAAGCCAACTGTTATTTTGAAGGGGAGATGGGTAGGCTAGATTTAGCTGATGATTGGCTAGCCCAAATAGAACGAAGTTTTGAGGCTTTTCGAGTCCCTGAATCCCAAAAGTTGTCTTATGGCACGTTTATGTTAAAGTTAGCTGCGAGAGTATGGTGGGACTCAAGAGCAAGGCAACTTGGAAATAACATTGATTGGCAACAATTTAAGGAGGAATTCAGGAAGGAGTATTTTCCTCATAGTGTTTAAAACAGAATGGTACGAGATCTGTTTGAACTGAAGAAGGGAGGTATGAGTGTAACCCAGTATGAGACTGAGTTCAATAGATTGTTACAATATGTACCTGGTTCATACCGAGACAATGTTGAGTTGAAGAAAGATTTGTTCCTTACTGGATTTGACCCCACAATGTGTTGCAAGTTGCTGGATTATGGTTTTACCACTTACAATGAAGTGGTAGATAAGGCAAGACAATTGGAAGATAATCGTGTGAGGATGCTAGCAATGTGGAGTCAAAAGATCAACAGAGGATATCGACCAGGTCCATCATTTAAGAGATCATATCCTGGTGCCTCCAGTAGCAGTTCTGGACAGAAGAGAAGGAGACCAGTAACTTTAGCTAGTAACCCAGCGCAGTCAATACCGAGTTTGAGCTTTTATGACAAGGATGGAAATGTCAAATGCTGAAAGTGTGGTGCAAATCATTTTCCAAGAAATTGTATTCAGCTTAAAGGGAAATGTTTTATATGTGGAGATCTGAACCATGTACTGAAGGCATGCCCTAAGATGAAATTAGTAAAGTGCAATAAGTGTGGTAGAAAGGGCCATTTCTCCAGATACTGTCCACAATTTATACAAGGAGCTAAGCGAACAGAAGGTTTTGATAATACCACCGCACCTGCTTATATCTTTGCTTTGGAGGATATGGAAATTGAGGAGAATGAGGATTTCTCAGATTTTATGGAAGAGTACTACCATGATGATGTCGAGGAGATCATGGGAGTTGAAGAGGAAAATGATGAAGGACTTGTAACTGGTACGTACTTAGACTATCTATTGCAATAATAATTCTAAGTGTGAATTAACTTGAAATATTTGCATTTTAAGATTTATGAATGCTAGTGTAGTTGGTAACCATAGTATTAGTACATTCCAGGACATGTGCTGATAAATGGACAACCTGCTTTTGTGCTGTTTGATACTGGTGCATCTCATTCCTTTGCGAGTCAGAAATTTGTACATGAACAAGAAATTAGTGTGGTTACTATTAATGTAACTTATAAAGTTAGAACTCCAACTGGGGAGAAAGTAACAACCCGAGAAATAGTCGCGGATGGTAAAATAAAAATCCAAGAAAAGGAGTACCCTATAAGTCTTGTGATATTACCTTTACAAGGTTATGATGTAATAGTGGGAATAGATTGGTTGTCAAAAAATAAAGCCATTATGGAGTGTAGGAATAAAATTGTCAATCTTAATGATGGAGAAACGATATTTCAGGGAAAAGCTGGTGGAAGTAGGTTGAATTTATCAGTGATGGAGATATGTGATGAACAATCTGAGACAAAAGTAAAGGAGGATGATTGGAAACTTTGTTGGGTGTTTGCTGTGGACGCAAAGAAGGAAATACCCAAGGTAGCAAACATACGGGTAGTGAATGAGTTTTCAAATGTATTTCCGGAGGATTTACTAGGTTTAGCCTCACCTCGAGAGTTAGACTTTACTGTAGAGTTAGTTCCTAGAACTGAGCCTATTTCTAAAGCTTCATATCGGATGTTACCCATAGAACTTCAGGAACTAAAGAAGCAACTTCAAGAGCTATTGGATAAGAAATTTATTAGACTGAGTGTTTCACCATGGGGAGCACCGGTATTGTTTGTGAAAAAGAAGGATGGTACTATGAGATTGTGTATAGACTATGGGGAGTTAAATAAGGTTACCATTAAGAATAGGTATCCGTTACCTCGCATTAATGATTTGTTTGACCAACTCCAAGGTGCAACTGTGTTTTCTAGAATAGATTTAAAATCAGGATATCATCAGTTACGAGTTAGGCTGGAAGATGTGCATAAGACCGCATTTAGAACTCGATATGGACATTACGAATTTTTGGTGATTCCATTTGGCTTAACGAATGCTCCGGCTGTATTCATGGACTTGATGAATCGTATATATCAACCATATTTGGATAAGTTTGTTGTGGTGTTTATTGATGATATTTTGATTTACTCAAAAACCAAGAAGGAGCATGCAGAGCATTTACGATTGGCATTACAGAAGTTAAGAGAGAATAAATTGTATGCCAAGTTAAGTAAATGTGATTTTTGGTTGGATAGGATTGCTTTTCTAGGTCATATTATATCTGGTGAAGGAATCTTTGTAGACCCCGATAAAGTGAAAGCAGTGATGGATTGGAAGCAACCAACCACAGTGACTGAGATAAGGAGTTTTCTGGGTATGGCTGGATACTATTGACGGTTCATAAAGGATTTTTCCAAAATTGCCAAACCATTGACTCGATTGACCCAGAAGGATGTAAAATTTGAATGGAGTGAAGATTGTGAAATGAGTTTTCAGGAGTTGAAGAAAAGACTGGTTACAGCACCAGTATTAACATTACCTGATCCGGATAAGCCCTATAATGTGTACAGTGATGCTTCACGGAATGGATTATGTTGTGTATTGATGCAAGATAGAAAAGTTGTTGCATATGCATCAAGACAATTGAGGCCACATGAGAGGAATTACCCAACTCATGATTTAGAGTTAGCGGCTGCAGTGTTTGCCTTGAAGATTTGGAGACATTATCTTTATGGGCAACGGTGCGAGATGTATACTGATCATAAGAGTTTGAAGTACTTCTTTACTCAGAAAGAGTTGAATTTAAGGCAAAGAAGGTGGTTAGAGTTGATTAAAGATTATGATTTGAATATAAATTACCACCCTGGAAAGGCCAATTTGGTGGCAAATGCATTAAGTCGAAAGAATTATGAACAGGTCGCCTTACTGTTAACACCTTAACGTGAATTAGTGCATGAATTTGAGAGGATGCAAATTGGGTTTGATTGGTGTGAACCTAATAGCCAGTTAATGAACTGGGAATTGCAACCTACTCTATTAGAGAGAATCAAGCAAAAGCAAGAGGAAAACAAGGGTCTGGTGGAGATAAGAGAGAAATTGAGTAACGGACAGGACCTTGACTTTAAAGTGGATGATAGAGGTCTAATAAAGTTTAGAGGAAGAATATGTGTACCACAAGATGCTAACATAAAGAAGCAAATTTTGGATGAAGCACACATTACAGGTTATACTGTGCACCCGGGAGGAAATAAAATGTACCAAGATCTAAAACTCATGTATTGGTGGAATGGGATGAAGAGAGAAGTGGTACAGTATGTATCGGAATGCCTTACATGCCAATAAGTCAAAGCAGAACACCAAAGACTAGGTGGATTATTACAACCTTTAGAAATACCGCGATGGAAATGGGATCACATTACCGTGGATTTTGTAGTAGCATTACCAAGGACTCAAGTTGGATACGATTCCATTTGGGTAGTTGTGGATAGATTAACGAAGAGTGCACATTTCTTATCTTATTGGACGGGTGATTCAATGGAAAAGATGGCTAGGCTGTATGTCCGAGAAATAATAAGGCTACATGGAGTTCCTGAGAGTATTGTTTCAGACCGAGATAATCGGTTTGTATCCAAATTCTGGGAGAGCTTACATAAAGCTTTGGGTACAAAGTTGCAGTTTGGTACAACCTATCACCCACAAACAGATGAGCAGTCTGAGCGAACAATTCAAACTCTAAAAGATATGTTACGAGCTTGCGTGTTGGATTTTAGAGGTGATTGGGATAAATATTTGACGTTGATAGAATTTGCCTACAATAATAGTTATCATGCAATGATACAAATGGCACCTTACGAAGCATTATATGGGAGGAAATGCAGATCACCACTATATTGGGATTACGAAGAGTATGCCTTGATTGGACCAGACATGATTAATCAAACAAGTGGGAAGATTAAGATTATACGACAACGGATGAAAGAAGCTCAGGACCGTTATAAGAGTTGGGCTGATTTGAAGAGAAGACCCTTGGAATTTGAAGTTGTTAATCATGTTTATATTAAAATAAGCCCATTTAAAGGACTTAGACGATTTGGTTCAAAGGGAAAACTGAGCCCACGATACATTGGTCTATTTGAAGTATTGGAGAAAGTTGGCAATGTATCGTACCGAGTGGCTTTACCTCCAAGTCTATCAGGATATCATAATGTATTCCATGTGTCCATGTTGAGAAGGTTCATTAAAAACCTGAATGCAATAGTGGAAATAGAGCCAATGGAGTTAACGAGAAATTTCCAACTGGTGAGACAACCCATAAAAATATTGGATAGTCGGGTTCAGAAGTTAAGGAACAGAGATATGGAGTACGTTAAGATCCAATGGAATGAAAGTCCAGACTTGGAGATGACTTGGGAACCAAAAGCCGCAATGATGGAGCAGTATCTATGACTTTTCTAATTTCCAGGTTAGTAAAAGTATACAAATTATTGTATTTGGTCATTTAAGTACAAATTAGATATACAGAAGTTTTGAGGACAAAACTTTTTGAAGGGAGGTGGAATTGTAAGCCTTAAAGCTAAGCCAAGTAACCGTAGGTTTGAACTTAGAACCCAAGGTTTAGGACGATCGGCTAAAATATCCGATCAAACCCAAATTATAAACTATTGAGAGAAATACTAGTAAAAATGACCCCGTAAACTTAAATTTAAGAAAATAAGTAGTAAAATAGGAGACTATAAAATTTTCAAATTTTAAACATAATAATTACTAATTACCAAAAAGGCGAAAAGTGTAATACAATAACTAATAAATTACTAGAGATAGATTATATGTATACTAAAAATTTTAGAATGACCAAAATAATATTTAGGAATGTTCACGTGTACTCCACATATATTTACATGTAGATAAAAATACGCGTAATTACCTAAATTGGCCGAAAACTAAGCAAATAATTAAAGAAAAATATAAAATAATTATGGAAAAATAAAAAAAAAATCAGAAGAGGATAAACTGAAGCTAGATCAGGTCATGGCAGGTTCAAATCAGAAAAAGAAAAATTATCTAATGAGAATTAGACAAACAAAAAGCCAAAAATCAAGGAATTAGGGCAAAGTCTTATCAAATTAATGCATATTAATTACTATAATTGTATATAAATAAGGAAAAAATTTCCAGAAGTCATTTGGACAGTTTAGGATCTGAGAAAAATCGAAACACTGAAAAAATCGAGAGAAAATCCAGAAAAAAAAAAAAGAAAACTGTGCAGATTAGGCAAGTGAACTAAAACCACCACCCACCACCACCCACCACCACCACCCTACACTAGAACCACCGCCTGGACCGGCTGACAACATTGGACCGGGTTTGGACGGCCAAAAAGCTTCGAACCGGTTAGTCATTTATTCACCCGATTTTTGTATAATTTTGTAAAATTAGTTATTTTGCCTAGAAAATTATGAAACTTGTTATTCTGAGGTTTTATTGTATGTAGATTTAGGAAAAAATATTGATTTAGTTTAATTATGTCTGGAAATATAGGTTCCTTAACAAATTGTTCAAAACCGAACATGATTAAACCGGAAAATAAATAGGCTTAGGAGTGTAGTTTGGAGCTCAAAATTTTTTTGTAGGATGCTCATATGATGTAGAATAGTGCTATGAAGCCATTTTTTTAAAATTAATTTTTGAAATTTTTAAGTTAATTTTTAGCCCTAAAATGATGGTAAAATTAGGTGATTTAAGGTTAATTAGGTGATTAGGATGTTAATTACTGATTGGGATATTAATTATATGTTTAGGGATGTTAATCTCTACAGTGGAACCCTAATCCTAGCCTTTGGGTACTAAGTATGGTTAATTAAGGAAATTAGATAAGTAATATAATAAATTAGTAATATGTGAAAGTGTAAATTAATAAATCTAAAAAAATAAGGTTATTTAGATAATAATATAATAGAAATCAGAAAAATAATAAATCTGAAATAATATTTAATTTTAAGTAAATATCTCAAAATGTAAGATTTTTACACATCGGGAATAAATCTGATACCTCAATTAAGGTTAGCGTGTACCAAATAGTTTAGAATACCAAATTATAACCCAATAGGATATTCGAGTATCCCGAGCATAATGTGATTAATGTCACATTGGGATTCGAGCCTAATTAAGACTTAAGAATTAAAACTAGAATCTAGTTTAAGAGTCGAACCCCGAAATAGAGTACAACGAATCATTAGAGCGTTATAGGTATACATGGGGAAAATGAGTTACATTTTGAATTAGAATAAGAATCCATAAAATATAAGTATTAAAATGACCTATTTGTATTATAGGACA
The DNA here is from genome assembly GCA_024138015.1 of Lumnitzera littorea. Taxonomy (NCBI): domain Eukaryota; kingdom Viridiplantae; phylum Streptophyta; class Magnoliopsida; order Myrtales; family Combretaceae; genus Lumnitzera; species Lumnitzera littorea. The sequence goes on from JAMXBB010000007.1 coordinate 70,536,786, forward strand.
CTTAGAGACAAATCAGCTCACGACTAAAGGATCGAGCGATCGAGCAATTTCAAGTAAGTTGGGTTATTGTTTATTGTAATAGAGTACTAGTTTTGTAGTACTCGGAGACTTAAGCTTGTATATGATTGTGATTGTAAGTAGTTTGCGCATGTGTTTGATGTATCTGAATTCGTGCTGAAATTTGTATTGTGAATGACTTTGTGACTGATTGAATTGGTATGAAATTGTTTGAACACCCTAAACATAATTTAATATTAGTTGACCCTGATAACAAAAAATGTCATGCATTGCAACCCGTTAGGGGATCATAGGATTCTTCAACCAAATACCGACCCCTTCGAAAGGGATAGTGCAGGATTGCAAAATGGTCCCTTCTTCATCCTCAGTCGAACTAAGTGACAGGAGAGGAGGTCGCAGCGGGGGTAAAGTCAATGGTTCGAAGGTAGTTGCGGGAGGAGTGAGGTCTCCATTGCACAAGCTTAGGTTTGGTTGTGAGCTGCTATATAACATAGAACTCCTCTACCCGGATTGAAGCGAGTGAAATTTCTCTGATTTCACAACGGACCGGACTACGTTGTGCGATGGCACTTGATTGTTGTACTGCATGAAAATAATTGGTTGATAACCCTGTTTGTGCTTGTATGCATTCACGAGTCTCCAATTCAACTTACTGAGCTATAGTTGCTCATACCCTTATAGATCCTTTTGCAGGTTCTGATTTGTGATCACTTCAAGTACTATGCTGCCCTACAATTACCCAGAGGTTAGTCCTTTTGAAGCCAAGGGTGTGAGGATCAAGTTACTTAATATAATATGTAACGAGACTGACCTTGTAGTTAAAGGTTGAAGACTGATAGTTATTCTGTAAATTAGTAAACTGTGGCGATTATGTAAAACTTCCTAGGAAACTCTGTGAACTTATTTATACTTATCTATGTTTATTAGAAATTGTAATACTTATCATAATTGCAGTATAATTATTAATCGAACTGTTTACTTCAAAGCAAGGAGTCGTCGACGCCTTGTGTAGATCATGTCTATGGTGGGCACTGTGAGGCCAGTTACTATCATAGAATGGTTTACACGGCGGGACTGTTGCGACTCTGTGACTTCGGGGCGTAACAAATTTCATTGCATTAATGCCCAAGATGTGAATCAATTAGTTATTGGGTACGCCTGCATGATGATTGATATGCTCTAGAACCTAACTATACTTTATAATAAAAGCATAGTTTTTCTAGTAAGTATACTAAGTCACATATGCAGTAATAAACTACTAAAAACTGAGTCAAACCCATAAGGAATGCTATATTAAGTAAGATGTTATTTTTAATTATAAAACTAATAATATAACTAATCTACTAGAGTGAATTATATCTTCAACATCTTTAATGAATTTTATCATGAATCAGATAGATAGAAAACCAGTTAATCTTAATATTCAGCCTTCAATTGGTTTTTAGTTTTAAAACAAGTAGGCACTAGGTAAAAATTTCTTCTCAGAAAGTGAATAATTACTCAAGATTAATCAATTTATGCTTTCTATTGTTAAATAAGAGATAAACTTAATTAATCCTTTTGTTCTCTTAAACTTTAATTGAATTAAAGAGCATATCACTATATCTTTCTTTAATCCAAATTATGTAATTCACAAAAATCAACTAGGAAAGGTTCTCACAAACTCAATCCTAATGTAATACATATTCTAACTCATCAAAAAATATGTTCAACGATGGAATTAAAGACTTAACAAAAAACCAATTCTCAAACAAGATCCATTAGTTAGAAATCTAAGTATCCAATTCATAATGTCAATTAAGCATATAAGAAATAATAGGAATAACAATATTTAAAACAAAAATATATAGAAGGGAATGAAGAAAACCTTTAAAGAGGTTTCTAAACCCCAATTTGTGATCAAATATTGCTCTCATCCTTCCTGATGTTAAATTCCATAAAGAAAATAAACTACTTTGAAAGTTGTTCTTCATCTCCTCTAAACCCTAATTTACTTGAATGAATGGAATAAGAATGAATTATTATGATGTCTAATTGTGTTTATAAGGCCTATTATATAATTATATGTGCAAGACAACTTCTAGAGCTTCAAATCTTACAAAAAATAAGTGGATCTGCAAAAAAAAGGTAGGTTCATGTCCCCAATTCACGGTCATGATTCCTCGACTTGATCTTTTTGTACTAAAAAATCATGAATAAGTGAAACATGTTAATGGGCAAGGTTCATGGCTATGATATTGACCATGATCATCTTTGACCATCAATTCATCCTTATTTTTTTACTCCTCTAAGTGTAGAGAATAATTATTAGAATAATAAGTCAAAAGGTTTCTTAATATTCAAAATCCTTAATTTTCAACAATAATACCCAAAACTTGATATGTATCAAAACCTAATGCTACTTTATAACAAAATCGTATTTTTACTTATAAGTGCACTAGGTTGTATTTGCAATAATAAAATTATGTGAATAAGGTCAAATCTACAGGGAATGCCATACTAGCTTTTGGTCATGTCATGTTAGTCCTATCTAAATTTAGGCAAATAAAAGATGTTATTTTTAATTATAAGAACTAATAATACAACTAATCTAATAGAGTGAATTAGAATATTCAATATCTTTAATAGATTTTATCATGAACCAAAGAGAAAGGAAACCGGTTAATCTTAATACCGAGTCTAATTGGTTTACTTTTAAAACAAGTAAACATTAGGTAAAAATTCTTTCTCACAAAGTGAATAATTACCCATGATTAATCAATTTACCCTTTCCATCTCTAAACAAGAAATAAACTTAATTAATCCTTTCATGTTCTTAAACTTTAATTGAATCAAATAGCATATCTCTATGCCTTTTTGTTTTTTAATCCAAATTATCCAATTCACTAAAATCAATTAGAAGAGGTTCTTGCAGACTCAATCCTAATCTAACACATATTTCAACTCATCAAAATATATGTTCAATGATTATGTGATTATAGACTCAACAAAACACTGATCCTCTAACAAAGTTCTTTAACTAATAATCTAAGTATCCAATTCAAAATGTTAATTAATCACACAAAAAATAATAGGAATAATATCCATAACAAGAATATATAGAAAGGAATGACAACAACCTTTAAAGAGGTTCTCAAACCTTAATTCACAATCAAATATTGTTCCTATCACTCTTGATGTTGAATTCCACAAAGAAAAAATAAACTTCTTTGAGAGTTGTTTTTCTTCTCCTCCAAATCCTAATTTACTTAAATGAATGGAATAAGAATGAATTATTATGATGTCTAATTTTGTTTACAAGGCTTTTTACATAATTACATGTTTAGGGCAACTTTTGGAGCTTTAAATCTTTTAAAAAATAAGTGAATCCATAAGGAATAGTATGTTCACACCCCAGGTTCATGGTCATGATTCTAGGGTGTGATATTTCTTTGCTAAAAAATATGAATAAGTGAAACAACATATTCATGAGGAAAGTTTACGGTTGTGATCCTAACTAACCATGATCCTTTCTAATGATCAATTCTTTCTTCTTTTCTTAATCCTTTGGGTGTGATTTCAATTCATGGGCTATACTTTTTGGTGTGATCCTTTCCAAGTCTTGAAAACTCGTCCAAATCCTCTTTAAATAATCTAAAACTTTGTCCAAAATCTTTAAACTCTTAAGATGAAGTTTCAAATCAAAACATAAACAAATTAAGTATCAAATTCAATATAAATGCCTAGAAAATCTTATAAAAGTATTATAAAATTAACTACAAAACATGTGTATTTAAACAGTCATCAATGATAGTTCGACTCAGTAGATCTAAACCACTCGTTCTATTGCAAGGCATGTAATAGATATGCTCAAGGCTTCTCAAATCAATAGCTAATCATTGCTTCGATTACTATGTGTAGTTATAAATATGCAAACCTAGTTTGTAGATTCACTTTTGCATCTTAAAAAACTTTTATCTTTATAGACACCCTATTTTTGCCTCCCTGTAATTTTGTTTTTTAAAATAGGCTAAGGGCTCCTAATTTAGACAAAAATATAAAAAAAAAAGTAAATTAAAAAAAAGGAAAAGAAAAAAATAATATATATATGAGAAACTTAAGTAGTTTAGGGCTTTTGTTTAAGATTAGTGTTTATTTTATAATAATAACAACAACAACAACAACAACAATAACAACAATACTTAAACCAAAATATATATATACATAGATTGATATATAGTACAGATCAAACCAGGCTAAGCTTAGTCCATATGGCTTGGGTTAAGACCTAAGGCCCTTAAACTAAAAAAACATTGTACACCCATTTTTTTTTTTTTTCTAATTCGTACATGGCACATGCCTAACACATGACCATGTGCCCACATCTTCTTCTTCTCCTAATTTTCTGCCATTAATCTATTTTATTTTTCCTCTCCAGATATGTCAACTTGAGACCATTTTTTATCTTATTTTTTACACGATATGGTGAAATCGTGTAGTATGCATCGCCTATTTTTGAATTGGCTCCAAAACTTGTCTAGATTCATCTAAATTGATGGTTAAAATTGGTACTAAAATCACCCAAAAGCTTGATTTCCAAGCTTGGTTGTCAATGGCTAATTTAGCCATTTTTGCTCCTTCCAAGTTTAATTTAGCATGCTTTAGTATAGATACCACCCCTTAGTTTTACTTTATCCATCAAGAACTCCAAGAACACATCCATTCTTCTATCTCTCTATCTCTCCATACAAACTCTCTCTCTCTTTCTACATCTCTCTCATCATGTTGTAATCCTCTCTCCAATAGCCATCAAGCTACGAATGATAGTCTATAGTAGCATTGAAGACCATTCATCACCACCGTACGATTCGTCACTCGCAACAGCCTAAAGCAAGCTTAATAGCCACTATTGTTGTTCTTAACATGACCCAAACTGATCAAATCCGGCTGACCTGACTCGACTAAACAACTTTGACCTACACATATCCTCCTAGTCCAGATTGATCCAAGCTTCAGTTTTTGCATTTTATTTTATTTATTAATTGTAAATGTAAAAAAAAAAAAAATAAGAGAGAGAAGGAAACTAAAAAGAAAAAAAAAAGAAAAGGAAGAAAACCCAAAAAAAAAGGAGGGAAAAGAAAAAAGTAAAATAGTTTTAAATTTTTATTTACTTTCCCTATTATTAAGAAAATGATAAAAAGAACAAAAATTAGATAAAATGAAATAAGGAAAAACAAGAAAATATTTTATGAATTATAAAAAAATTATTTTCTAAATAAATAAAAATAAACTAACTCTTTTCCAAAACTTAGGTTCATTTTAGAATTTTCCAAAATAAAAAAAAAATCGATTAGGGCATTTTTAGAAAATTTTCAAAATAAAAAAAAAAAAAGCTAAGAAACGTAAACCTGAGTGCTTTTATCAAATTAAAAGCAACTAACCTGCTAATATTTTCGAAAAGAACTACATACGTTTGATCTCATATAGTAGGTATGTAGGTACTTGTATACAGATATAGGGTGATGTAATAAATGAAAAAATTTAGTTTTTTCATTATTAGTTACTCAATTTAGTAAAAAATGAAAAAATCTTAGATTTCTTCGAATTTAGTTTAAGTTTATTGAATTTAATAGAATATGATCTAATTTGTTAATTAATGATTGAATTTCGTTTTATAGAATAGTTTTGAAAGGTGATTTTAAGGGATTAAATGTAAATTTGGAAAGTTAATGATACATATAAGGGTTTAAAAAATTTAACCCCTAAACTCAACTTTCTTGTTCCCAAAACCGTTTAACAAAATTGGTTTTATCAAAGAACCAGTAGTTAAATTATAACCAATCTACTCAATTGGTTATAATTTAACTCTTTTTCCCGACCTCAGTTAGGTGGCGACTTCGAAATGTTTTCCAAAACAAAAAGAATTAGTTTTCTTTAAATCTTAGTTGAAGGTTAGTATTAAATTGGTAGGGTTTAATATTGATCAGTTTAAATAAGACTAATTTATAAAACTAGAAAAAAAAAATAGACTCGACAAGATAGTGACTCCACTAGGGAGGTCAAGAGAGTTAACCATTCAACTTTTCAAAATTAGAATTAATCTCTAAAAATTACCTTACTAAGTACAATTTATTTATTTATTTATTCATTCGTTATTATTTGTCCATAATTATGCTGACATTTTTGTAAGTTTAGCTTTAATTATTTATTTCATTTATTTTAAGGTGGGAGTGGATGGAATTTACTTTATACACCATAAATGTGTAATAGAAATGGTCAAACTCGAACTGTATTAGGACCCTAAGACGGGAGAGCCATTGTGTAAGCTCCGAGTGTTGTAGTATATGAAAGTGTTTTTTAATAAGTGAGGTCACATAAGCTTAAGAACCTTTAGAACCTACCTCTCATGCATTCATGGCTTCTAGAGCCAACAAATAATCAAGCAAGATGAAAAGAAAAGAAAAGAAGTACTAGCTTAGAGTTTCTTTAATTTCCTTTGTAAATCATATTGTAAATATAGAGTTAGTGTAAAAAGGTTTTTGTCTTTGTTTTATACCTTATTGTAAATAGTGATTCTTCAATCTTGTAACAAACATCTTCTTTGTAATTCAACCTAAAGAAATGGCCTACTCATCTAACTTTATCCACTTTAGAGAAAGGTTTGTCGATAAGCCCATCAACCTCAAGCCTGTTATGGACCAATGGCTTCAACACTTTAACCTAATGGAACAAAAGACCAACATTAGTAAAATCAAGCTTATTATATCACTTCTTAGGGTAAAGATTGAGATCAATCTAATCAGTGCTCTAACCAACTTCTAAGAACCCAAAGAGGTAGCTTTTCGAGTTAGGTCTCACTTAATTAGTCCAATACTTGAAGAGTATACTCAATTACTTCAAGCCCTTTACTTAAAAGATATATATACTTCGAATTTGGAAGTTGACCTAGTGAATGCATTTTTAAGATTCCTTAGGGTTAGAAAAGCTAAAATAAACAAGGCCCTAAAAAGCTGTAATGGAAACCGCATCAAATTAGAAACCTAAGAGCTTGGTTCACCACTAAGCCCAAATCCGACAAACGAGGCATCTTCTATGGCAATCCCAAAGACTGGGGATAGATAAAAATGAAGGCTTTTATCCTAACTGTATTCAGGACCCTCCTATTCCTTAATGGAAAGTTTATCATCCATTTCAAGGTTGCTAAATTAGTGGGTTAATTTCTTGAAGGCAAATCATATGTCCCGACCCTCTTCGCAAAACAAATTTGAAGTCTTAAGATTTTGAAAGAGAAAAACAATGGCATACTAAAGACCATCATGGCATTACTAACGGTCTGATTTATGAGCCACATGAAGTGTTTTGGGCTTGATCTAATTCGAGGAGAATTTTCCTAGAACATTGATTTAATTAACACTTTTATTGACAAAGTCCATCTCTCAAAAGAGAAGTCCACTTATTGTTGGGTAGAAGTGCTACGAAATTTCCAAGTTGCTAATATCTTAAGCACAGTAAGGTGGAGCAACTTCAAGAGGGTAATCCTAGTTTGTAAAAATTATTAGGCAATATCCCTAATTGGGATGAAATGGTGCACAGGCTGTTACCTTAATAATATGATCAGACAATTCGAGAGAATTTAAGATATGGTCTATAAGTTCCCATTGAATGTCATAATCTTGGATTATGAAGACCTTCAAGTTCCAATGCTATAAAAGATGTCCAAACTCCAGGGGATTAAGCGATTATTTGGAAACAAGGACTATCAACCCTAACATTGATTTAGGAGAATGGTTGAGAGAAGTGGATAAGCATAAAGTTACCAAAGAATATCTATACAATCAACTCCATAAGGCAGGGGAGATCGAGTATCGAGTACTAGAGGTGATATAACCAGCACCAGTTGAACCAGACTTTGAACTCAAGACTTACATGGACCAAGTACAAGCTCATATAGAAGTTATCAATGAAAAGCACAACATGTAGGAAGATCTCTTTCAGGAATCTAAGCAGCGTTCCTGGGCCTTAAAACATCAATTGAGGATGACCTAGAGAAGGCTCAAAGAACTTAAAGAAACAGAAAAGCCTAGCCTAAGAAAGAGGAAAGAACCACCAGTATGACTAAGTAAGAGGGGAACACTGGCCAAGCATCAAAAGAATGTCTAGAAATAGGAGTACTTTTCTTCTTTGAAACAATGTATTTTTTTTTTCAAATAATGTAAAAGGGAATTTCGAAAGTTGCAAAATAATGAATAAAAATTGCCATCTTTGATTTATAATTTTGTTTTTTAGAATAAGGTAAGAGGTCCTAATTTAGGGGAAAAAAAATAAAAAAAGAAGTAAATTAAAAAAGAAAGAAAAGAAAAAAATAATATATATATATATGTGAGACTTAAGCAGTTTAAGGCTTTTGTTTAGGATTAGTGTTTATTTTATAATAATAATAATGACAATAGTTAAACCAATATATATATATATATATATATATATATATATAGTACAAATCGAACTAGGTTAAGCTTGTTCCGTATGGCTTGGGTCAGGGCCCAAGGCCTTTCAACCAAGAAAACAGCATTGCATGCCCATCTTTTTTTTTTTTTTTCCAACGTACACATGGTGGTACGTAGCATGTACTAAGCACATGACTACATACCTGCATCTTCTTCTCCTGATTTTCTACCATTAATCCAGTTTTTTTCCCTCTCCAAACACGTCAATTCGATGCCATTTTTTATCGTATTTTTTACTCGATTTCATCAAATTAATGGTGAAATTGTATAATGTATCTATCCTATTTTTGAATCGGCCCCAAAACTTATCCAGATTCATCCAAATCAATGGTCAAAATCGGCACTAAAACCACCCAAAAGCTTGACTTTCAAGCTTGAACATTAATGGCCGATTTGGCGATTTTTGCTCCTTCCAAGTTTAATTTAGCATGCTTAAGTATAAATACCACCTCCTTAGTTCTACTTTATCCATCAAGAACTCTGGGAACACATCCGTTTTTTCATCTCTCTCTCTCTCTCTCTTTACATCTTTCTCATCGCATCATACTCCTCTCTCCAATAGCCATTAAGCCACAAGCAACCGTCCATAGTAACAATGAAGATCGATCATCACCACCATGCGATTCGTCACTTACAATCACTTGAAGCAACCCTGACAATCACTGTTGCTGTTCTTAACCTAACTAGACTCAATCTGGCCAACCCGACCTAACTAAACCACTCCGATCCATGCATATCTGCTTAGTTCGGGTTGATCTAAGCTTTAGTTTTTGTATTTTTTTTATATTTTTATTTATTTATTGTGAATATAAATGTAAATGTAAAAGAGAGAGAGAGAGAAGGAAACTGAAAAAGAAAAAAAAAAGCAAAGGAAGAAAACCGAAAATAAAAAGAAAGAAAGAAAAGTAAAAGTAAAATAGCCTTAAATTTTTATTTACTTTCCCTATTATTAAAAAAAATGATAAAAAGAACAAAAAATTAGATAGAATGAAATAAGGAAAAACAAGAAGATATTTTATGACTTAGAGAAACCTATTTTCCGAATAAATAAAAATAAACCAACTCTTTTCCAAATCTTAGGTTTATTCTAGAATTTTCCAAAATAAACAAATGGATTAGGATATTTTTAGAAAATTTTCAAAATAAAATAAAAAGATAAGAAACATAAACTCGAGTGCTTTTATCAAATTAAAAGCAACTAACCTACTAATATTTTTGAAAAAAACTACGTACGTCTAATCTCGAATAGCAAGTACGTAAGCTTTTATATGTAAATACGGGGTGATGTAATAAATGAAAAAAATTAGTTTTTCCACTATTAGTTACTCAATTTAGTAAAAAATGAAAAAAGCTTAGATTTCTTCCAATTTAGTTTAAGTTTGTCCAAATTAATAGAATAGAATCCAATTCGTTTATTAATGATTGAATTTCATTTTATAGGATAGTTTTAAAAGGTGATTTCAAGGGATTAAATATAAATTTGAAAAGTTAATAGTTCTTATAAGGGTTTAAAAAGCTTAACCCTTAAACTTGATTTTCTTGTTCCTAAAACCGTTTAACAAATTTGGTTTTATCAAAACAGTAGTAGCTAAATTATAACCAATCCACCCAATTGGTTATAATTTAACTCTTTTTCTTGACCTTAGTTGGGTGGTGACTCTGAAATGTTTTCCAAAATAAAGAACTAGTTTTCTTTAAATCTTAGTTGAGGGTTAGTATTAAACGGGCAGAGTTTAATATTGGTTAGTTTAAAGGAGACTAATTTATAAAACTATAAAAAATCAAGCTTGACCATCTTCCTCTTGCTTTTTCATCTTTACAAGCTTACTTTTTTTTTTCTCATCCAAACTTTAACTTTATTTATTTCTCATTCAGGTTGCTTCTTCTTCCTCTTCTTGTACTCCAATTGAAGAAATAGCGAGAATGTAACATTGTCTTTGTAGGGATTACCCCCTGTAATGACGATGATGGGTCCTTTAAGGTAGTCCTAAGGTGTTGTGTGATGTGAAGAAAAGAGATGAGTGGTTTCTTTGATTTGCTAATGGCAAGTGAGAAGCTCTCCACAAATGTTTACCAACAATGATAAATATAGGAAGCCCAATGTGCCTTTGTACATGATGGCAATACTCAACGACACATTGAATGGGGTAGCTAACAAGCTAACAGGTTAAAAAATATCCAACCTCTAATTGTACTTCAACCTATTCTTGGATGGTTGGCATGTAGTGAAGCCAAAGAAGAATGACGGGGATTACGCTGATAGGAGGAAATTGATTTTACTTATACTATAAGAACTTAAGTTCGGGCTTCGACTTCTAAAAGCCTTTTTTTTAACTACCATTAGATCAACACCAACCAACTCATCCCTAATGCATAACAGATTTTAGTTGCATTTGAGGCTATCTGTAACAAATTTCACGTAAGGGCAACCCAACAATTATTGAAGTACTTCTATGAGGTAAACAATAATGGTTTAACACATGGTTGGTATTATGTGATAAGCTAACTTAGCAAGAAGTTATTGAAAGGGCTTGCTTACCACAGACTTTACATAACCTAGCTTACCCCTCTTACTTGGCCTTCATCTTAGGATCAACTTAGTGAAGACCTTATGTAGTTTAACTCACCTTTCTTACTTAATCCTCAGCTTGTGATCAACTTAGCAAAGACCTTACATGTTTTATCTCGCCCCTCTCACCTAACCTTCAATTTGGGATTTAGCATAAGCTCTACATAGCCTTACTCGTTGCACAACCACTCCATATCTTTATCTTGGCATGGACCATTGGCACCTTGGCAAGTGAGCACCTAAATTGTTGCTGGTGAGATGCTTGAGTCCTTTGCATTTAGGGGCTTTGCTAGTGCAACCCTATCTTTCCAATTAGTTGCCATTGAGAGTAAGGTGTAAATGTTGATGGCTTGTTTTGGACATAGGCCACCAAAACCTTAGGAGTACGATTAGACCACATATATGCCTAGCTCCCTTTGATGAAAAGGATAAGAGGGGATAAACATGCAAAAGGCAACCACTTAATTGCTTGATCGCATAAATAAATGCTAATAAGGGAGCTAACACCTATAGGGGACCTAGTTGGTAGGAGGCTATGAATCGCATATGACTTTAGGTAAAGAGAGGTCCAGGGAATTTAAAAAAAAAAAAAAAACAATTCTCTTTTCTCAAACGTTGATATAACCTCTTCCCCAAACTAACTTGACATTAGAGTGGTCAGGTAGAGCAACCTTTAACACCTCCTTAACTGACATATGTTACTTGTAGAGGCCCATCAAGCTCTAAGGTTGGGTCGAAAAACTTGGTGGTATAATTAAACCCCAACACTCCTTAAAGTCAAGTTTTCAAAGTGTAGCTCTATAATGCTCCTTAACATCGGATTTTTAAAGTGTAGATCCATCAAATCTTTTAAATATGGGTTTTGAAAGTTTAGATCAAATATCTAGAGTTAATTTTTAAAAGCATAAAGTAGGTTCTTAGAGTATAAGTTTTAAAAATTTATAATAGTATCTAAACCATGCGATTTTATGTTGATATGCATCAATCACTCAAATCATTTTTAACTAGATTATTTTGTCTCACCATCTAAAAACACATGGCAAATAAATTGTTATATAAATCAATGCAAAAGGTACTCTAACAAACACAACTAGTAACAGATAGAAGTCCACTCTTTTTTTTTGTTTTTTTTTTTAAGAACTTGTTCATTGATTCTTATCTCTAAGTTATACCATGTTAATAAATTAAATAAATATGCACATATTTTTTAAGGAAAAGTATATTTTTAATCCTTAATACTCACCTACTTTTCTATTTGAGTTCTCAATATTTTCTTTTTCTTATTTGAATACTCAATATTTTCAAAATCTTATAAAAGTAGGACTTTTGACATATATTAACTTCAAAATGGTTTGTAATAATTGATTTAACAATATTATAATATTAAATATGTTTATATACATGACATAATAAAAATAAAATTAATGATATAATATAAAAAAACCATAAATAAATAAATAAATAATAGAAAGTAGAAAAAAGAGCTATAAACAAATTCTGAATACCTTAGCCATCTTAACGGATTAACCTAATGCCAATCGGAAGCTAATATATGTCCAAGATGGATAGAAAATTTAATATATTTAGTGGGAGGCATGTTTTATAAGGTTTTTAAATATTGGAAACTCAAATAGAAGGGAAAAAAAAAAGGGTTAGGATTCGAATAAAAAAATAGATAAAGGTTGACAATTAAAAATTTTCTTTTCCCTTTTATTTATTCTTTTTTATTTCTAATCTTTTGGATCTAATGGATTTCTTCTTAAACAGGTTATCAAAGCTGAGTTTCTATTATTGATTATTCTTTATGAATCCTTGAATTTACTCATAGTTTATCTAAGTAAGTCATCGATTCCTAATCTCATCGTAAAACCTCAATTGAATTTCAAAACCAGCCCTAATCTATTTTTTCCATATTTAATACATAGATCATTCCATAATTTGTTAAATCGATTCTATTGCAAAACCTTAATTTAGTTTTCAATATATACCATAATTTGTTGATCCCTATTTATTTGTAAAGTATTGTATTCTTTAGTTGTTCATTTTTCCTTTGATTTAATTAGTTTGAAACTTGCTTTTTTTTTTTTTTTGCCATCAAATAATAATAATATTGATGAAAAAACCAACTAGTTCAAGGATAGGCTTCTCTAATAAAGAGAAACCGACAAGGAGGATGGAGGAGACTCCATCTTAACATGGAAGTTTTCCCTTTCCTCCCTGGGATACAACCCAGTCAACACAATTATTTGTATTCAAACTAATAAGATAAAAAAAAAAAAAACAATAAAACAAAGTAATCATACTTTATCAAATGTTTAAGTCAACACCCTAACCTACTTGTTAGTACTTGATTTTCTTCATCTTCTCTCTTTCTATCTTATAGTAATAGAATTCTTACTAAAGTGGTTTTTGAGGTAAGGAGAAGGGTTAATTTATAGATGGGTAAGATGTTTATGCTTTAGGTTGTTTCCTATTTTATCAAAAGAATTTATTTTATGTGTATCTAGGTATATTTGATAAATCTTTTTTATATATTCTTTTTCTTATTCATTTTACTTATTTATTGCGTTTTTTATATTTTAAGAGTTCCGATGCATTTCATATTAAATTGGAAAAAACAAAAATACCCTTAAAGTTGGGATAGTAGTTTTAATATCATCCTATATGCTTTTGTATGTATTTTCTCCAAAAGTTTCGAGAAACGGGACCATTTCTACCATCTAGTGAACAAATCTAAGATTTCTGCATTAAAGTTGAGTTTTAAAAATGATGAAGCTTATTGTTTATATGCCATTATAGGTAGAAGATAGTCCCATGGACCGCAAGAGTATATGATCACATTTTAAAGAGAGGTGGTAACCCTAAAAAGACCCCGTTCAGCCCATTTCTAGATCTCTAGATTCCTTCATAGTTGATTTTGGAGCGATATTGTCTCCTTTCCTCCCCATCTTTCCTTATTTTTTATTTCTTTAAAGGTCTCTTATTATTAGGTAAACTTTATAAAGCAAATGCTAGATACCAAAATGATAACTTACTTAAATAAGCTAATCTTCACTTTGGACAACTTTGGATTTAGAAGGATGGAAAAGTTATTTCCATTTAGAAAGAACAAAACATGCTATGAGATCTTCCATTTGGTTATTTTAATCATTGTTGTTAGATTTTGATTGATTAGTCTAATCTAATCTAATTTAATTTAATCTGATATCTCTATAAAACTGATTTAGGTCACTTCTTTGAGTCTTTAACCTTTATAAACAATGACCTCAATTTGATTCAATTGATCTTGTCGATCCAACCTAGTTTCCATAAAACCAATTGGGTTTTTTAGTTTAAAATGCACTATCTCCTTTTATTTTTTTATTTTTTAGAAATTGTACCAATTTACTAAAATAATAAATATAGATAGAAGAAACAAAAAGTAAATTATTAAAAACTCTCAATTTTTCAAATCTCAAGCATATAAGTAATTTTATTACATTTATAAATAAATATAAATTAAATTCTAATATTTATATTAATTTCGCTTCAATGCTCATTTGAACCTCTTGATCTTTTCTTATTTTTAAATCAATCTTTCAACCTGGGTATGATAATAATTATTGTAATATGTAAACAACAGGATCATGTTAATAGCGATGTTAACAACTACATATACGAGGCATTTCTAGTACTTTGCATATTATGCAAAAATATTTAATCACATAAGAAAATTCTAGATGCATTTAAACGTAAGCAATAGCTAACATATATACTCTTTCAGATCAATTAAATGGTTTGAAAATTAATAAAAACTTGAGTTGTCTTTTAATGCATTTTTCGTTCACTGATGCAAATACATTAGATCCTGTTCTTGTTCTTCTCCTTTTCTTTTTCCTTTTTTTCCCTCAAATCATGACAAGCTTTGAAGATTCTAATATTTCATTGACAAGATATGATAGTGATTTATAAGAGTGGATTTATTTGATTGTAACACTATAGCTCTTACCGGGTGCTCTTGCCAACAATGATTACCCTAATAAATATTTATGAGACTTTTGATCATAGGTTTGGGAAAAAGATACGTGGTTGGATGATTAAATTAAAGAAAAGGGGTACCTTCCATATGTAAAGAATATATTTCCTTTAAGTGGAGTGATAAGCTTCATGATGACACCCCAAAAAAAAAAAAAAAAAGCAGAAAATGACTTCAACGTTCATCTGACTAAACTGGAAAACAAATGTAGTAAATGGGTTCAGATCGTACATACGGTTAGTACCTTATTAGTTATAGGAATTGCTGAATTCCACATGGTTTTGTTCATTCTGCTTCGTCGAGTGGACATTATTATTTACTGTATGGCAGGCCACGTAATTACCTTCATCTCATGGGCATAAATCATCACAGATTAAGATCTAACAGTATTACACATTATGTCTTATATATATATATATACACGAATAATATATAAATATAAAAAAATTATGATGTACATAATATGGTGATAGTTATTTTAGAACTATGTATTGTCTTATTCTTATTTTATTACTATATATATAAAAATTTTATTGGTACTTCTATCGTATATATATAAATACACACCATGTGTAATACCTCAATTTATACATTATATCAAGTTGTTGTAAAAATTCTTATAAATATATAGTTTTCAAAAAAAAAAAAGAAAGAAAGAAAAAGAAACGGTAAGTTAAAAAAAAAAAAAGTTACTCAAAATTTGTAACAACAATCAATAATAGATTAAACTGAAAATAGATATAACACAAGCGAAAAAAATTTCTAACCGACAAGTTCATTACACCATCCCGTGAGTAATTTGTAAACATTCATTGTTAATTTTTTTTTAGTAATTTTTTTTTTAGTAATTATTAAAGAATGTTATATTGACACATTCAACATTGACTTTTATGAATCTATACAAAATCTATTTTTCTTCACAACTAGGTGTATAGATATCCATATCGACTTTTGATGGGCAAATATGATTTCGTTTATTTTATTATATAAATTAGGTGATTAATTAACCATATAGATCCACACGTGTTACCTTTTATATGGTCCACACCATTCAAGGAGCTCAATTCCAAATGAGAGAGAAAAGCACAAGGCTCAAAACTGGAATCTTAATGGGACATATTTCTTAATTCCAAGACTAGTAAACATTATTTTTACTTAATAAATTAGACAAAATGATTATCTTCTATCTAAGTGGAGTAATATTATTGGCCATGTCCTATAAGGTTATCTTAGATTAACTATAAAAAAATGAAAAAGCTAAGAGATAGGAAATAATTGATTGAAATGTGCACTATCCTTGATTTGAAAAAAAAAAAAAAAGCTAGTAGATGATCATAATTCATAATTAGAGAGGGCAAAAGATGGCCAAGGAAAAAGTAAATAAAATGTTGGATTAGGGCAATTAGGTGGGGATGGTGTGGGGTTAATTGGAGATAGAAGAGAGAGATTCTCATTTGTTTGTTTATGATAAATAGGTGAATCAGACAAGGACAAGGTGACAGATTGGTCTGTGATATGCACAATCATCAAAGGGTGATTGAAGCCAAAAAGAGACAGCAGGTGGGCCATTCCAGTTTTTCTGGGGGAGAACCTGGCAGGATAGCAATTCCGCAATAATGGAGTCTCTATGAACCCACAGCTCTCTTTGATTTGAGCATTCAGTGCCTGCCTTGGCCTCGCTTAGGTAGCTTCTACTGAATTAATCTAATTTTGTTACAAAAAATTTGTACTCCTTTGGCAAATGCATTTTGCTTAAAATGTGATATAAAACTTTTCAAAATTTATCAATATATCCCAGATATTTATTTCCATCTAATATATTCTAATTTATAGAATCCATAATTTAATATATTTATTAACAAATAAAAAGAATAATAGGTGTTAAAAGAAAAATGCATTAGAAGGTTATAAATTCACTTGAAAAATCCTAGTGCCTGAGCCATGTGGTTTCCTGTTGATATAATAAGCAATTAAAGTAGTGACGGGAGATTGGAAAAGATGAATTATAATTTTCATTTCAATTATTAAGGTTGTTCTTTAGTGCACACATCGTGCAGACAAACGTTAACCGTTGATTTTCATCGTTATTTCATCATTTAGTGTACCTTTGATAAGGATGATTCTGAGATTGTCCTAGACAAGAATATCTATGATATTTGGGGTTGGCTGATGTATTATTATTGCTCATGCATAGTCATTTTCTGTCTCATGCAATTACTCTTCCCAGAAATGGATTTGCTTTGTAGAGAAATCTATGGTACCAAGTGGGTAGGCCAAAGGGTGTTGTTTATTATACACTGAGATGTGTGTATGACATTGTACAATACAGAATTGGGACCTGTCAGTCTCCAGTGACTCCATTCTTAGTTTCTACTTTCTTTTTCTTCTTCTTCCTCCTCTTATTTCACATTCACTGGTCTGATAAATCTGACGACAACAACCATCATGAAGCATCTCTATTTTCTGTCTCATTGTTAAGGACATTTAAGGATTTGACACACATTAGGAGTAGTTATTTTCATTGGATTCGGTCTCATTCTCACTTTTTCTTTACCTAATGTTTGTTAAATGCGATGAAAGCTTTCTCCTCAGTTCTCTTTGAGTTCCAAATATATTTCTAGTAACCTCATATTTAGTAGTTTTTTTTTTTTTTTTTTTTGTTTTTGTTTTTGTTTTTTCAACTGTTAGATATTATATTTGTGATAAGAGGAGATAAACTATTCCATTGTATTAGAAGAACAGTACCAATATGACTAGACCATGAAGACCCTTGTCTATTTTGGTAATATTTTGACATCTTTTCAAATTGCATATGCTTTTAAACAAATATCATAATTAGATATTACAAATGGAGCAGTACAAGGTATAATGCAACCTTTTAGGCAGTAAAATTGACCAAAAAAAAGAATGAGGGAATCAATTTGTAAAACGATGAGTTGAACTCGAGCACGAGCTTAGGCACTGCTTGGATATATCATTTTCTAGTCTATTTCTTGTCCTAGGAATTCGACAACCAGACAGAAATACAGTGGATTGATATTGAGAGGGAGAGTAGGACACAAAAATAATGTTGGGATAGTAGCCAAAATGCATAAAAAGGAAGTAATGGAGGTATCCATTCCAAAGCTGGAAAATTGCCGGTTTTACCGGATCCTGTCCATAGACCAAACCAAAATAACACAACCTGTGGCATCCAAAGCTGAGATTTCTTCTCTTTCTCCTTTCAATCAAATTATTCTGTGCCAAACATAATATAATATTTGCTTTAAGATCACAAAAACAATATCAAACACAATTATAAATTATAATAATCATAATGGGCTTATATACAATACGCATGGAACATAAAGTAGCACCACAAAAAATGAAAAAGAGAAGCTCCTTTAATTCATTCATTACACATCTAAGCATTTTCAAATCTTCCATTTCCCATCTCATGATCTCCTAATTCCTTTGTTTTTTTTTTTTTCCTTTGTTTTTTCTTTTTTGGAAATATTTCTTTTCTTTTTCCCTACTTCATGAAAAAGATATAGAGAGGTGTTCAAATATAATTAATAAGGAAGATATTTGAGGAGAATAAGAAATTGAAAAAATAGGACAAAAGAAAGTAAGTAAAGTACCTAGGGCTCTAAAATTCAAAGACAATGATAATGTTGAAGTAGCCTATTGGCCTCTCTAAGGCCACTATAGTAAGCACCATGAGTAGTAGAATAATGGGTTCTATGAGTTGCTTCCCCTGCAAAAAGAATTTGAAGTGGAGGAGATTGTGAAGAGGCATCCATTTCACAGCCTTTCCTTGGCAGTGGTTCCGCCATCATGTTGAAATCATCACCGCTGGATCCGACTGCAACATAGCTGTATGATCCCAAGAATAGAGGGTCTTTTCCCCATTGGCTTTTTAAAACATTCTTGAATCTTACATCCTTGATCTCGCTAGAGTTTTCGGTGGAATTCCCGTTCCCATTACACAATTCATGAGAAGTAGATTTAGTTTCCTCATGCTGTTGTGGTAGCAAGCATGAGATTGTTCTCGAAAAACCGTCTATGATCTCCTCTTCCTTGAGCGACTCAAGTTCAAGTGCCTCTTTCCCTGCAAACCAAGATAACAAAATACTTGAATTGTGATAAATAGGGCAAAGGGAAGCTGTTCTCCTCATCCACCAAGGCACATTTCTATTCCTCAATTCGGAGTCTGGCCGGTGGAAAGCCATTTGTAGGAATGGGAACTTGTTGGTATCGTGACTCTTGGGATCAATTTGAAGAAACAATTTGTTAACTACCCCAAAACCTAGTCTTGATATAGCCTCTGTCTTGAAACTGGGCAAAGGAGGACTAAACAAGCCTAAATCCTCCCGAATACCGGCTTTTAGTACCCCTAATGAAACCGTAACAATGACATGATCAGCAAAAGAGGTAGAACCATCGGAGAAATGTAACTTAACAGGTCTAGTATCACAATAACCATTTTGCTTATCTCCCAGTTGATGACCATGAATCCCATGTTGCCACTCAATCTTGGTGACCTTTTTGCCCAATTGAATCAATTCGGGAGGTAACACGGAAGCCAAATGCTCAATTATGCTTGAATAACCCTTGGCAATCGTAATCTCTTCACCAGGAAACATTCTATACTCACTTTCTGCATCGAAATCAAGCCTCGAAAGATCACCAGCTGATGTATAAGTTCTTTGAATGTTCTCATGCATTGCGAAAATTGCTTCCTCTAGCAAGTTTCTGCTCCAATTACCATACCCTTTAAGCTCCTTTTGGTCACTGAACGATTCCCAATGTATATCAAGCCCTTTTCTCAAGAAGCCCCCTATACTAGGCCTATCCAAGCTACCATTACTAGTACAAATCTTGAGAGCTTCACAAGGGATTTTGTACAACTCTTTTTCTTCATTACTTGAGACATGTTCAAGGCTCTTTCCCTGAGCAAAATCCATGAGAAGCTTAAATAAAACTGATATAGGTTCAACAATGGAAGATTTTACCTCAAAACCACCTTCTGCTACTGTCTTTGAGACATCCAAGAAACCATCCATGCATTCCCATGGCCGCTGAGACTCTAGTGCACCAATGTCTTGGGCAATTTGGTAAATTGAGCTACCTCCTATGCCATGAATCCAAGTAGCCCCCATCTCAATTTTGTCACCACAAAACTGAAAGCTATTGATTCTTCCCCCAATCCTAGCCCCTCCTTCCACAACACAAAGCTCAAACAAGTCCCTTGAGCTGGTGTTAGTGTAAAGCTTGTTGGCTGCAGTAAGACCAGCCATTCCTGCACCAATTATCACAATTCTAGGCTTCTTGGCCCCCATTATTGAAACCCTGACTTCCCTTTTTTTTTTTTTTCGCTGTTTCTCTTTTTAAGTTCTAGATTGAATCAAACAAGACAACAAAAAGGAGAGGAGAAATAGTTAAGGAGCTGTAAGGTGAGATATTGAGTTACTACTACTGATGAGGAATTTATAACAAGTGTATGGTGTGTTGGCTTATAGAGAGGACTGTTTGACGAGTTTAATTTATTATTGTTCCTCTAATAAAGACAGGGGTCTACTTTTATTGAAGCTCTACTAGTAGCATAGCTCATACCAAAAAGATAACCCTATTAAATTTTCCCAGCACCTACTAATATCTTTCCTTAATCTAATGCCCATCACTTTAATCCAAGTGGCCATAAATAATATAGATTCTTATACCCTAAATTAGGCTAGTAGAGTAGCTTTGATTGCAATTTCTGTCCCTCGTCCATCCCCGTGAACCCTTATGTAATCTTGCTTACATACTATCACATTTAAATAAAATTAAATGAAAAATAAGGGTAAAGTTAATCTCTTTACTCAACTTTATGTACTTTATCTGATTTTACATACAACGTTAAAAATTACTGAATATTATGTCCGATTGAGCATCTAATTAAATTTTTATTTATTAAATTTATTGCGTTTACAAACATGACATGACAAAAACTCATTAGTTAAATAATACAAGTTAGAAGTAAGCAAAATAAATTTGATAAGCAAAAGTTAAATTATGTATGATATTTAGCAGCTTGAAATTTCAAATACAATATTTAAAAATTACCCAAAACAGTGATTTTGATATTATCCCCATTAAAATATCTTCCGTATTAAAATTCATTGCATCGGGAGACATTAGAGTAGCATATCTCGTATGATCTTAAATTAATTACCTATGTCTGTTGAATTATAGTAAAAAAGTGATTGGGAATCAAATGAAAACAAGGTTGAAGACTAGCTCCTAAGTCATAACTTCAATTCATATATAGTTGTGATCTTTTCTTTTTTCCCACTTTAGACATATTTATGTGAAAGAATTTTAGCTGCCTAAAAAGAAGGTCAAGAAATAATGGTGGAGGGCAAGAGCATTTAAAGGTTGATAGTGCCTTTCACCAACCTCACATGTAAACTGGTTAATGACGGCCCACCAAATATTCAGTCAATGGTCCTGATCAGTCGATAAAGCGTCGTTGCAATTGGTCATGGCCCTATTGACCCTGTGGTGGTGTAGTTTCAATCTCTTTGGACAAACTGGTGATAACTGGTCTTTATTTGACTTTACCAGGTTACTACATCTTAAATATCGAAATCACATATCTTATAAGTGTTTATTTTATTGATCTTAGTTTATTTTATTACTTGGATTAAGCGAAGATCTCTAGGTTAGTGAAGCTGCACAAGTTATGTGAAAGTGAGTAGTTTTATTTATTCCATGCTCTCTTGACAAAGTCAAACTAGCAATTAAGTAAATAATGAAAATTAAGTAATTCTTCTTTCGAAAACCCTAGGCGGGAGCTGCCCCTCTCCCACCGCCATATTCAACCTAATCTTTTTCCTCTTTTTATCTCCTCCATTCTCAAATTCCCCTTTTACTTTTCCCATCTCAAATCAATTGGAAAAAGGTTTTTAAAAGCATAAGAGATCCAAAATATAATGGCTAAGAGAGCTACCATCCACATAAAAATGCTACATGACTCAATACCATCATATTTACATGTATTATTAACCAAGGTGATTGGAGAGTTGGTACTAATTATTTGGCTTGACGTATAGCCCAAGTTTCCTTTGCGTCCCAATTCCAATATGACCCCTAATCCTCATTAGTCTATAATGTTCTTCAAAAGTACCTACAATTAAAAAAAAGTAAATTCTAAACTAAGGTTTAAAATACAGAATATAGAGATATTTTAATGACTTTATTACTTAGTCAATTATGTCGCATTTAATCCCTATTTCAAACTTTCTACATCCCTTCTTCTCTTTTTAGGAGTATGGTGGTTGAAGGAAAGGGAGGAAGAAATTAGAATAAGGAGACTCGACATTTATGGTTTTGCTTGTAATTTTTATCTGTACTTGTTTGTTTGAGTTTTATCTTCATTGTAGATTTTCTGTCGTCTAGGATACAAGTCTTTCATTCTCGTTGGAGAATTTGTTGTATAAAAGGATATTTTAACCTTATTCATATATGTGTGTGTGTGTGTGTGTCTATTGTGGACTGAATGGTAAGACCTCATCTCTTTGTTTACTTGTTGGTATTATGTTATAATGTGACGATCATATGTGAGTGAAACTTTTGTTGTTTTGGAAAAAATAAAAAATAAAAAATAGTTCTTCTCTCAAGGTGTTATTTTTATTTTTATTTTATCAGATCTTGATTTGGAAAATTTATATAGCATGGTACGGTTATTAATAGAATCCCACTTCTTTTTATTTTCAAAGAGAGCCAAATGATGTTAAGAAAGTGAAGGATGGAAGTTAATGTAATTCCTTTATTTTCCTAGATTCTTATTTTACCCTATATTATTTATGAAGATTTTATCGAATTATTAACTATGTGCTTCTACTATATTTAAATTTTTTTTTATATTTATTGTGTATATAATTCCATTTGAAAAATTAATGTTCATACCATTAGATTATAATAATTTTAATTATTTTATAATATTAAGATGCTCTATTTTAAAGCAATGACAAAATTGATTTGTAATGGAAAGTATTAAATATGTAAATTTTAACTAGGAAGAAACCTAATGTACGGAAGACAACTTTATTTATTTGCCCACTTTTAGGTTAGTAAATTATACTGTCAGCAGCTGCAATCATTGGCTTTCTTGAGTGTACCCAAGTAAACATTGACAAGGATTTCGTTCGGTGATTTCACCCAAACTTGTGAGGAAACCATGAACTGTAAAAAAGTCAAGACTTCAACAATATTAATTTACTATTTTGAAATCGAGTAGTGGATATTATTTACCAATCGGTTGATCTTGACTAAAAAGAAGATGTTTATATGGATAAATTACATTTGTTTTCCTTGATTTTTTCTTTAAATATATTGATATTTTAAATTTTATGGTACTCTATGCAAAATGTAGTTCCACATAAATTTGGGAGACAATGGTATTGGTACCTTAATTTTATGGTAGTAAATATCATACTAATATTAATTAGAAATTTTTGAATCACGTGACTGAAAAATGTTAATTACTATTTATTAACTTAGTTATTAACTACTATTGTTGACCTAATTTAGAGAAGTGTTTGAGAAAAATGGGGAGTGTGAATGTGATATGACTCCTAACATCCTTATAGGATTACGTATCGGTTACGGTTGGCATAAATAAGCTAAATCACATACGAAAAGAGGAGAGAACTAATCCCAATTATAAAATCTCATGTCTTGGTTTTATGGAGAGGAAGATTGTGATATCTTATGTTAAATATAGTCTTACATGACTTATGGAAGAGAATCAGTATTGGTTATATAACACTAAGTTAGTGAATAACATGTCAGTATCAGTGATCAATCTATTAGCATTTATTGATTTGATGTTAGCTACATTTTAATTTGATTTATCACTATCTTCCCAAATCAAATTATTTCCCTTGTTTAGTTTCGTAAATTGATAAATACTCACAATAAGTTTTGTGATTAAGTATGTAATGCTTTGGAACCCAATACACCATAACTCTGCTACGTATCGACTTTAGAACGCTAAGGTATACTAGAATCTATGTACTTGTTACAAATAAAAACTTTTCAATAAATCTACCAACTCACAATATGAAAACCTCAATTTTGTACGAGAGTAAAATGTCAACCACTCCATCTACCTAGCCAAGAATAATAATATAATTGAAAGACCATCATAACTCCACAATTTACATCATGAAAGGACTCTAAATCATAAATTGGAGTCTTATAACTTCAACAACAGTTAAACCATTAAATTTAGAGGAATAAGAATCATAAGCGACTCTACAACTACACAAGTCTCATAAATAATCAATTACAACGAAAATAAACATAAGTCCTCAAGTTCACCTCTACAGATAATCTATGATGCCTTAACTTTATCAGCATAATAGTAATAATCTCCTTCTTCACTATAGTAAAAATAGTCATATTCAAAATCCTTAACATAAATCTAATTGCCTACCTCGTAACTTGACCTTGTAGTTAAGAAAATACCAATACACGTAAGGTGAGCCACATGAGACAAAAGTAACCAGTCTTGCACATACACATACACATAAGGACTATTATTAATGCAGCAAGCAACAATTTTAGTCTTTCTATTTAAGCCCACAAATAACATAATCCTAATATCCTGAGACTTGAGGTTATTCACAACTTCCAACATGCAATATATAAAATACTATATAAGTATTGGTATTAGGTACTCCTCAACACTAAGTGCCAAAACCATCTTAAATCTACTTGGGTCATATCAGTATAGGACTCCACAAGAAATAGTGTTGTGTAAATTTCACTAGGTGCCTCACCAACATTATTAGACCCAACTAGTGGGTGATTGAAGCTAAATACAATTGGCAAAAAAATTAAGTCAAAGTTTCAATTTAGTCTAATTTATATATACTAGCCTAACACATACATCCAATAAACATGTATCCCATACTTGGAGCTCTTATCTTAATAGGATTCGACATCATGCATCCTGTAGCACCTATTCAAAATATAAAGGCTAGTTTAGAATTTATTAAATTATGTGACTTAATACTTCCTTCCTTTTAACTCAACCCTTTGCCCTATACTTTGAGCCTCCAAACCATGCTCTATGTATCTTTTCAACCTCCCATAATATATACATACCAACACTGATGATACACGTAGACAACATGTATTATATGCATTATTATATATATATACATAACATTCATAATATTTTTACATATTATATATACGATTATATGCTATTTATTTATTTATTTCTTCTTTTTTTTTCCCTCTCTCTCTTGCTATCTTCTTCTCTCTCTCTCTCTCTCTCTCTTATTATTACCCCTCGTCTCTCAATCCCTCCCCAACACACCACATACATACACATACACATCTCCTTCGCCCTCGTCTGTACAGATAACATAACACCTTTCACACTGTACATTTGCACACTAACATTTTACACCGCATGCCTCATAACCACACCGTTGTACACAAACTAAATGCACACACACTCATTATATGCGTACAAAATTATACACACACACTACTCATTGTCATTCAAATTTCACGCACACACACAGAAAATATGTGGCACACATAATTGCACCCACATAAGCTAACACTCCATGCACACAAACTCTGCCTCATCATGCAGACACCCATGTTAAATACACATGCACCTTCTCACAATCTTCAATCCATAACTACCACTAACGGCGACAACACGACTATCAAATACAAAAAAGGAAAAGAACTTGTAAAATTGTGTGAAGAACTCAACTTACACTTTGTCTCTTGGTGCATTAGCACTCCAACCAGCGATTCTTGTGCTACTCCTCTAACAAGGTACGAGTTTCTTGAGTTTCCTTTACTTAGATAAGAGAAAAACAAATTTCTTCAAAGAACAAGTGATTACTTATTTGATTTCGATTGTTTCTCTACAAAAACTTACTTTTTGCTTTAATTTCCAACCCTTAACTCCTTAATTCCAAACCTACATGCATTCTTAAGGGTTCTTTTTTAAGTTTTCTAGTATGACACATAAATAAAATTGTATGGATTAGTGGAGGAAGAAAATAATGTAGGGGGAAGGATATAGATTTGAACTTTTTCCCTTGGACAAGTTTGTCCTTAGTATTTAAAGCTTATTTACATGCCATGCCAATAGTTAAATATTTTCCTCTAACAATATTTTCTTTAGCATTTGAAGCTATTTACATGCCATAATAACAAAAAATAACAAATCACTTATTTCCTTTTGTTCCCTTAATTTAATTTATTTATTTATTTGACTTGGGTTTTACAACATACGAATACAATCTTAATATGTTCTTTGAAGATAAGGAAGATAATGGATGAAGACAATTGTAAGTTGACTATCCCATGCCTTGTCTCATCTCGTAAGATTAACCTCTATCCCCACTTCATTATAACTTGTATGGGTTAAACAATTATGAAAAGTTTATTACCTATGAAAAAAGATTCAATAATATTAATATGTCATGTAAATTAATAAGTGATGTACAAATATCGTTGAATTTTAATATGTGATAATAAATGAACATACATTTTGAAAAAAATACCGATTATGTTTTTATATGTTAAAATTTTATTAATACTTACATACTACTGATCAATATATATGATATGTTAGCACTATTGAAACTTTTCTCTTATCCTATCTAGGTAGTGTGAAAAAAATTTATTAGGTATCATAAGCTATATATTATATATACATAGTGTATAAGTATTAATAAAATATTGATACGAATAATGGTAATTTCTAAATTAATTATCACCAGTGATTTACATACATTATATATGTCAATATTTTATTAGTATTTATTAGAGATGGATGGAAGATCATATGACTTAGGGGGGAAGTTGATATTAGAATCACCTATTGGAAAATATCTATTTCTTATTGCAATTATATTGTATTTTGTACATGTAAAAGGATTCCATCAATAATTGTACGTACAACATTTTCTAAAACATTATAACATAGAAAAATTCTTTTATGAGACGATTAAGGGTGCTTAGTGCAAAATAAACTCTTTAGTATTATATGTACTAGTAGAAATCTAACTATCAATTTTTTAAAAAAATAAAATAAATTAATATATAAAACCCAAGTGAGTTGTATTTAAAAAATTAATTAGAGAAGATATTTGAACAAAAACTTACATGTAGAGAAAAAAGAAGAATTTGACATAAAGGTAAGTATTTTATAATATTTTTTCTTGATAACTTTGCAAATTTGTTTTATAAGCAATAACCAAAAAAAAAAAAAATGTTGCATGTAAGTTGTTATGCAATTAGTCATTCAATAAACATATTTATTTTCATAATATTAATTGTAGAGAAAAATGTTTCAATACCAAGTCACATGATTAGTATTATCTTACAAATGATTTATGTGATAAAAGTGAAACAATTGTAACATAGGCAGCGTAATTATTACTTATGATACACTACTAATAAAAAAATAATATACGAGAATTTATTTAATTAAATATGATTTTTTGATGAATAAATTTAATGTTATTAGTTATTGTGGAAAAAAAAAAGTTTTAAAAATAAAACCAAAAAAAAAATGTTACTCAAGTAATAAATGCATGACACCTATAAGATTTGAACACTCGACTTCATATTTATTAAAATCAAAATTTAATCACTTAACCATGCTTAATATTATACTATAATTTGCTCTTCAATACATATTCATTATATATAATATCTTTTATTTTAACAAATTAACTTTTCCGTGAGTCTCGAGCGGCCTAGTCCTCTATTGGCCATCCCAAAATCCATTATATACCACCTGTACATAATAGGCAATATGTAATATCCATTGAGTTGTTTTTTGATGGTGGCTTCTTATGGAGCATTCATGACCTAAAACGAAAACCGAAAGGCTATGAGAATGCCAAGAAATCTAATATTTCCTTACAAATATGTCCACAACATAGAACTCAATTGATCGTCTTATTTAAAAATCATGAAATCAATCATTTATATACCACTAACAAACCCTAATTTTATGTAACTGCGAACAGAGATTACATACACATCATGAGTGTCTAAAAAGATTATTAAACAATGTAATGAATATATGACATTGTTTAAAAATAGTGTAGCTATACTATATATGGCAATGATCAACAACTGGTGGATATATGTCTTCACATGACCATGCTAAAGTAAGTTTCCTCCACCCACTTCCAGCAACTCTTTTTGTTATTTTTTAAGATTATTTGAATAATGTGTTCTCTGAATCATGGAAATAAACGTTATTAAGTATCTTGTGCTTTTAATAGATAAAACGCAATATTAGTTTTGAATTGGATTTTAATTTCAATTGTCAACTACTAGCCTATTCTGTTTAATAGTACTGTTGAATAAATTCTCATTCCCATTATGGGTATTAACCCAATCCAAATATTATAAAGCAAGGGCTTTGCACAGGTGTAAGTCAAATCATCCTATTTGAAGATGGGTCTCATGAATATTAAAAGGATGTGATTATGGAAATGGAAAAAAAAAAAAATCTAATATCAATTTAATTACAGAATTTCCTATAGATAGTTAATATAATTTGCACAATACATACATGTAATTTGATTTCTACCATAAAGAGTCATACTAGAATAACTTTCCAACCCTATGCTTGAATAATTTCTTTCTTTTTTTCTTTCTTTTTTATTCTTTTCGTATTCCCTTCTCCTGGTGATTGGTAAAGCTTATAAGAGATATCAAAAGATCATATGCTCTCAGCTTATAGCCGAATCAAATCCAAGAACATGCCTTTTTTTTTTTTTTTCTTTTTTTCTTTTTCTTTTTGTAATGGGTATCAAGTTGTGGCTGCTTTGGCTATTCCTAGTCTTGGGGTTCACGAATACTTTTTCTTTAATTTTCTAGTTTTTCATTTGTTCTTTTTCCATTTTATTTTTATTAATTTATTAATTACTATATTTACACTACATGTGTGTTTATATAAAACTATGTCCTATGTCAAAAATAAAAAAGCAATTTTTAGTTTTTTTCAATTTCATTTTTTTTTGTTATTTAAGTTAATCAATATATATTATTATAATATTTAAATATAATTATTAATAATATTGATGCAGCGATATCATGTCAGCATTATGGCCACCCGGATCTACATAGCCAAAACTAGAGGTGTAGTTATTGAATTTTAAAATGTAGGGGTATAGGTGTAATTCACAAAGTTCATAAGGGTGGTTAATGTAATTTAAAAAAAAATAGAGGTACATCTCATAAACTTTTGGTCAAGTAGAAATAGACCATCTAAACTTCCAAATATAATTTTATATCCTTACAAATTTTGATAATACATAAATAATCCTAAACAATTACTGGAACCCCCAAAATTATTGGGATTTAGCGACAATTGGGGTTGATTTGCACGTTTTTGAAACTTATGGGATGTAAAATCACATTTTGAGGGTATAAGCGGTGTATCTACAACTAAATATATAATTTAAGAAGGTGTATCTACAATTTGGAAAAAGAAAATAAAAATTAGATAAGTAGCTAAGGGCTTATGTCCCATACATCAGAAAATAGTTTGCTGCTTCAGTGTATCATGTCGCTATTTAAATATAAATATGGAAAAAAAAATTACTTTACAATGTTAATAGTATTATAATACAATCCTGCACAAATCCCCATATGACTCTATGAAAATGTTCTCATATTATTGTCACTTTTAGAAATAAAGTTACGATTTCATGATCTATGTCAAGTCATCAATGAAAATTCAAAACAATAGTAAAAAACAAGAAAGCAACAAACAACACTTGTCGTGCCCTAACTTGTAGAATTCCCTTTGTTTTACCCCTGTCGAACTTATACTTTGAAACGGATGAATCTGCTTTGACAAATCACTTCAACTATGCTCGACATATAGGGCACCACCACAGGTGATATATATGGCCCTCTCCTACTCCTTTCTGGTAGAATGACTGATTAAACCTAGTAAAGAAGCGATTCGATTAAAATGCACAATACTGTTATTTTCAGACCTTTCCCTTTTCAACATATATATTTTGTCACGTCCTGAGCCTAGACGAGATGACAACCCTCCATGAGTCTCTATTTGCAAGTACCAACCTGCATGGTGTTTGTAACATTTGCGACCCTCAAATCCATTTAACTCAAACCCATTTCAGTATGGACTTCAACCTTCTCTTAATCCATGTCTAACTTGACTGCAATTGTATTCATAGTTAATTCTAATCAAATCATGTCCTAAACTTGTTTATTAACATAATCCACTTTATTAATCAAAGTGAAAACTAGTTACCATTAATTTTAACTCAATTAGGTTTCTTATCATAAATCAAAGTCCCCTACCTATTATGTCTATAAAAAATTTATATTGGAAATAGGAAAATGTCAGTGAGTACTTTAAGATACTTATTAAATGAAAAGGAAAGGAAAAAGAAAAAAGAAAAAAGAAGGAAAAAAAAAAAATCCAACCATTCTCTATGCTTATTTTTTGTGACACGCATAATCAGCCTTTAAAGTATAACATGTTCTTATTAACAATTGCTTTTGAACTCTTCTTCGCTCTTTTTTTTTTTTTTTTTTTTACGAACTATTATTTGGCAATTTTAGAGAATTAAATCCATTTCATTCCAGTGAAAGACCCAAAAAAAGATTCATTATACTAACACATCAATGTTTTGGTAAATGATGGTATATAATATATCCCTACTTTCACTGGCGGAAAAAGATGGGTGAATAAAGCCTTTTCTTACCGTTTCTTGACTGTATCCAAACCAACATCTTCACCAATAGATTGGTATTGTATACACTGGATATCTAAACAGCAGCGGGCCAACAGCAATTGATGTGATTGGAAGATAAAATGAGCATCTATGACTATTAGTGGAGATTAGCCACAAGAATCATAATATATCTGTCCATCACTATGACCCATGTCTCCATATATTTATAATTTGAATACCAAAACAATGTGCTAATCGATAAATTTATTAGTAATTAAGTTATTCACTTTAACAAAGATCTAATGGCTCACTTATTTTATAATATCCTAAGCTATATAACCTCCATCAATATCTTCTTAAAAGGATGTGCAGATTTGCAAAGTAATTAGCTTCATTAAAATATTAATAATAAAGTGTTTAGGTTAGAACACTTGATTATGAAGTTTAGCTAGCTTTTATCTGATAGGTAAACTGCACAATTGAAAAATCCTAGCACCATCTTTCTTGGTTAAATACATATTAATTTATCGAAGATTTATGCTATGGTTAATTTGTAGAATGAAATAAGATAGGAATGGAATTACATTTCTTAATGAGTAGAATGTGAAAGTAATAGTCATTATTTTGTTTTGATTGCACTTGAAAATAACATTATAATGGCATAGAAATATATCTAACCATATGAATATATCCTTATCTAGTCTATCGTGTGTTTGTTGAGTTGGGATTTCATAAGTAGCTATGATATATATTGTAGAAGACTGAGAAAGAACTATTTCATTAATTCTATAAAGGAATTGTAAATCCTTATTTAATAGTAATATAAATCTATAAGTTCTTATTGAACAGTAAATCTATAAAATAACTATAAGACCTTACAAAAACTGGTAATTAATTTATGATTGATGAATCAAGAGACGGTTCATAAACTTTAGGACGATTATGT
Source organism: Lumnitzera littorea (assembly GCA_024138015.1). Lineage (NCBI taxonomy): Eukaryota > Viridiplantae > Streptophyta > Magnoliopsida > Myrtales > Combretaceae > Lumnitzera > Lumnitzera littorea. The sequence continues at coordinate 70,568,557 of JAMXBB010000007.1, forward strand.
AAATCATCTGATTGAGATCGAATTTTACGATAAAGTTAAAAATATTAGTGGAAATAACCTTGTAAGTTTAGAATTAAGAAAATAAAATAATAAAATATTACATTATTAAGTTATACAATATCACTGTTATTTATTAGAAACGTGTAAAATGAGTTCCAATAACTAACAAATCATTAGAGATAAATTATACATAAATATATAATTAATAAGAAATAAAATAAAAAGTTTAGTGCTTGAGAAACACTTTAGAAGATATAATTTATAGCAATATTGTTAGAATTAAGTTGACCTTTATAATTAGGTAATAAAAATTAAAAGAAAATAACTATACAACTTTCATATCTCAAATCAAGCTAATTTATATATGATTTTGTTATAATTATTAAGTTTATTAGGTATAATAGACATACTGTAGAGTTTTGTAATTTTAGATATAATTTATGATAAATTTTTTGAAATCAACTATATGATCGTAATAACTAATATTAGTGAGTAAAATTATATATAAGATGTATATGAATAAGTCTCAAATAACTAATGGAACATATCTATATATATCAAATATTAAAGAAAAGTGTATTTAGGGTCTTATTTTGAAACATAAAACCAATGACAAAGTATGTTTGAATAAGACAAATAGTAATATGAGTTCCCAAAAAGTTGTAAAGAATAGTCCTATAAAATCAAATTTCGAAAATAAATTAAAATATAACTAATATAAATTATGGCGTAAAGTTTATTGGGTTAAATTTTAATCAATCTAAAAGCAGAAATTTTAGATTAAATGTATAATATAATGTTCTACTATTTTTGAAATACATTATAGAGTTTTATGAAAAATAAATAATGATAAAATTATACTTAAAAAATTACATAAGATTGAACGTAAAAAAAAAAATTATATGTGCAATCACCTTAATAAGGCGGTGAAGATTCTTTTATATATATATATATATATATATGGTATTAAACCATTTGATGGGGAATTAGGGCAAAGAATTAGAGAGAGGCAAGGGAGAGAATGAGAGAAAGTGAGGTGAAGGAGAGAAAAAGAGAAGGAGAGAGAGAGAAGAAAAAAAGAAGAAGAAAATGAGGAAGAAAAAAAGAAGAAGAAAAGAGATTGAAAGATTTGATTTTTTCAGTGTTCGATATTTTCAAAAAACTTTATTTTCATAATTATAAATATCATTTCTTTTAATTGATATTTAATAATCATAGAAAAGATATCTTTATAATTTGGTTATTTTCTTGAATTGAGTATTTTTTCTATACGATTACATTAATTCCTTTTTGTTCGAATTTTAAACTTAAAAAATTGATAGTTATATTTTTATTATTTTCATTTAATAACATTATTTTCATTTAATATATATATATATATATTTGTATGAACCATCTTTTCCATATATATATATGGTGAGGTTAATTAGATACCGTTTTGAATACATGTCTTATATATATAAGACATGTATTCAAAACGGTATCTAATTAACCTCACCATTTGTACGTGTAGCACAATATGAAAATTTCACGTATAAGATAACTTACATATTATACAATATTTTAAATGTAATTAGTACTATTTGAAAAATATACACACATATTATAGATATATATTATTTATTGAATGATACTTTCACTACTAGCAACATGTTATATATATATATATATATATATATACATACATACATATATATAACAAGGGTTATACGGTAAGTAATATAGAACCTGAACAATTAAGTAAAATAATAAATTTAAATTAAAAATAATTATTTGAAGCTTATACATAATAAGAGTATAAATATAAAAATGATATTTATATTATAAGAGTGAGTAGCAATAATATGACTTATATTAAACTTGAGTGAGCAAATCAGAGACTTCAAGTAAGTTGGGATCCATACTTCATGGTCTGTTGGAATACTGTATTATAGTACTTGGAGACCTGGGAGTGTTTTTGATTGTGCTTATAACTTAGTTAAATATGTACATGCTTTGTACGTGATTGTTACTTGAATTACGGACTTGGAGTGTTGCTTTGTATGTTCATATTTGATTTGCTTTGCTTTTTGAAATGGTTGATCACAAACTAATTAGACATAACTAAAGACTAAACTTTTACTAACTGGACATGCATAGCAACCATTAGGAGGAAACGATTAGGATCCTCGGGCTAAATACAAACCCCCTTTCGATGAAGATAGCTAAAATGATCCTTTATCCACTCTTAGTCGAACTAAGTGATAGGAAAGGAGGTCACAGAAAGTTTGGAGGCCGTGGTTCGAAGATGGTCATGGGAAAAGGGTATTCTCTATTATATAAGCCTTGGTTTAGTTTCGATTCGTAAGTACGCAATATTAATCTCCTCAACTCAGATTAGAGATGGTACAATTTTCTTGATCTCATAATAGACCAGAAAACGTCATGTGATGGCATTTGCTTATTGTATTACATTTCATTAAAATAATTTGATTGAAAACCATGTTTATGCCTGATGTGTTCTTTTTTCTTTGTCTTGCTTATTGAGTTAGTTGTGCTTACATCCCAATAGACCTTACTATAGGTTAATTAATGATTAAGGAGGCCATGCCATAACTACCTTCAAGATAGTGTACTTCGATTGGGGAGTGAGGACAATTAAAGACCTATAAGAACTAGATTCTTGCTTAGCCATCTTTTACCTTTTATAGAAACTAGCTGGCTTATGTTACTCTAGAGATGCTACTAGTTTTCAATGTGTTATACGTAAACACTAAAACCTATGGTTTTTATAAACATTTCAAGAATGCTAGAAACTTTAGTTGAATGAAAATACAATTATTTTACTAATTTGTAAACTACTAGTGTTCTTGAGCAGGTATTATGAAAAGCACTAATACGAGATTCATTAATAACTAGTATAGAATTGGATGCTTCAAAGCAATTAAGTCGAGTACATATGGTGTGAACTAGATCTATAGTAGCAGCTGTAAGGCTAGCTTCTACCTTAGGATAGTTCACACAACGGGACAATTTTGACTTAATCATTTTGAGGTGTGACAATTCTAAGTTGATATCTGATGTGTTTAGGAGCTCAGTAATCACTAAGATTTACTATAGGAGATAAAAACCAAATGGGTCTTTCGAAATATCGAATGGATAATTCAGCAAACTGAATGCAGTAACTTGCATGAAGTTGCTTGAAAGGTATGAATCACCAACAAATACAACACAACTTGAGACTTCACTTAATGTAACGCACAAGCTAATACTAAGGTCTACTAGCTACTAATCCTGAGCTATTCAGCAAAATTAGATAAGAGTGTATGAAAAATGAACTCGGAGAAGAATATCTTGCAAGAACAAATATATTTAGTATCTAAAAGGAATGTATGTTGCGGTTACAAAGAGAAGGGACTATTTATAGTAAGTCCATAGGGCAACATTACAAATAAGGAAAATTATAAAAAGATATATAGGAAAAGAGATTCTTAGTACATACGAAAAAGGGTAAATAAGACAAACGGCGAAAAGGGAAAAATAGCATAATGGTAAGTAAAAGGACAAATGGTAGCGAGACATTGGTTCCATATTAGGGGCTTATAGGTAAAGTAGCTGTGTTGGACTCATTGTTGCAGATGGGTTTGGTATTATCAAAGATTGTTAAGGTAAATAACAAGTGCCGCCTTATAGTAGTAGTAGTGATAACTTGCTAAAAGAGCAGGAGCTAGTGTGGAGGAGCCTTAGCACTCGACTAGTTAGCCTCGAAACTCGGTAGGTCAACATTGGCACAAAGGGGTCTTAGTGATTGGGGTAGTGTTTTATGATTAAAGTCTTTAGCTTTGGCACTTAACTAGTCAACCTCGGCTCTTAATAGGTTGTGTTTGGCATTTGGAGTCGTACAAAGCAGGGTATGGCCGAGCTAAGCTCTTAGGGAGTTCTTCCACCATTCACTTATATATTGTACCTTATCCTCAATAGGTTAACTAAAGAGAATTCTTTTAGTGAGTGACTGAAGGCCTCAGAGGCACACGTGAGTGAGAAGGCTAGAGGTCGGCAGTCCATCAATTCTTCGGGGTAGTTAAAGATTTGCCCTCAAATCTTGGTTCTCTTCTTCATCAAGCACATAGGGTATTAGGTCGACAACATTGAAGGTAGCAAATACACCATACCCTTCAAGCAGCTCAAGCTTATATGTGTTGTTGTTGATACGCCTAAGGATTTTAAAAGTACCATCTAATCTAGGGGAAAGCTTATTCGTCCTTTTTCTTAGGAAACACTCCTTGTTGAATAGTATTCAAACAAGGGCATAGAACTACTTGCCATACGCTAAGTAATTCAAGGCAACTCCTTTGAGTTTCTCATTGAAATAGGCAATTGGCCGATGCTCTTACATAAGAACAATACCAATGCCGACTATAAACGCATCACAGTCTACTTTGAAAACTTTCTCAAAATCTAGTAGGGTGAGTATAGGGGTTGATGTTAACTTAGACTTTGTATCTTCAAAGCTTTTCTAAGCTTTCTCTAACTACTTAAACTTAGAGTTCTTCCTGGTTAGTTTAATTAGTGGTGCAGTTATGGTACTGAAGTTTCAAATGTATCTCTAATAGAGAAGCTAGACCATGAAAACTTTTGACTTCGGCAGTACTAGTTAGTGTTGACTACTCAAGAATAGCTTTAACTTTCTCATCATCAACTTAGATTCCTCCCTCTAAAACAGCATATCTAAGGAATACAACCTTGCTTTGGCTAAACACATATTTCTTCAAGTTGCTGAATAATCTCTCGGCTTGGAGAATGTCAAACACAGATTTTACATGCTTAACATGAGAAATGAGGTTGGCACTATAGACAAGAATGTTGTCAAAATACACCACAACACATTTGCCAATCAGTGTTATCAAGACATGATTCATAAGTCGCATAAAAGTGCTTAGCGTGTTTGTTAAACCAAATGGCATCACTAGCCACTCAAATAGTCTATCCCTTGTCTTGAAAGTCATCTTCCATTCATCTCCAAGCTACATTCGTATCTAATAAAAGCTACTTTTAAGATCAATTTTTAAAAAGATGCTAGCAACATGTAACTCATCGAGCATATCATCAAGTCGTGGGATTAGATATTGGTATTTAATAGTAATTTTATTAATGGCTTGGCTGTTAATGCACATTCTCTACGATTCGTCTTTCTTCAACATTAGTATGGCTAGCACGGCATAAGGGCTTGTACTTTCTCCAACATATCCACGATCCATTAACTCATCTACTTATTTCTTCAACTTGGCTTCCTGCTTGGGGTTAAGCTTATAGGCAGGTCAATTCGGTAAGATAGCCCCAAGCTAAAGGTTAGTGCAATGTTCAATGCCTCTCAAGGGTGGTAACCCTTTCGGCATCTTGACTAGCAATAAGTCAGTATACTTCTATAGTAATATCTCTACCTTAGTAGGCAAGATTTCGGCTTCTCTTAATACACTCTTTGACCTTGACTTCTTAAGAAAATTGGGCATGGGAAATCACTAAGGACTTCCGCTACAATGATATACCAATCTTCTCTTGTGACTCCTGTACTTCTTTAGGGCTCATAGGGGTCAATATAATATTATTCCCATCCTTTTGGAACATATAGGTATTCTTATATTCATTGTGCAATACTCTCAAGTCAAATAGCTAGGGTCGGTCGAGTAAGATGTGTAAAGCGCACATAGGAAGGACATCGAACAAAACTTCATCCTTGTACCTATCACTAATGGTAATGAGTACTCTAACCTGCTTTGTAACTGGTTGACATCCTTTCTCATTCAGCTAATTAATCTTGTATGGTTTAGGGTACAGAAGGGTCAACAACTTCATGGCCTTAACTACTCTTTGCGCTATGACATTGGTATAGCCTCCCCCATCAATGATCAAGGCACATAATTTACCATTCACTCGACAGTTTGTATGGAAAAGGTTCTCCTTATGCTTATTCTTGTCATCCACAAAGTATCGAGAGATTGACGAATAATAAAAGAATACTCGACTCCTCCTAAAGGTGTTAGGGCATCGGGGTCTTCCTGAAACTCTTCTAAAGTTTGGCCAACTCCCTCTTCTTCCTCCCCTTCACTTGCACTCTCCACTTCGAATTGGGGCTTGTCCCCCTTGATCGTCACAACACGTTAGTTCAGACATTGATTAACTACGTGTTCATATTCGAGACATTTAAAACATCTGATCTCTTGAGTCTTCCTTCTTGAGCTTTAACCTTAGTCTCTTTGAACCTCAAGCTCTTCGGCCCTCTTTGGGTCGGGTTGGCACTTGTTCTTTATAGTCTACCTCGAAACTGTTCAATGCTCGATTGTATCTTGGTTGACTTGGCATGCCACTTCTGCTTAGTTGTCTAAGTTGGTTAATATGGTTTTGCCTCTACCTTTCAACCCTTTATGCCACTCGAATGGCCTCATCCAAAGTCCCAAATCTCTATTACTCCACAATATGACCAATTTCAATCCTAAGCTCAGAGATGATTCAAGCTATAGTTCGGGTTTCAGGTTCATCGATGTCACATCGAATCATTAGCAATTGGAATTTCTAGACATATTCATCAACTAGCTTGCTGTCTTGTCTCAAATCCTAGAGGTATAAGAAGGTATTTTGTTCATAGTATTTTGGAATAAATCTATTTCTCAAAACTCTCTTCATTTCATTCCATGTTCGAATCTTACCTCTTACCCTCTAGTGTACGCGTTGTAACTTTTTCCACTACATTGCGTCATATCTAGAAAACTCTAATATAAACAGTATCCTCATAGTCATAGAAGTCAAATATCTTTTTAATCTTTTCCTTCCACTCTAAGTATTCATTAGCACTACTAAACCCATTAAAGCTTGGAATCTACACTTTGAGATACTCGGCTCCTTGAGGAGCTCTTAGGGTATGCTCCTCAATACCATCATATCACTCCTCTTCATCACTCTCAAGTCTCCTCTTTGCAACTTTGTCAGCACTTAGAAGTGGAGCTTGATTCAACTAGTTTGAGGGCTTGTTGCTCCTCCAATTGTCTTCTCGATCTATTTCTCACTTCCCAACCCCATTCAACAACAACTCTCTCTTGTAGCCTAGTCTATATGACTCTTTGTATTTAGACAGCTAAATTAGCCATAATAGCAGCAAGGTCTTCTATTTGCTCATTAGTTGTTTGTGGTATTTGTTGGGCCATATGACTATGACCATGAGCATCACTCTCGGTATTGTTAATCTCTCCTTGAATACTAGGATTCAACATTCTCACTACAAAACTTTAGAGGTCACTCCCCCATTCAAGAGATTTTCCATACATATAGAAAATACGGAACAAATAATGAGCAACAAACTTACTCTGTTCTTTTAGGGAAAAATAGAGTATTACAGAACAACACACTATAGGAACTAATTCTTCACAACTTTCGGTTGTAACCTTAAGCTCTTATACCAAGATTATATGATGTACCTAAGAGTTCAGTAATTACTAAGACTTACAGTAGGAGATAAGAACCAAATGGGTCATTCGAAATATCAAAGAATATAGAATAGATAAGTTAGCAAACTGAATGCAATATCTTATGTAAAGTTGCTCGAAGGGTATGACTTACTAACGAACAAAATACGACTTGACACTTCACTTGACGTAATGTACAAGCTAATGCCAAGATTCATCTGCTATTAATCCTGAGCTACTTGGCAAGATTAGATAAGAATGTATAAAAAAATAGACTTAAAGAGGAATATCTCACAAGAACAAATATATTCAGTATCTGAAAGGAATATATGTTACAGCTATAAAGAGAAGAGACTATTTATAGTAAGTCCATAAGGCAACATTACAAATAAGGAAAATTACAAAAAGACATAAAGGAAAAGAGATTCCTAGTACATATGAAAAAGGGTAAATAGGACAAATGACGAAAAGGGAAAAATAATACAATGTTAAGTAAAAGGACAAATGGTAATGAGACATTGGTTCTATAATAGGGATCTACAGGTTAAGTAGCTATGTTAGACTTGTTGTTACAAATCAGGTTAGTAGTATCGAAGATTATCGAGGTGAATAATAAGCATTGCCTTGTAATAGTAGTAGTGATAATCTGCTAAAAGAGCAAGAGCACTAGTTGACCTCAGCACTCGGCACTTGGCAAGTTGACATTGGTACAAAGGGGTCTTAGTGATCGGGGCAATGTTGTATGATTAAATTCCTCGGCTTCAGTACTCGATTCGTTGGCCTGAGTACTCGATAGGTTATGTTTGGCATTCGGAGTCACATAAAGTAAGGTATGGCCAAGTTGAGCTCTTAAGGAGTTCTTCCACCATTCACTTATGTACTGCACCTCATCCTCAATAGGTTGACTGAAGAGAATTCTTTTGGCAAGTAACTGAAGGCTACGGAGGCACGCGCAAGTGAGAGGGCCAAAGGTCGGCAGTCCATTAGTTTTAGAGCATTCTACCAGCCAAAAGGACAAGTCCTTGCTTGGTAGTAATCTTAGACCTGTATAATGAAACTAACAAGGATGTTAGCTTTGTAAAGAGGGTAGATTGTAATTCCCTTTACATGTTAGATGATGCGAACCATGACTAAGAGTAGATAAGGTCGGTCGCTGAATGGGTCCAAGCTTGTAGAAAGCTTGAAAAGGGTTAATGGGGAAAGGTATGAAAAGGGTAAGAAATGAAGAATGAAAACAGTAAGCAAACCCACGAACGGCTCTAGAGAATATGACGCACCAATGGGACTTCCGATGACTCACGACACAATTCAATATGATGCACGAATTGGTTCAATGAGGCTACTCGCCACCTAACATTACTTAAGGGAAAAGATAAGAGTGATGTCGATAGTAAATAAGCAATGTTTACACAAGAAAGAAACTAAAGTGTATTGAAGGTAATCTGCCCCCTTTTACAACTACAAGTATAGGGGTATTTATATTCGCAAACTAAGGCAACTTGCCCAAAGGGGAAAAGACAAAAAGAACATTTCCTAAAGAAGCAATGTTACATGATATAAAAGGGTAAAACTGAATATACAAGGAAAACAATCATTAGTGCTATAGATTCTACACATGATAAAGCACATGTAACGATGCGACATTAGCAAGGTTATTAGTAGATGTGGATAAAATGTACGGACGGATGGACTTGTCCGAGCAGGGATGGCTTAGTCAATCCGATCTTTCTCTTTCGGCTTCTCAGTAAGGAGGTACTCGGCCCCAGCAAGGAGGTATTTGGCTTCGACAAAGGTTAGTTGGAACATAAGGATTCGTCGTGCCAACCCTTGTAATCGTTGAGCTTGGCTGTAACTCAAGGGCTCCATAGTTTGATTCCCATCATTCCCTCTGAGTTGTTTTGGATTTGCGATCAAATCCGGATGGTGTTTGCTTAGTTCTCCGTTAGGGTAATATGGACTGAGGTTGGCAATGTTGAAGGCATCAGATACCCTATAGTCCTCAGGCAGTTCCAACCTGTAGGCATTGTCATTGATTTTCTGCAAGATTCTGAAAGGTCCTTCCGCTCTTGCAGATAATTTATTTCTCGTTTTGTTCAGGAATTGCTCTTTGCTAAGGTATAGTCATACTAAGTCTCCCAATTGAAATTGTTTTGCCAACTGACCGACCCTTGGTCTTTTCACGCATTCTTTTAGTAGCCTAGTCGATGTACTATGTGACCTTGTCATAAATGTGTTGAAGGGATTGTGCCCTGTCCAAGGCGTCGAGGTCCTCTTACGCGGATGCAGGTATAGAGGCATGGTTGAAGGGCAACTCGAGATTGAATCTATAGATTACCTCTAAGGGGGTCTGCTTAATGGTGTCATGTACGGTTCAGTTGTAAGCAAACTCGACCATTGGCAGGCAGATGTTCCAATCAACTAAGTTCTTGCTGATTGTAGCTCGGAGTAGTGAACACAAAGTATGATTAACCATCTCTGTTTGGCCATTAGTTTGGAGATAACAGGAGGTACTAAAGAGTAATTTGGTTCCTAGCCAACGCCACAAGGTTCTCCAGAAATGGCTTAAGAACTTCGGGTCTTTGTCGGATACTACACTTTTCGGTATATCGTGTATCCACACAATCTCCTGTAGGAAAAGAGAAGCAATAGTCAAAGCGTCGTTAGTTTTGGTGCAAGGCATGAAGTGTGCCATCTTATTGAACCGATCCACAACGACCATTATAGAATTTTTTTCCTCGAGTAGTTCTCAGTAGTTCGAGAACAAAGTTCATGCTTAGTTCAGTCTATGGCTTTGTCAAAATAGGTAGGAGCATTGCTTTCCCTTGTTCAGCTTGGCACTTGGCCTTTTTGTACATAGTACAACTTTCAACCACTTAGTGCACATCTCTCCACATTCTCAGCCAAAAGAATTGGCTATTCACTAGTTCACAAGTCCTCTCTCCAAAATGTCCAGAGAGTCCTTCGCTATGGGCTTTCCTAATTAATAATTCCTGTAACGAACAAGTCGGCATACATAGTTTTCCTCCTCGAAATAGATAGTTATCCTGTACATAATACTCGTTCATGGTTCTCCCATCTACACATCTCGAAATTATTGGTCTAAAGTATGGATCCTTGAATTATTGTTTTTTGATACTTACAAAACCAAACAATTCGGTCTGTAGTTCTAATAAGAACATATGCCTCCTCAATAGAGCAGCTGCAACTACATTACTCTTTCCTTACTTGTATTTGATTACAAAATTGAATCCTTTAAGGAATTCAACCCATCTCGCCTGCCACTTTGACAGCTTGGTCTGACTTCGGAGGTATCGTAGTGACTTGTGGTCAGTATATATTACAAATTCTCTCGGAAGGAGATAGTACTGCCATACTTAGTATGCATATTAGTGCCAAGTGCTCTTTGTCATACATGAAGTAATTTGGCTGGGGTCCTCGGGGCTTCTCATTATGGAAGGCAATTGGTTGGTCTTCGTGCATCAAGATAACGCTTATTTCAATGCTTGACACGTCGCACTCTAGCTCAAAAATTTTGTCGAAGTCGGGTAACGTTAACATCGGGGTGGAGGTCAATCTCTTCTTAATCTCAGCAAAACTCCTCTCTTCCCTTTCTCCCCATCGGAAGTCGGTGTTTTTTTTCATTAATTCAGTTAGCAGTGCACCAAGGGTGCTAAAGTTCCTGATAAACCTTTGGTAAAACAAAGCTAGTCCATGGAAACTTCTCACGTCGACATAAGTAGTAAGGATCGACCATTCAGCAATTGCTTGGATCTTCTCATCATCGACTTGCAAGCCTCCTCCACTGACTACATAGCTCAAAAATACCACTTCCTCCTGGTAGAAGCAACATTTCTTCAAATTGTCAAATAGTCTCTCGACTTAAAGGATATTCAGGACTGTTCTGATGTGTTCACAATGACTCAGTACGTTGGCACTGTAGATTAGGATGTCATCAAAGTACACCATGACACACTTTCTAATGAGATGTCTCAGCATATGGTTCATAAGTCTCATAAAGGTACTTAGGGCATTCGACAAGCCAAAGGGCATGACCATCTACTCGTATTGTTCATGTCAAGTCTTGAACGCAATCTTCCACTCGTCTCCGACCTTATATAGATTTGATAGTAGCTAGACTTGAGATCAATCTTGCTAAAAATTTTGGCTCTACTCAATTCATCCAACATGTCTTCTAGCCTTAGGATCGCATACCTGTATTTGATCATAATTTTGTTCATGGCTCGGCTGTCAACACATATCCGCTAGGTTCCATCCTTCTTGGGTACTAGAAGTGTAAGCACAGCACAAGGGTTGAGACTCTCTCTTATGTATCTTTTTTCTAGCAACTCATTGACTTGATATTGAAGCTCAAAAGCTTGCTTGAGATTTATGCAATAAATTGGCTTATTCGACAGTACAACGTCAGATACTAAGTCAATGAAGTGCTTTATGTCTCAGGTCAGGGGTAAACCTACTAACGACTGTTCTAGGAACAAGTTAGCATATTCATCTAACAGTTCCTTCACCTCTTGCAGTAAATCATTTTGCTTCTTCATTTCCAGTAGTCGCCTGATCAATAGGAGGGTCAACTCATTAGCATTAATAGCCACTGAAAGTTTGACTCCACTCATCACCAGAGCCTTGTTCGATCTGCGAGTAAGTTTTGTCTGTAACTTGTGAACTTCTCTTAGCGGCATCAAATTTAGTGTGATCTTCCAATCATCCTTCTCAAGCATGTAGGTATTCCTATAACCATTGTGGATGACTCTCCTATCAAATAACCATGGTCTTCTTAACAACACGTAAGATGCACACATAGGCAATACGTGGCAAAGAATTTGGTCGAGGTTATTGCCGATAGTGATCGGCAGTAGTATTTGTCGAGTAACATGTAAGCTTCTCTTCTCATTCAACCAGTGCAACTTGAACGACTTCGGGTGTATAACAATCGACAACCTCAATTTTGAAATGAAGTCGATTTACACCACATTGGTGCAACTCCCACTATCCACGATGAGGGTATACGTTTAATCATTTACCTTGCAAGTGATATGAAATAAGTTCTCTCTCTACTCCTCCTCTCATAAGGGTTCCACACTCATAGTGCGTCGGACAACTATAAGTAGTTGGTCCAAGTCCTCAGCATATATGTCTTTTTCAATCAACTCTTTCTTGGCATTCTCATTATCGATAGGAACATCCTCCTTGAGTTCCTCATCCTTACTCTCTACGTCTAACTTCGGGATGTCTCCTTATATGACCATCGTCCTTTGGTTCAGGCACTAAGTAGTTATATGTCCGAACCCTTGATACTTGAAGTACTTGATCTAGCTGGTCTTCCTGCTAAACCTTTGCCCCTTCTTATATGTTCGAGTTGATGCTATATCTTCAGGTCAGTTTTTTCGCTCGACTCAGATATCAACCCTTTTGCTTGGCTTGGTACTCGGTAATGTCTGATGACTTACTTATCCAAGTCAGTTAGTCGGCATTCTGGTTGTTACTCGGCTCTTTCTCTACCTCTCTACTCGTTAGGTAATCCTAACAACTTCATCCATTATGTCAAATCATTAGAGCTTCATAATGTATCGGATGTCTTTTCTCAATCTAGTGACAAGCCTTGAAATTATTCAAGCAGGTGGTTCCTCCACTTTGCATCTTATCATAAGCATTTAGAATTATTGAACATATTCATCAATAGTCCAGCCTCTTTGTCTCAGCTTCTAAAATCGAGTGAACGCATCTTGGAGAAAAGTTTCCAATACTAATTGGTTTTTGAGCACTCTCTTCATCTCAATCCAAGTATTAATCTCTTAGTACTCCTCTCTTCTTCTCATGATCTGAAAATTCTTCCACCACATGGTAGCATATCCGGAGAATTCAATAACAGCAGTCTTCACTTTCTTATAATCCTCATATTGATAGTAATCAAATATATAATCCACCTTTTTTTCTCAATCCAGGTACTTGTCAACATTCTCAGATTCATTGAAACTCAGAATTTGAAGCTTCACATGGTCGAATGCTCTGGGGAATCGTACATGCTCCCCTTCAAAATACTCTTCTTCCTCCTCATCTAGCTCTTTTAGGTCTATCCTTCGCCTTACTTATCCACCAACTCCTCTACCTTGAACTGGTCGAGCTAGGTTCTAACCTCTAACAGGTTGAGCAGCTTGTAGAGTGTTTTATACGATACAGCCTCAGTAAGTCGACAAGATAGGGCATGAACAGCTCGAGTCAGATCGACCAAGAGGTTAGCTACCTCATCAAGTCTCTTGTCAGTACTTTTGGGAGTTCCCTGAGATTGTCATCCATGGTAGACAACTTTACTGTCATCACTAGCGTTAACATTAATACTTGGATCTGCCATTTTTCCTCATAAATTGAAATTTAAACAAACACTTTAGAAAGTGAGCAACTAACAACATAGCAATTAAGTAAACATGGTAACTTGCTCTATTTCGCACATACAAAATAGAGCATAATAGAATTCAAGAAGAACTAACTACAATTTACATAAAACCTTTGCTCTGATACTAAGATGATGTGAATCGTGATTAAGAACAGATAAGGTCAATCGTTAGATGGGTCTAAGCTTGTAGAAAGCTTGAAAAGAGTTAATGGGGAAAGGTACGAAAGGGGTAAGAAATAAAGAAAAACAGTAAGCAAACCTACGAACAGCTCCAGAGAATATGACGTACTAATGAGACTTCTGAAGACTCATGACACAATTCGATATGACGCATGAATTGGTCCAATGAGGTTACTTGCCACCTAACCTTGCTTAAGGGAAAGGATAAGAGTGATGCCAAGAGTAAACAAGCAATGTTTACGCAAGGAAGAAAGTAAAGTATATTGAAGGTAATCTACCCCCTTTTACAACAACAAGTACATGGGTATTTATACTCGCAAACTAGGGCAACTTGCCTAAAGAGAAAAAGACAAAAAGGATATTTCTTAAAAAAGTAATGTTACATGATACAAAAGGGTAAAAATGAATATACAAAGAAAATATTCACTAATGCTACAAATTCTACACATGATGCAGTACATGTAATGATGTTACATTAGTAAGGTTGTTAGTAGATGCAGACAAAAAGTACGGATGGATATGTTTGTCCGAGCAAGGATGGCCTAATTAGTTCGATCTTTCTCTTTCGGCTTCTCGGTAAGGAAGGGTCCAAGTGATTAGTCGATCAACAATAGGGAGTAATCGTTAACTCGGCATATCACACAATAATGGGTGGTCATACGGTACGGTATTAGAGGTGACTTAGTAAGAAGGTACTTGGCTTCAGTAGGGGTTGGTTGGAACATAAGGATTCATTGTGCCAGCCCCTTTAGTCCTCTAGCTTAGTTGCGGGTCAGAGGCTCTGTAGCTTGATTTCCATCACTAGGTGACCTAACTTTAAATCATTAAGGTGCCTTTTAGTGTAGTAACTTAGAATATGTTGAAACTCCAAAGTTAAGCATACTTAAGCTAGAGCAATCCCATGATAAGTGGTCTCCTAAGAAGTTGCTGCACCAAGAGAGTAAACTAAGTGGTATTAGAGCACAATTCTAGTGAACTTGCTTTAAAGTATTATAATTAAAAGAAGTAGACATTATAGGAATATAGTGAGAGTGGGTGCTAATAAGTGAATAGTAAAGGATTATACTACAAATTATAGAGTAGGAAATTACTATAACACTAAACTAAGATAAATGTTAATTGATCTTGAATCCAACTAGGGGATTACATGGAGAATTGATAGTTATTTGAAGCGATTCAAGTAGAATATAGGAGAGTACCTTATTTAATACAAAGTTGAGATATGATGATTATTGTTAGAAATGGTAACTTGGGATATGTTTAATACTGTGGATTGGACTATTGAAAAGTCCATTGATGCGATGTATTGTAGTTGATGGTAATGGAGATTATTTTGAGTCCTTAGAATAACAGATACACAATGATAGTGCTATTGATTAAAGATGGATGGAAAATAAGAGATTATGATTTAGATAATGTTAGTGAGATACTTTAATAAGGGTAGAAGATAGAGACCTTACCCTATTAGTATGACTTATATTTCGACTAGCATATCATGTATCTTAGATGTTACCCTTAAAGGATTATTGATTGGTTTCTCATATTTCCATGGATCAATTGGAGTAGGTAAGAAAAACTGTTTAAGCTAAAAGGATCTCACCCTAAACCAGTAGTTGGATAAACTACAGGTGAATTAGGAACTTATAGCATTCCAAGATGATATCGGCTTGGTATTTAGTATAAATATGAGATAGTATAGTTAAGGGTGAAATAAAACATGGTGTAGAAGAGAATCCTAGAAAAGACAAAACAATGAAGGGAAAGGTCAAAGCTAATTTAGAAAATGAATCATAACCTATATTAAAGGTGTAATCAGAGCCTAATTTAAAAGTAGATCTTGTACTACATGAGAATGCAGTATATGAGATAATAGTTAGTACTAGCATAGAAGAATCTGATAATGATAAGGTGTATGGAATAATTATTGTTTCTGATTTTTCTATGGAAGTATAAAGTACTAAATCAACACATGGAAATAATGATGATTTAATTAGAGGATAAATGTAGTGGAATTCTTTTGAGTGAAGGGTTGTTATTAGTGCTTTGAATGATGAATATATCATGATTAATGGTTATGTTTTATTGTGATGTTAGAGTTAATCCTATGTTAGCTATTCATATATGTGAACATTCGACTAATCTCTTAATAGATATTGTTGTACTACTTAACAAATGTGTATTCTTTTGGTTATGTGCATATGCTATAATATTTTTATATACTTGTAGTTAGGGATGTAAAAGGATCAGAGGTATTTTGAGTGACTAATATTGAAAATACTTTACATATGTAAGAGTGGTTATAGAAACTGTTATGTGAGGCTATAATCAGTTTACGAATTATTTAGCTCTTAATGAATAATGAATCAAAAACTTATATCTTTGGAGTCTTAGATAAGTACAATAAGTTAGTTTGATCATTATATTATGTTGAGGCATACAAAATGATATTATTAGGAAGTACTTATGTTCAGTTATAGGGGATGGATGACTATTAAATGATACATGAAAAGTGAAGTAGGATTGTTAGATAAACTATGAATGAATATCTTTCTAGGTACCCTAAAATGGTTGTAGTAGTAAGATAAATAATGATTATGGTAGAAATGGAAATTAAAGCAAAAAGTTTAGAGAGGATTGAGACTTTCAATAAAAAGTTCCCTCACTATTCCAAGATTAATCTAGATAGAATATAATCGCCAAGAAGTGAATTTTATAAGAAAGTTACCTACTGGTACATTTAATATAATATGATGATAAGGAATAATGATCTAGTACCTTGCTATGGAAAGAATTAGAGGAGACAAAAGGTCTCAAGAGGTAAAAGAAGTATGGATAAACTTTAAGGACATGATAAATCATTTGAATTCACTAAGCAACATGGTATCTTAAGATAATATGAATAAGTCACTTTGGTTGACAATTTGTTAGTCAAAGAAAAAGAAGCTTTGAACCCTTGAAATTTCATAATATCAAAGATTGGCTTGTAGTACAATCATACTGAAGCTAGCAGTATGAATAGTAGAAAATTTGAAAACGAGGTGATTAAAAGGAATGATTAGATTACTTAACAACATTTGGTAGTAAGTTGGAATGGATATATTTTTACAATGTTGTCTAGATGAAGATGGTATAGAAGCTGTTTTCTTATTAAATTTGGTTCAATTAGGTGCTATGAGTTGGAAAGTTGTTGTTTAACCCATATTACTAAAGGGATGGATAAGAAATATTGATATGAGATAGTTATTTAAGGGATCTAAGTTTTAGGGAGTTAGAAGATAAGTAGGGAATTTTAATTAAAGATAATTACTTGCTCTTAGTTGAGTGGTAATAATGAAAGTATTAAGTATTGGAACAAGGAGTACATTATTTCCTCAAATATCGTGTTTGACTTAAAAGACAATTATTATGAAGGTGGAAATCACAAATTTATAAAGGTATGGTGATGGAATTGGTTAAGAGTTATCGATGTTAAATGAGTGGATGTTCTTCTAAGACATTATTAGCATATAGAGGAAGAACTAGAGATATGGAGGAATCCAATCCTGATTGTCCATATGCTTGTCATAGAAGATATGTTAGATGATAAAGGAAATTGTGCTAAAAGATAAAAGAATATTATCATGATGACTATATAATAATTTGGGAGTTAATGCTAAAATCACAGTAGGATTTATGATATACAAGTATTCAAATCCCTAATTTTGAGGCAATAATTGACATGTAAGTTGAACTAAACTTATTAGATTTCAAGTTCTACAAATAAGAGAATTAAGTGATAATCATAAGAATAATATATAATTATTGCAGAATATATATATATATATATATAAATGGAAATGCAATTACAATATTAATACTAAGGTGCTTATATCTTGCAAGACAGACATTAGTAGATGGAAAATAACTTAAGATGATTGGGATTATCATTATTTGTCAATTTAAAACCTATTCTAGAGGAGGGATATTAACCTGAAGAGCTATAGATTAGGATTAAAGTAGAATCTAAGAGGAAAGCTACTAAGGATAAGTGATTAAAAGTTTTGTAGATATTTATAAGTAAGAGAATGAGGGAAGTATCAAGATGTATTGGATCTATTAGTTGTACATAAATGTTCAAATATATTTTTGAAGATTTAATTGATATAACTTGATCCTAAAAAATTGAACTTTATGATCAAGTTAGCCAAGAATCGAATATATAACTAAAGTCCTGTATTGGGTATTGTAAACGTGAACTTAGAAGTTAAAGGATTGGCTTCAAAGAACTATTAGATAAGAGATTTATATGTACAAGTAATTACTTGCAAAAGACATCTATATTATTTGAAGAGGAAAAGATATAAGGTATTAGGAAGACAGGATGAATGATAGAGTGAATTAATCAAAACAAGTATTTTCAACTCTAAATTCAGAAATTGTTTAATTAGTTACAAGCAGAAGCAATATTTTTCTGAAGTGACTTCAATTGGAAAGTTATCAATTTTGGATTAAGTTGGAGGCAGTCTCTATGTCTAGGATACGATATAGATATCACTGAAGTTAAGTAATCATAAGTGACATGCCAAATTGAAGAAGTATGACTTTTGGACGGAATAATATTTCTTTTCTTAAATGAGTTATATGTGAAGAAGAAACTTCCATGGATACTAAAAATTTTAAAGTAGACCGAGGGAAGATAACTAACAAACACTACCAAGAAAGAAGTTCTATTGAGGTAACCAGATGTACAAGAAATGTATGAACCAACAATATACTTCATATGAGCAATTGCAATAGGAAATTCAATAGTGGAATGGCAAACCTGAGATGGTCAAATTTCTTGTTTGTTAAGTTTCTTGTCATACTAACTCTATAAGTGTATTCTATCATGTGAAGCCTTATCCAATCATGACTTTTTGTCAATACTACCTCTTTTAATGAATCTATTAGTCAAAAGTTATATTCATTCTTATCAAGTCAAGTTGAGTTGCTTAAAATTTTCAATTATCTCATTTGAATCCAAGATGAAGAAAAGTCAACATTTACCAAATTTATTTCTATTGACTTATGCTAAGCTATATGAAGAAATAAATGAAAAACTACAACAACAATGTAGTTGATTGTGTAAATCATCCAATTAAGTTTGAATTTTACGATAGAGTTAAAAATATTAGTTGAAATGACTTGTAAGTTTAGAATTAAGAAAATAAAATAATAAAATATTACATTATTAAGCTATTCGATATCATTGTTATTTGTCGGAAATACTTAAAACGAGTTTTGATAATTAACAAATTGCTAAAGATAAATTATACGTAAGTATATAATCAATAAAAAAATAAAATGAAAAGTTTACTGCTTGAGAAATGCTTTAGAAAATATGATTTCTAGCAATGTTGTTAGAATTAAGTTGACCTTCATGACTAAGTTATAAAAATTAAAAGAAAATAACTATACATCTTTATTATATCAAATCAAGCTCATTTATATACGATTTTGTTAGAATTATTAAGGTTATTAGGTTTAATAGCTATACCGTAGAGTTTCGTAATTTTAAATATACCTATGATAAATCTTTTAAAATTAACTACATAATCTTATTAACTAATGTTAGGGAGTAAAATTATATATAAGATGTATATAAATAAGTCTCAAATAACTAATGGAACATATTCATATATATCAAATATTAAAGAAAAGTGTATTTAGGGTCTTATTTTGGAACGTAAGACCAATGAAAAAATATATCCGAATAAGATAAATAATAATATGAGTTCTTAAAAAATTATAAAGAATAGACTTATAAAGTCAGATTTCAAAAATAAATTGAAACACAACTAATATAAATTATAGCATAAGGTTTATCGAGTTAAATTTTAATTAATTTAAAAATAGAAATTTTAGATTATGTGTATAATATAATGTTCTAATATTTTTTGAAATACATTATAGAGATTTATGAAATATAAATAATAATAAAATTATACTTAAAAGATCATGTAAGATTGGACCAATATATATATATATATGCAACCACTTTAATAAGGTGGTGAAGATTCTTATGTGTATTTATATATATATATATATATGTATGGCGTTAAGCCATTAGAAAGAGGATTGGGGAAAAGAATCAGAGAGAGGAGAGGGAGAGAATGAGAGAAAGTGAGGTGACGAAGAGAAAAAGAGAAAGAAAGAGAGAGAGAGCAAAAGAGCGACAAGCAACAAAAAAGAGAAAGAAAAAAAGAAAAAAAAAAGAAGAGGAGGAAGAAAGAAAGAAGAAGAAAAGAGATTGAAAGATTTAATTTTTTTCAATATCCGATATTTCTATGTAACTTTGTTCTCAAATTATAAATATTATTTCTTTTAATTGATATCTAATAATCATAGAAAAAATATATCCATAACCCTGTTATTTTCTTGAATTGAGTATTTAGTCTATATGATTACATAAATTCCTTTTTGTTTGAATTTTAAATTTAGAATATTGATAGTTATATTTTTATTATTTCCATTTAATAACTCATAGAGGGATTGGTTAAATGTATATATTTATATGAACCATCTTTTCCATATATATATAAATAAAACATGTATTTAAAATAGTATTTAATTAATCTCATCGTTAATACGTATGGCACAATAGAAAAATTTCACATATAAGATAACTTACATATTATATAATATTTTAAATATAATTAGTACTATTTAAAAAATATACACACATACTATAGATATATATTATTTATTGAATGATACTTTCACCGATAATATTATGTTACAATTATATATATACAACAAGGGTTATACAATAAGTAATATAGAACCTAAACGATAAGTAAAATTATAAATTTAAATTAAAAATAATGATTTGAAACTTATATGTAATAAGGGTATAAATATTAAAATGATATTTATATTATAAGAGCGAGCGACAATAATATAACTCACATTAGACTTAAGTAAGCAAATCAGAAACTTTAAGTAAGTTAGGATCCATACTTTGTGGCATATTGGAGTACTGTGTTATAGTACTCGAAGATCTAGGAGTGCTTTTGATTGTACTTGTAGCTTAGTTAAATATGTGCATGCTTCATGGGTGCTTGTTACTTGAATTGTAGACTTAGAATGTTGTTTTGTATGTTCATATTTGATTTGTTTTACTTTGTGAAATGATTGATTACTACTTAACTAAATGTAACTAAAGACTAAACTTTTACTAACTAAACATGCATAGTAACCACTAAGGGAAAAAGATTAGGATTCTGGAGCCAAACAAGGACTCCATTTGATGAAGATAGTTGAAATGATTATTTCTCTACTTTTAGTTAAACTAAGTGATAGGAAAAGAGGTTGCGGTAAGGTTGGAGGCCGTAGTTCGAAAGTGATCACGAGAGGAGAGTGTTCTCCATTGCACAAGTCTCAGTTTGGTTTCAATTCGTGAGTACACAATATCAATCTTCTCAACTTGGATTAAAGTAAGTGCAATTTCTCTAATCTGACGATAAACCGGATAATGTTGTGTCATGGCATTTGCTTGTTGTGTTACATTTTATTAAAACAATATGATTGAAAACCATGTTTGTACTTAATGTGCTCCTTTGTCTCCATCTTGCTTACTAAGCTAATTGTGCTCACATCTCCATAAACCTTACTATAGGTTAACTAATGATTAAGGAGGCCATACCATAACTACCCTCGAGATATTGTACTTTCACGGGGGAGTGAGGATAATTAAAGACCTGTAAGAACCAGACTCTTGCTTGGCCATCTTTTACCTTTTATGGAAACTAGTTGGCATATGATACTCTAAAGATTCCACCGATTTCTAACGTATTGTATGTAAACACTAAAACCTATAGTCTTTATGAACATTTTAAGAATGCTAAAAACTTTAGTTAAATGAAAATATAACAATTTTACTAATTTGTAAATTACTAATGTTCTTGAGTAGATATTTTGAAAAGCTCTAACATAGGATTTACTAATAACCAGTATAGAATTGAATGTTTCAAAGCGATTGAGTCGAGTATGCATAGTGTAAGCTAAATTTATAGTAGCAACTATAAGACCGGCTTCTATCTTAGGATAGTTCATACAATATGATTGTTATGACTCCATCTCTTTAAGGCGCAATAATAATTATTCCAAAAAACAAACTAGTATTATTATCTATCAATGCAATCACATTGGTCCATGAATAGAAGATTTAAGCAAGAGAGAATGCTTATAATTTCTAACTTGCATTTCATAGCAACAATAATCGAGCATAACCTAACTTGAAGCACAATTATAGGAGAGAAATTTGTTACAAATTTCACTTGAAAATAATATAGGTAAATAGGATTATAAAGTGACTAATATTTAAAATGAAGTAATTTAATTGAAATTTAACATGACATGAGATGGATCAAGATCATGAAAATATAACAAAGAATAAAAAAATCAAGAAAAAAAAATGAGGAAAGCACAAAAAAGGGAAATATAGAAAAGCCATAAATTAGAAAATAGAAAAAGAAAGAAAAATTTAAAATATGGGAAAACAAAAATAAGGAGGTGACTATAAAGAAAAATTTCCGTGCGATAAAAGATTATATTTGATCAACCAGTTTGAATGAATTTAAATTTATTAAATAAATTTCAGTTTTCGGTTAATTCGACATGGGCTAATTTACCTACTCTAACGGAGATGTAAATAAATTGATTGGCCAAATTAACCTATTGTAAATAAATTAATTGTAATCACTTATATAAGCGCCGGTTAATTTTAAGAAAAGAAAATTCAACACGGTTTTGACCGGTTGGAAATTAGAGTAAAAGTTAATTTTTAATAGTTTACATTGAATATTTATTCTTAACTCACCTTTCTGTTTTCCAGTAATAGGTTGGGCATGCTGTGATACAAATAATGAAGATACGGTTCTTACAATTCAAACTTTTTCTATGTTATTAAATGATATCTTTTTATCTTGAAAATGTAGTTATGGGTCATTTATCTTATAATGGGTGGTATTTACCTACCATTAATTTAAATTCGTGGTGTGTATAGTATTAATAAATCTTTTGTCGGGGTTACTAATAACACAAAATTCTGCGCCAATTCAATCCGAAGCACGCTGTATCACTGCCATTTATCTACTAGACTACCATGTCTTAAAATTTGCTTCGGTTATGGGTCGGGGGGGGGGGGGGGGAGGGGGGGGTGGGGGTGTGTGGATGGGGGGGGTTCCATACCTTTCTTGGATGCATGATGTTGATAAAAGCTTGGACAATTGAAAGTTGAGATCCATTTTCAGACAATGCTTGGAAATATATATATACTTACATGTTTTTTATGCATGCTTTCCCTAACCAATTTGTTCAATGAAATGCTTTTAAAGAAATACAGAGATCCCAATGATGCACATTTTCTGCATCATGAATTTTGAATCAATAATTGTTGGACCATCACTAACAGGAATCTAATTTCTCAATTTTACATGATTTGGACTACTAGGCTCTTTGTTATGAGTAGTTTCAAAACTGTCTTATTTAAAAATTCCAACTTGTAAATACATTTTGAGCTATATATTTATTATATAACACCTCTCTTTACTTGCAGGTTGCATTTTAGTTGAGGCCATCAAATAGAAAATTTAATTAAAATCTCAATTTAAACTTATGATCTCCTACTTTGATGTCACATTATAAGCACACCACAATTGGTTTTTGATTTTTTTTTTTTTTTTTTTCTGAAAGCTTATGCTTGTAGTATGATATGAACTATTATATTTAGCATTCTCAACCCAAATGGAAATCATCCAGAAACCAGTCTTAGGACAAGTTGGACTAACCTAGAAAGCCACCATTTACCAAAAATTTATGTTATATGCCCTTACTAGCCAGCAAGTGAATATAGAACATTCTTTTTTCAGCAAGTGAACCATACAAGCACAGTTTTACTTGCTTGTTGCAAAATCTTCCATATATACTCAATGCATGTAATAATTGTTATCTATTGCCAAAACAAAAAGCAAACTTCCATTATTGAGTACTTAGCGGATGCACCTAAGTGCTCGTTAGTGGATATATATAGGAACAATTAAGTCCATCTATTGGAGGTCATTCAACCAAGCATTAAAAGCGGAGAACCTTGTTATTTAATGACATGATCACTGCTCTCCTGCAGGTTTTATGCCCAATTGCCATGAAATATAACGTATTGTTGGCAGAAAGGAAAAATGATAAAAAGATAAAAACCTCAAAAAGACTCCCTTAGCACAATAAACATGACCATATTAATGATGAAGACATTTTCTAATTGGGGGAGTGTCAACATATCTATATATTTTAGGAACACTGCCAGTCATCCTTCAATCATACCAAAATTAACTGCAGGAATTCCATTCAAACTTTGTCCATTGACACTAAGAATCTCAGGCAAGGGTAGTGCACATAACTAATATCAAAAGACAGTCTCAGTAAAAAGACGAGTTACTGGGAATAGATACTTTTCAAGAGGTAAATACTTTTTGGGCTAAAATTACTTTATTAAATTATAAAGACCAATACTTACTGTCATCAAACCGGTGGAAATATTAGCAAACCAACAAATTTGCTTCGACCACCTCCTCTAAAGCGTAAAATCATACCATAATCAATTCTTCCTATTTTAAGGTGGAACGAATAGTTAATCTACCCCCCACAAATTCTAAATTCATATCTAAAAGAAAGCATTTATTTGTAACAATGCCAGCTGAAAATGACTTTAACTTGAAGACATTGCACATTCGTTGGAAATTTTCCATTTAACAAATGATTTTAGTGAACTGAAAATGCATAGAACCTTATCTTATTGGTGTTCAAAGTCACAGGTTCAGCCAGTGCTGATCTAGTGCTACTTAAGCTTGATAGAGAAATGCTGCGATACGGTTCTAGTGAAATGATCAATCAAATTTATTTGTGATGGTTGAAAATTCTAAAGCAAATACACATGGAAACAGTGAAGAATCGAACAACTGAGGGGAAAAGAAAAACTAAGGAAAATAGTGGATAGAAGATTTGGAAAGAAGTGCTTGTTTTTTTTCCATCTTTTTCCCAGCAGATTCATAAAGGAAAAGGTCATTACAAAAGTTGATAGGGCAGATAAAGCTAAGGGAAATAATATAACACGCAAAAGCCATTCTTATGAAAGGCTGGACCAACCTAGAACTCAACCATTATGTGAAGGTTAGTGTACTCAAGTGCCCTTGTTGGCAGGCCAGTGAATAACCGCTTTCCTCGCGTAGCACATTGTTTTCCATTTTAGCCTGCTCTAGAGAATAGTTGCAAACAGATTCTTTCACGGATGAAATTATGTTAGTTGGCAATGTTATCTCACGGGACATTTTTATTCAATATGTCGTTTAAGTGATTAGATGATTTCTAGATTGTTATCTTGTACCAAGGATGGTAGGTGAACTCAAGAGTTTTAGAGGCATCTTCAGCTAGATTTATAGGAAAAGCTCAGTGAGAACAAAAGCATGAGCAATTAGCATACCTCAACCGGTGTGTTTTATTTCGATTTGAAGCTCCTTATTGCTAATTATTTGCTTAAGAACAAAGCAATGTATAAGGATATTTCAAAGTTAAGTTGTTCCATCTCATTGTCTATCGAGCAAGTGATTTTCCTTCCTTTCCTCAGGACAGAAATGACCTGCTCTATTATTGTTTGTGAGGAATTCAAGGTTCATGCTACATTTTAGATTCCTATGACCATGAAAGCTACCTGCAAGAATAGTTGGGTTTTCTCCAAAATATTGGAATCACATCGTGGGACAATCTTGTATTAAAAGATATCCGTCTAGTTGAAAATTGAATGGCAAAACTCGGGATGCCCAACTAATACCACCCTTGAGTTGAATTGTAGGAGCTAACATGGCTTCCGATTGGAGCTTGAGGCAAAATCATAACTTTATCAAATAGATTTAAGTCAAAAACTGGTAATACTGCTTGCTACAATTGCAGCATCGCTCTCGGTGGATCATTTTGTTTCTTAACTTCATTGAGCCGGCACTTTAGTAGTTACTGGTGTAAAGGAATTTGTGTTGTGCCTTTCATTTTATCTTATACTAATATATTTTACACAAAAGACAGCCTTGTGTGATTGAACAACCAAGAAGGCTAAGGATGGATCACAGGCAAGTTAATAAAGTGGAACCCTCTCAAATTTCGATTTCATCCGGCACATTCGATGCACTGAAAGGTATAATCTGCGGAGAATATTGAAAAATCTTCCTCCTGCAAGAAAAAGGAAAAATACATCCACAAGAGTTTTGACATATAACATCAGCACGAATAAATTTCTGTGATAGGTAATGGTGAATACCATATTAGCTGGTTTCTACAAGAAAGTGAAGCATAGAAATAACAAAAATAATAATAATTAAAAAAAAAAAAAATCATCATTCCATTGGCAATCATATACTTGAAGATACTGAATATGCTTGTAAGGCGTCTCCTCAACCACTTATACTCTGTGTATGACACATTGCATTGATATCTTTCCTATTGCAGGATGCAATTTTACCTGTAAAATATAAAGAATAATTAGCAATATGTTGGTCTCTCATCCTGTCATGACATTGGACCACAAGTTAATGGATTCATATGTTGCCAGTTTTAACAAGAAAACTTCAGTATGGAAATTATATTCTTCACTTACCATGTCCACAAAGAGAGGATTACAGCTTAGGATCATGGAGATGAACATAATAAACAAGATCCATTCCAACAATCCAGATCAGAATTAAGCTCATATCTGAATCCATGACAGAATAAGTAAATTCATTACATCACCAATTATGACATCACAGTTGCTCTCTGAATCAAAAAGTTGGTTGGGGGGTAAGAAAAAAGTAAATAAAAAGTTTGGGGATTTAACAAGACAAATTAACTGGATTGATGCTAGGTTCAATTGGCCAGCATTGCATAGATACAACATTTTATACAGAGTAACCAAGTATACATGAAGTTTCCAGGTCATTGACCATTGTCTAAAACAACATGGCAATCAAGGAACAAGGGCCGTCTGTTTATATGGAAATCATTCCATTATTGCTGTAATGCTAGGTTACACACTTGTGAGTTTTATGTTACAGGATCTTAACCTGAAGTGTTGTTTAATCAGTCTCCTAATCTGCAGGCACATATGTCCTATAAACCCTTATAGGGAAGGGTGCTCTAGCTGCCAGCTAGTAATAGCCTATCTGATGCCCCATATTCGTATGTGCCATCCCTTAAAATTTGACATTAAGACACTAACCTGAAGAGAAATGATTTAGACATGATCTAATTATCACCTTGTTTGATTCCTTATCATCTTTAAAGAGAAAAGGTTCTTTTACAATGCCAGACAGATGAGAAAGTTTTGATTGTGCACTTCTGAGCTATCCCATTCACCTGCATTAAGAAAACAAGAAAGAAATAATGAAAAAAATTTGGTTGGCTACATTTCAGTCTCACATAGTTGAGTTTGACAACTTTACATTGTCACGTTCATTTGCATTAGATGATTAGTGCAAGATATACAACCATATAACTCAATCTTACATACTTCTTTTACAGAAGTAAATAAACTGAAAAGTCAATATATAAGGACAAAAGAAGGGTATCCACCAAGCATGTGATATACGTCACATGATTGTAAGAGGGTTGCAGATGCGCTATACACTGAGTAACATCTAAAAGGAATGTTCCTCTTTTATTAATATCATAGTTTTTTAATGGAACAACGAACTCATGAAAAATTACACAAGCAGATGTAAGTATATTTTCTTTTGATACTCTAATGCGTTATTCAGGTACAAGTTAAGGCATTAGGGCAACTTTTTCCATTGACTGCTGAAAAACCCCATAAAAGAAAAATCTGAATCAATTTATGAAGTACAAAATCGACAGCTATGTAACACGCTCACAATAATCAGCTTTTCATAAGAATAAATCTATCCTCGAATTACTTGTCAAGCCATATAAAAACATCATATCAACTTATTTCATAAAAGCTAAAAACTCACGTAGCTTACTGTCACTGTCAGGCATTTTCTTTAGCAGCTCCATCTTTAGGGTAACAAATCCACCATAACAGACCTCTGAACATTGAAAATTGCCAAAGCAACCGAAAAAGAAACCTTCAAATTGGTGTGGAGAAACTTTCTTTATATACTGTGATCTTTGAACATGCAAAAGTAATACTTGCACTAATATTAACAAGAAAATATAGAGATGCATTGGAGTCAAAGCACTCTGCATCATCGATAAATATTGTTGTAGACATAAACATGCTCCTCGAATGATGATATCCAAAACATCTTCCGCGTATTGTTTCAACAATTTGGTTAAAGATGACAACTGTCCACCTTCATAAGTAATATGTTGACCTAGCCATCTAAAATGGATCGTCTCCTAATTATTTAACCAGCAACTTAAACATGTTCAATAATACTCCCAAGAGCAGCAGAAGAAAAAATAAAAAGGAAAAGAGTCTTAAACCTGTGAATTGGTGAAAGAAAAATAATTTATTACTTTCACTATGCAATTACTAGGGAATGAAATTGTAGTCCCTGGAGATGATACAACGGGGCAATGAAATCGGCCAGTCAAAAGCTTAGCGCATGACTTTGCATGTATCTATCTGTCTATTTTGTTCTGAAATCATGGTTTCCTTTTGTACAAAAGCTTTTCCCCTAATTTTTTCATGCGAGATCATAGGATGTCTGAAATTTTGTATAAGGTCAGGCAGAGATGGTGCGGTTGTATACCATGGAGAACGTGTAATCTTAAGTTGCAGAAGATGATAAAATGCTACAGATAGCCTCCACAGATAGCTTCTTTATAACACCCGGACAAGGATCGCTTCCGAAAATCTTAGGAGCAACTGTGACCGCACAAGATTGCTTCCCGATGCAGTTCTGCAGAAACCTCCATTGTTAACTAGGGAAATGCTAACCTGAGATTATGTAACAGCAGATATGCTACACGTGGATTTTTGTTGAAAGATAAATATAATAATCCATACCATATTTAAAAACTTAAACTTTTAAATTAAATAATTGTGTTACTACCCTTAACATAGGTATCAAAATAGGAGATCCCAAGTTCGAATCTCTGCATAGTTATTCACCCCTCATTTGATTAAGTCAGATACTTGACAGGCTTTAATTAAAAGTCCCAACACATAAGTAAGGTGAACTGTTAAGAAATAAATATAGTTGCTAATACCAGTTTAAGTTTTAAGATAAAAGAATATTTGGTACTAGCCATAACAACTTTGAGCGTACATTACAAAGCTCAACCCCATTATTTGAATCGATTTTATGAACTACTTCTATAATCATTGGGATATGCAAGTGTCAATCTCAAAGTCACAAAAGCAATAGTAATTCTGGAAGATGCAGGGAGAATACCACAACATTAACCAAATAATAAATGATTTACCTCTGTCAATCCATTATTAAACTTCAACTAGGAGGATAAAACGCACTCTGGTGCATGGTAGATAGAAATATATGTTTTTCCTCAGATTTCTTAGAAATGTCCCGATGTATGCATCCCTGAATGCACTAGAATCTTAGAGAAAATGAGAAAAAGAGTAGCAAATGTAATCATGAATGTTTGACATATTATTTGGAAAGAATTGGTGATTTATCCATCACTCAATTATTAAACTTCAACTAGGAGGATACAATGCACATAGCTTAACAAAAGCAAACCTTTACTCTCCTTGAAGTCTTCAAAAAAATTTCTCATATATTGTAGATTTTCAATCATTTTCATTAAAACATCCAATTTTTTATTTACAGATAATTCTAAAATATGCAATTCTTCAACAATATTCTACCTTAGAGGGTTTACGATTTTTCTTACAAGCAAAGTGAAAATTACTTCTGGCATTATTTATAGTCTTTTCAAATGTTGCAATAAACTTTGCAACATAATCCGCTAATCGACGTTTACGAGAGGGTGTTGTAGATGCACCAACGCATGAAGCATTGTTATGAGATCTACATGATTCTGGTGCTAATTTCCTCTCTTCTTTAAAATTATCTTGGCCATCAATTTAGATATCTCTCAAAGTATCAGCAGGTGTCTCAACTCTTTTGCTATTTACTCTATTTTTTCCAAAAATATTTTGTAATATTTCAAACTCCTTAAATTCTTTGTTCACATGATTACCGATTTTTAGATATTTTTGCACATCAATTTAACTAGTTATAAATAACAATTAGCATTAAAGAAGACAATATACTTTAAAATAAAGAAAGTATTGGTTATACCTCCATATATTTTGTAAGAACTTAGTCACTATCTACTACGACACATTTTTTTTTTGTGTTATCTCAACCAAATCTACTAGTATTCATAATGTTAAGCACTTTGAACAATTTGATTGACCACCTCTTTGTTTTGTTAACAATTTGCTTGATATTTAGATGAATTTCTAGAATATATTTCTTTATCCTTTTTAAGACTTTTTTCATGATTCCTACTGTTAAAAGTGCTATTCTCTCCTCTATAACTCTTAACAACTAACTCCTCTAACACTATTGATAGTATTTCTTCTTCGTTCTCACTCCAATTATACCTAAATTTTTTGTCCTTACTATCCATGACTGTAAATGAACCAAAGTTGTAATGCATCAATATAAGAAAAGAAAGAAGGAATTTATACATACAAACATTACAAAAGAAAAAGAAATTCATTAGTAAAAGGTTTTCAATAATTAAAGGATCTTAACATACATAATCAATGAAAGTTTAATTATGACATCAATCCAACATACATAACCAAAATAAGTATAAACATGAAACAACTTTCTAATTTCTATGATGACTCCTCCACTCATTGTATATTTCTTGTGCTAAATTATCTCTCATCTGATTCCATTTTACATTAGCTTCCATCATTCCAATTGTATCAATCTTATCTTCCCTAATAAGAACTTCATCACCTATTATTGGAGCATACTCCAAGGGATCTAATGGCATATACATTCGAATGAAGTTGTGTAGTAAACAACAAGTTAGTATCATTTGACATTGTATTTTGATGGGGTAAAAAGACGAACTCCTTAAAATACCCCATCATTTCTTCTAGATTCCAAAACATCTCTCTATAACATTTCTTACCCTTACGTACTTATAGTTAAACAAATCCCTTCGATATTTTGGTTTACATTGACTTACAGTCCACTCTTGAATATGATATTGCCTACCTCTAAAAAGGGCAAGAAATCCTTGTATATTTGCATATCCACCAACGACTAGATAATATAAACCTATACAAAAATGCAACCCCATAAATTTACAAAGAAAAATTTATAATTCTAAAAATAAAATAAACTATGAATTGGTATATCTACCTACTAGTTGGAACTCTTAAACCATTAGACTGGATAATTTTATCATGTAATACTCTAGAATTTGATACAGATCTTTCCAATCTTACTAATACATAGACGAATCTTAGGTCATGAGTACATACTCCCAAGATATTTATTGCAAAATGCCCTTTCCTTGTTCAATACTTAGGTTTGTCTGTAGCAGGTGTTGTCACCATAATGTAGGTACTGTCTAATGCTCCTAAACAACCTTAATGAGTTCAAAAAAGAAAAAAAAAAAAGATTTTAGGGGGTGAAAATATATTAATCAAGTACTTTAAACCATTTCCACCTTTCATTGGTGCAATCTTGTGTTACTAGATTTGGTTTTGCAAGTAATACATCTTTTAACCTCAAAATAGTAGCTAACACTTAATGGCAATTTCTACTAACTGTCTTACCTAATCTACAAAATTTCACTTGAATACTCCTATTCTTTGTGTGATGTGCAAGTATATTGAGAAAAATAGCAACTTGTTCTTCAATCGTGGCCCTTCCATTAGTATGTATTCCCCTTTATACCTTAAGGAGTTCACAAAGATGCGCAAAAATATTCCTACACATCCTCAATTCCCATAAACAATTTGTATCACTTCCCAATGAGTGAATCAATTACTTCTCTACGCATCTCATACCTAGCCAATGCTTGTTCATCTAACACTCCTCTCTCTACCTACCTCTTCAAAACAAAGTTCAAATAAAAAAAATAAAAACCTAATAACACCCATTAGAAGTATATTAATGTAAACTCTCCATCTAACAAGGTAAATCAAAATCCTACAAATGATCCATTATCTATAATACGCATCAAGTACAAATAAGTGAGTATAAAGTAAAAAAATGGATAAATTGTATGAACTTTAGGAAAAATAAGTAGTAATCAACAAAGAGCCCATTAAATGCACCATAATAAACGCTTAAAACTTGAACAAACACCAACAAAAGGAAACTCAGAATTCATATTGCATATGAAAACACATAGCAAAAGCCTAATAGCTATTGCCCTCTCCTTAAAAGGTAATAATATAGAAAGAGAACCTCAGTTACCACTAAACAACAAAGTTAACATAGTGAGTAGGACTTTTCTTGATTGATATATAAAGCTAGTGATTATTATTGTAATTATTTGAAAAGTGGGCTAACCTTTAGAGAGACATCATACAAGTTACTAGATAACATCATCATACGTTAGAACATTAATTACTGAAAAATCTAGGAAGGATTAAGGAAAGAGCACTTATTTCAAGCTAAACATGGGTAGAAGGAAAAGGAATGCTTCATGCAGTATACTTCATGAAGATTTCATAGGAGCATTGGTCCTTAACCTATAAAAACAAGTGTGTTGAGTCTAAAACATTCATGTTAGAGAACCTTTTTACTTGGTTAAGTGTACATAAATCCTTATACTATCACTACTTCCATTAAGCATACACAAATCCTTGCTTCTTCTTCTTTTTTTTTTTTTTTTTTCATTTCGTAATTGGTAAGAGATTAAATACTAACCAATTTCCTTTTCCTTTGACAATAGGCTTTAGGAGTACAATACATTGAAGGGTCATGTTGAATTTGTAGCAAAGATGAAAGGAATAGATCTAGACACAATCTAATAGCATTACATAGTATAGAATCTACTTAATCCTTATCGACTTTAGGTCCAGAGGTGAATCAATTCTAAGTCAATATAGTAAATTAGGATAAAACTTTGCTAGATAAGGATAATAATCCTATCTACAACTCTCTACATCTACATAAAAACCAAAATTAGTATATTTTACTTAATTAGATTAGTTAAAAGATCATCTACAACAAAATGTGATTCCTTATGGTTTTAAAAAAGCTTTAACCTTTTTACTTGGTTTTGTAGCTGATAGGGACTATGGACCAATCATGCGCTTCCAAGCTCATGGCTTGCTTAAATAGTTTGCTAAGCTATCTAAGGTGAGTTAAATACTGAAGAGCAGTGCATTCTACAATCTAACCTATTAAATTACTTTGCTCTCTACATCTAGGAAGCTGCTAAGGAGACCAACCAATGTGTGAAGCTAATCCCTTTGAAACATACCTACCTAAGCATTAAATCAAGATGCTACCAAACACGACCGTATTGAAGTTGACTTGTTGCTATCAAGAGCTGACCCCCAAACACCAATTCGAAAATAAGTCACCCATGAACCTATGCCTTCCTAGTCCCAATTGTTGAAGTAAACAGTACTGATGAGGAAGTAGAGGAGCTAAAAGAGGATAGACAAACTAAGCTGTCTAAGGAGGAGATAGTACTGGGTGATCTAAGGTGAGGTGCTCTAGTGTTAAGAATGATAATGAGTTTCAGTCTTGTACCCGAGGATGAATAGAAGGAAAATTTCTTCCACATCGAATGTAAGGTAAATGAGTCACTGTATACTCTGATAATTGATAATTGGAGTTGTACAAATGCAGCCTCTGTATTTATGGTCTAATAATTGAAATTGCTAACCAAACCCCACCCAAAACCTTATAAGTTTCATTAACTCAGTGACAAAGGAGCCCTACGAGTGAACAAACAGGTGTTTGTGCTAATTTGCATTGACAATTATTGAGATGAAGTGTTCTGTGATGTGTTGCCCATGAATATGTCCTACATTCTACTTGGATAACCGTGGATATTTGATCGAGCTGTGATATATGATGGAAGGAGGAATACATGTTCCCTTGAGCATGAAGGCAAGAGGATGAAATCGAATCCTATAATTGATGAGCAAGTAAAGGTCATGCAAACCTAACTAAATTAGACCCTAATGAAAGAGGTTTTGGTAATGACCTAAGCTAAGTTGAAAAGAAAGATGGAGCTTGAAGGAACCTATCTATTGGTTTAAAGAATATGAAGTAGCCTGCCGAGGT
The DNA here is from genome assembly GCA_024138015.1 of Lumnitzera littorea. NCBI lineage: Eukaryota > Viridiplantae > Streptophyta > Magnoliopsida > Myrtales > Combretaceae > Lumnitzera > Lumnitzera littorea. Next base: position 70,602,831 of record JAMXBB010000007.1, read on the forward strand.
GAGTGATATTGGAAGAGTTCACCAATCTATTCTTAAATGAAGGTTTACTCTTGTCTGAGGTATAGTACATGCCATTAACCTACAACTAGGAGCCGCAATACTAAATAAACCTATTTATAGGCTAAATCCTAAACAAGTTGTCAAGTTACAAAGGCAAGTAAATGAGTTAATGAAGAAAGGGTTTCTATGAGAATCTTATAGCCCCTATACCGTATCGGCTTTGTTGGTCCCTAAGAAAGATAGGTTGTAGAGAATGTGTATAGATAGTCAAGTAATAAATTCGAATCACCATCAAGTACAAGTATCCCATATTAAGGCTTAATGACATGTTACATAAGTTGAATGGAGCAAGAGTGTTAAATGTAACGACTCGGCCGGAACTCCTTCCACTGAGGTATTGTCCGCTTTGGCATGAAACGCCGCACGGTTTTGTCCCTTGGTGCAGCTGCTTCCCAGGAGGTCACCCATCCTGGGATTGCTCCAGCATGAGCACGCTTAACTCCGAAGTTTCGACGTACTCCGAGTCGCTACACCAAAAGGCGCCTCGATGATTAGAGTTCTTCTCTCCAAGCATGTAAAGGGTATTACAATCCACCCCCCTTACAGAACTGACGCCCTCGTCAGTTTCGTTACACATGTCCAAGACAACCACCAGGCAGGGCCACGCCCTTCCGGCTGGTGGAATGCTCTGATACCATTCTGTAACGACCCGGTCGGAACTCCTTCCACCGAGGTATTGTCCGCTTTGGCATGAAATGCCGCACGGTTTTGTCCCTTGTGCAGCTGCTTCCCAGGAGGTCACCCATCCTGGGATTGCTCCAGCATGAGCATGCTTAACTCCGGAGTTTCGACGTACTCCGAGCCGCTACACCAGAAGGCGCCTTGATGATTAGAGTTCTTCTCTCCAAGCATGTAAAGGGTATTACATTAAATGCACGAGGGCGATGAGTGGAAGACCACGTTCAAAACATACTACAGATTACATGAATGGCTTGTAATGCCATTTGGACTGTGATAGGGATCAAGAACCGATCATGCACTCCCGAGCTTAAGGGCTTTCTTAGATGGTTTGCCGAACAGTTTGAGGAGAGTTAAGCGTCAAGAAGAAATGTTTTCCCTAGTCCAATCTGCCGAGTTACTTTACTCCCTACATCATCTAGAAAACTGTTAAGGTGACTAGCTGACGTGCTGAGCAAACTCTCTGCAATACTCCAGTCTAAGCACCAAATCTAGATACAACCATCTCTACTATGCCGAAGCTAAGCTAACGATTGTCAAGAGCTAACCATCCGAGGCAAATCCCAAATGTGAGTCATCTTGAGCTAACCCTTGAACAATCCCAGCAATTAGAGCCACCGAGCTATTGACACCGACCAGCCCTAATCAATGCCTACCCATACACGGCTAGTAATGTCATTAGGACCACAAAATGCGCAGAATTACGTGCGTGTTGTTATTTCTAACATCTGTACTATCCTTTCTAATAAAGGATATTCTTTTTGCATGATTTCATGTTTTTCCTGTAAATTATTCTCCTTTTGTTTAGCTATTTCTATAATTTAAGACTTATCTTAACTGGGTACTATAAATACTCACATAATGTAATAGTCGCATCAACACATACATATAGAGAATAAACTGAACTTTTTACTCCTTTTTGAGCTAAGTATCATTTTGCTTACTTTTGAGCTACTCTTATTTAGCTTATTTGAGCATGGACTAGTGCCGAGTAACCTTCGACTATACTTGTACATTATATTAAGTGTGACCCAAGCTCGTGTAAAGCATTGGTGCGTCATATTTGTTGTGAACCATGATGAAGAACAGACAAGGCCAGTTGTTGGATGGATCCAAGCTTGCAAAAAGCTCGAAAAGGATTAATAGAGAAAAGTATGAAAGGGCCAAATGAAGAATGAAATAGTAAGAGGATATGACGCACCAATGGAATTTTCAAGGACTCATGACACAATTCGATATGAAGCATGAATTGATCCGATGAGGTTACTCGCCACCTAACCTTGTTTAAGGGAAAGGATAAGAGTGATACAAAGAGTAAACAAATAGTGTTTACATAAGGAAAAAAAGTACGCAAAAGTATATTAAGAATGATCTGATATATGATGCCTTTCCAACTACAAGTACAAGGGTATTTAAAACCTTAAGTTAGGGCAACTTACCTAAAAAGGAAAAGATAAAAAGGATATTTTCTAAGGAAGTAATGTATAAGATACAAAAGGGTAGAAATGAATATATAAGAAAAAAATCATTGGTGCAATGGATTCTACATATGATACTATACACATGGCGATGCTACATTGGCGAGGTCATTAGAAGATGTAAACAAAAAGTACAAACAGATGGCTTGTCCGAGCAAGGATGGATTAGTCAATTCGAAGTCCCTCTCTTGGCTTCTCGGAAAGGAAGATGCGAGTAATTGATCGGCTCGGCGCTAATGAGTAATCATCCATTCAGCATACTAAAGAAAAATGGGTGGTCATACATCTTAGCATGAAGGGTGACTCAGCAAGGAAGTACTCGATCTTGGCAAGGGTTGGTTAGAACAAAAGGATTCGTTGTACTAACCCCTCTAATCCTCAAGCTTGATTGTGAATTAGAGGTTCGGTAGCCTGGTTCCCATCAATATTTATCATTGATGTATGGGAACCCTTCCTCAACCATCGACTATCATTTACTTTTCGAGCCATCTCGTGGCTCAGACCCACCCTTTTGGTTACACGTGATATTGGGTTTGTGTGTTCATCCATGGAATTTGTATCATCTTGGTATCAAAGCCTAACTACATTTAAAGCCGGATTCTGCTAATGTGTTCTTTGAGTAGTTTGTTACTACTCTTGTGTAATAATAGTTTTATTGTCAACTTTAGATTTTGGTAGTTGAGAAGTGATCTTTGCTCTGTTTTCCCCTGTTTTTCGATATGCAAAATAGAGTGTGGTTAGCTGTTTGTGCATTGTATAATTGTCTTAGGGTTAGGAGTATTAGTTATTAACTTGCAGTTGTAATTTACGAAACAAACTTTAAGAGGTATTATTAGACATCAATTTTTGTGAAGTAACCATTAATATTAAACTCAAGTGTTCAAGGAGCTTTGGGAAACCAAGGAAGTGGTACCTAGCACAACTATAGGCAAGAGGGAAGCTTCACACCTTAGTCAGTGGGTAACCGCTTGGATAGGTTTACTGACTTGGTAATTAGTTTAGTGACTGCTATCCAAGAACATAGGCAATGAGCTAGAAATAACCTACTAGAGAATGTGAGTAGCAAAAGTGAAGTAATGATCAATTTAGCTGAGTTAATGCCTCAGCTTGACCACCTTAAGCTAAAGGAGTTGGTAGGGATGCTAAATGAAGGCTAACGTTTGAAGAGATTGAGGAAGAAGTGAATGGAGATGACAAAGAAGAGGAGTACTATGAGCCTGGAGAAAGAAATGTACGAGCCTTTAGAGTTGAGGGATTGAGGATGTGTATCTCGAGTTTTTCTAGAAGTGGTGATGCCGAGGACTACCTAGATTGGGTATATGGGATTGAAAAGTAGTTTGAATGCCATGACATACACAAAAATGCAAAGGTTAGACTTGTTATGTTGGAGTTTGCTGGCTATGCTGCCTTATGGTGGAAGAACTTGCAAGCCACCCAAAGAAGGGAAGTGGAATGAGAGGTTAGGAGTTGGGATGAAATGAAGAAGCTTATGTGGAGAAGGTTTATGTCGAGCTATTATTATAAGATACCTTCAAAAGATTGTAAGAGTTGAGACAAGAAGGGTTAAGTGTAAAGATTTATGTTAAGGAGTTCTAAATACTAATGATTCGATGTGAAGTCGCAATGCTAGCGGACTGAACTGTATCTTGATTCATCGGTGGAATGAAGTATTGGGGATGTTTTGGAAACCTTGGATACTAGAACACTTGATGACATAATCTAAGCCCCTTAGAGGATAGAAAGTCGCCGAATAGGAAGATTCCGACCGCCAATTAGCCAACCAGGTAGTAGTTGAACTGTTTTGAGCAAACCTATACAAACGGAACCAAGTAAGGTTGCAAAGACCTAACTTGCTCAAACAATCTAAGCCGAGGAGAAGGAACCCCCAAAGAAGTTCAAGGAGCTACACTCAACTATTTTGTCTATAATAAGGAGTTCTACTCCTTAATTCGAGCCCTAATGATATGGCAACACTATTTACTGCCTAAGGAATTTGTAATCTATACTAACCATGAATCCTTGAGGTATTTGAAGAGCCAACCCAAGGTGTCTTAGAGGTAAGCTAAATGGGCTGAGTTCATGGAGGGTTTTTCTTATGTCGTAAAATATAAGAATGGAAGGAATAATGTTGTGGCCAATGCCCTATCGAGACGGCATACTCTCTTGACTAAGTTGCAAACAAGATTACTTGGTTTTTCAATGATAAAGAATATTTATGCTAAGGATTCACATTTTAGTCCCATCTATGCTTGGTGTGAGAAGGACGGATACTTATTTAGGAAAAGGAGGCTATGCATCCTAACCTGTTCCTTGAGAGAATTACTTATGCGTGAAGCGCATGGAGGAGGATTGGCCGAACACTTTAGCTAATGCTAAACCCATGAAGTACTATCTACAAGACTCTTTTGGTTGAGAATGATGAGAGACTTGTAGTTTGTGTTTGGAAAGTATGCGAACTGTCGAAGGGCAAAGAGCCAAGCTAAGTAAGGACATTATCTACCCTTGCCTGTCCCAACCAAACTATGGTCCGAGCTAAATATGGACTTTATGTTAGGATTGCCAAAGACGCCTTGAGGGAAGGACTCCATCATGGTGGTTGTGGATTGATTTAGCAAAATGGCACATTTCATGCTCTATTCCAAAACTAATGATGCTTCGGCTATCTCTTTTCTTTTCTGGCAAGAAGTAATTAAGCTACATGGTATGCCTAGGATTATTATTTTGGACCAAGACCCCAAGTTCATGAGCCACTTTTAGAGGACACTATGGAGGCAAATGGGAACCAAGTTGTTATACAGTATGTCTTGCCATCCATAGACCGATGGATAGATTGAGGTTGTCAACAAACCCGTGGGGACTTTGCTATGGGTTGTTGTCGGACGAAACATAGCCAACTCAGATCTGTGCTTACTAATCATTGAGTTTGCCTACAACAAGATTGCCTACAATGTAACAAGCATGTCTCCATTTGAGGTCACCTATGGGTTTAAATTCGAGCTCTCGTTGGACAAAGTAGCCCAATCGAAGCTTGATGATGACTAGCCAATCATTGAAAGAGTTGAGGCCATTAAAGTTACGTATCAGAAAGTTGTTGAGCAATTGAGTCGAGCTAATAATAAGCTTGAGAAGTGAAGTTAAAGATGGAGGAAGAGAGAATTTCAACCAGGTGATTAGTCTGGATACATCTCAGCAAGGAACGATTCCCAAACTTGAGGAAAAGCAAGTTGTCTCCTAGAGCCAACAAACCTTTCAGAGTGCTTGACCAATTACGTGTTCCGAAGCTTGAGGGCTTTCTCAGATGGTTTGTCGAGTTGTTCAAGGAGAGTTAAGCACCAAGGAGTAGTGTTTTGCCCAATCCAATCTGTTGAGCTTCTTCGCTCTCTACACCATCCAAGAAGCTATTGAGGTAACTAGCTAACGTACCGAGCTAACCCCTTCGCAACACCTCGGTCTAAGCACCAAATTTAGATATAGCCATCTCTACCGTGCTAAGGCTAAGCTAACAACTGTTAGGAGCTGACCATCTAAGGCAAATCCTGAATGTGAGTCATCCTAAGCCAACCCTTGACTAATCCCAGCAATTAAAGCCATCGAACTGCTAATGCTGACGAGACCTAATCAAGGCTTACCTCTACACGACTTGCAGCGTCATTGGGACTACAGAATGCGTAAAATTATGTGCATGCTATCCTTTCTAACATTTGTATTGTCCTTTTTGACAAAGGATATTTTTTTTGCACAATTTCATGTTTTCCCTATAAACTATTCTCATTTTGTTTAGCCATTTTTATAATTTTCTGTAATTTAGGAATTACTCTAACTAAGTACTATAAATACTTGCATAATGTAATAGCCACATCAATACATACATATAGAGAATAGATTGAACTTTTTACTCCTTGAATTAGGTGTCATTCTGCTTACTCTTGAGCTACTTTTATCTAGCCCATTTCAGCGTAGATTAGTAACGAGTGACCTTTGGCCATACTTGTACGTTGTAGCAAGTGTGACCCAAGCTTATGTGAGGCATTGGTGCATTATATCCATTGTTGGTGCATGAGAACCCCTGCTTAACCTTTAACTATTATTTACTTTTCGAGTCATCTTACGACTTAAATTCACCTTTTTGGTTACACGTGATATTGGGTCCATATGTCCATCCATGGAATCCGTATTAGACTGTCTAACATGTTAAGTACATTTATGCACTTGATGAATCATATGCTCTAAGAATTAATAGGAAAGTTTGTTGTCATTTATTTTGAGGACATCTTAGTGTACTACCACCATCTAGAGATTCACCAGGAGCATCTTTGAAGAGTCTTTGCAAAACTTTGAGTTGAAAAGCTCTACGTCAATTTGAAGAAGTGCGACTTTTGCCGATTTGAAGTAATATTCTTGGGGTTTGTTATAAGTGGTAGGGTACAAGAGTTGATGAAGAGAAGATTAGAGTGATCACCGAATGGCCAATGCCAACCACTTCGACTGATGTGAGGAGTTTCCACATCTTGGCATCATTCTATCGTAGGTTTATAAGGAATTTTACTACGATCGTGATACAATTAGGGCCCCACTCACCAAACTATCAAAGAAGAACGTTGAATTCAGATGGATAGAGAAGGAGTAGAGGAGTTTTGAGAAAGTGAAAGAAAAGTTGACTACAACCCCTATCTTAGCTCTACCGAGCTTTGACAAAGTGTTTAAAGTAGAGTGTAATGCATCCGAACTAGGCATAGGTGCTATATTGATGTAAGAAGGCCAACTTATTACTTACTTTAGCAAGAAACTTGAAGGAGCTACACTCATCTATTCTGTCTATGATAAGGAGTTTTACTTCTTAATTCGAGCCTTAACAATATGGCAACACTATTTGCTATGTAAGGAATTTATGATCTACATCGATCATGAATCCTTAAGATATCTGAAGAGCTAAACTAAGTTATCTTAGAGACAAGTTAAATGGGTCAAGTTTATGGAGATTTTCTTATTTTGTGAAGGATAAGAATAGGAAGAACAAAGTGGTGGCCAACACCCTATCGAGATGGCATTCCCTCCTAACTAAATTGCAGACAAGGTTACTTAGTTTCTCCACAATAAAGAATTTGTATGTTGAGGATCCACACTTTGGTCCCATCTATGCTAGGTGTGAGGAAGGACGAATACTGGACAACTATCAAAAGGATGATAGATACTTATTTAGGAAGAGGAGGCTATATATCCTGACCTGTTCCATGAGAGAATTGCTTGTACACAAGGCACATGGAGGAGGATTAATAGGACACTTTAGCCAGTGCTGAACCCATAAGGTACTATCCTCAAGATTATTTTGGCAAAAAATGATGAAAGATGTCCAATTCATATAGTTAAGGTATGCGATCGATGAAAAAGTAAAGAGTTGAGTCGAGCTGAGTCGAGCCAAGAAAGGACACTATCTACCCTTATCTATCTCGACCAAACCATGGTTTAAGCTAAGTATGGACTTCATTTTAAGATTACTAAGGACGTCCTGAAGGAAGGACTCCATCATGGTGGTCGTAGATCAATTCAGCAAGATGGTATATTTCGTGCTTTATTCCAAAACTAACAATGCTTCAGCTATCTCTTTTTTTTTCTTACAGGAAGTAATTAAGCTTTATGGAGTACTCAGATACATTTTTCCCAAAGTTCATGAGCTACTTTTGGAGAACATTATAGAGACGAATGGGGACAAAGCTATTATATAGTACGTCCTGTCATCTACAAATTAATAGATAGATCGAGGTTGTCGATAGAATCGTAGGAACTTTACTACGAGTTATAGTTGGGTGGAATATGGTTGATTGGGATCTATGTCTACTAATCATGAGTTTGCCTACAATAGGAAGCCCTATAGTGTAACAAACATGTCTCCCTTTGAGGTTGCCTAAGGGTTTAAACCCGAGCTCTCGATGAACCAAGTACCCCTACCAAGACTCGATGATGTCCTGCTAGCTATAGAGAAAGTCAAGGCCATTGGAGCCATGCACCAAAAGGTTATAGAACAGTTAAGCTAAACTATTACCAAGCTCGAGAGTCGAGGCCGAGGATGGAAGAAAAGGGAATTCCAACCAGGTGATCTGGTTTGGATCCACCTCAGTAAGGAACGATTCTTGAACTTAAGGAAGAGCAAGCTATCTCCCAAAGTCGATAGACCCTTAAAAGTGCTTGAAAAGATCAATCATAATGTATACAAGATTGAACAACTTGAAGGATATAGAGTCTCGGACTCCTTCAACATGGGTGATCTCTACCCATACACTCCCAAGGATAAGCAACTTGGAGCTAAGCTAAATTTGATCCCAAATCTCAAATGACCCAGAAGGGAAGATAGGGATCATGGACTAATCGCGCATTGCTGAGCTCATGGGCTTACTCAAATGGTCTATCGAGCTATTTGAGATGAGTTGAATGCCGAGGAGTCATGTATTCTACGATCCGACTTGCCGAGTTACTTTGCTCTCTACATCTAGGAAGTTACCAAGTAGACTAGCTGATGTACTGATTCAACCCTTTCGAAACATACTTGCCTAAGCATCGAATCAAGATGCTACCAAATACAATCGTGCTAATGCCAACTCGTCAACTGTTAAGAGCTAACCCCTTAAGGCTAATCTAAAAATGAGTCACCCATGAACCCATGCTTGCTTGGTCCCAACTATCTAAACTGCCAAATTGTCAATGCTGATGCTGACTTTACCTAATCCCTCTCCTATTTGGTTAACAGTGTCATTGGGACCACAAAATGAGCAAAATGACGTGCGTCTTACCTCTTTTTGATATTTATACTATCCTTTCTATAACCAAATATTCTTTCTGCATGATTAAATTGATACCCCTATAAATTATTCCCCTTTTTTCTTAACTAGTAGGAATCCTTTTTATAATTTACTCTAACTTAGGATTTACCTTGATTGTGTCCTATAAATACTTGTATATTATAATGGCCACAATAGATGACACATTTGAATCTTTAGACATATTCTCTTAAGTTAAGTATTCTGCTGCTTACTCTCGAGCTACTCTTATCTAACCCATTAAGCGTGGACTAGTGGTGAGTGCATTGCGACCTAAGCTCATGTGAGGTGTTGGTGTGTCATATCCATCATTAGTGTATAGGGGCCTCCTACTCAACTTGCAACTCTCATTTACTTTTCAAATCATCTCGTGGTTTGAACCTACCCCCTTTGTTTCATGTGATACCAAATGTTGTACGTTCATCTACATTGGGCCATATCAGTAGCTCTCAAATATCAACCACAACAAATTAAAATATAAATAAAAAAGAACCTAAATAAATAAACAGATCAGCTCAAATGAAGAAATCGATCACTCGTCAAGCTGACCATGACATTATGCTCTTTACCTTTTCCAATATTAGAATTTCAATATCCTTATATGTTTTTAATAAACGCTATTAGAAGGAAACGCAAAAGAGATCATTATGATCCATGCAAGTTAGATGGTCTGGTAGTTTATTAATTAGTATGGAATTACAGAGCACACTTCCTTGGACATGAGATTGTTGAAACTCACACACAGGGTCTAAAGAGTGAGTTCTCTAACATTTGTATTTAATCGATGGGGGGCAAAATAACTAAGATTGAATTTGATGAACAAAAGAAATCAATTAATTTCCATAAGAGGAAAAACAATACACAGTGTTGAGTTATGAGATAATACCTAATTCCAAAAGAAAATGAGAGAAGGCTCAAACTCTAGATATGAACTATCCAACTCAAAGATTCAACTCCTATAAATATATAAGTATGAGCGGTGATTTTTAAAACAATGGAATGACACACAAGTCCTGCTCGAAAGTTAAAATGCTTAGCATACACTAATGAATATTCATTTTAACCACCTACTTTAAGCTAATTCTCTTAAATGAAAGGGCATTATGAACATACCCAAAAAGGTAATTCTATCAAGTCATTAGCTAACACCACAAACTATACAAGTTACAAACATGTCCTACTATTACATGTTATGTTCTATTCTTATCTTGTAATCGAGCACATTTAGCAAATTACTATAATAATCCTTATTAAGATTACCTTAGTTAAAGAAGGAATTCACCATTGCAATGTTAGCAATTTTGAGCTCTAGGTCAACTTTTACCTTCCATTTTGTTTACTATTAGACCAAAGTTGAGATCCTATTTGAAAATGCTAAATTAACAGTCTTCACCCTATGTAGATGATATGTCTTGTGAGAGATTGTTTAACATGAAAAATAAATCTGTAAAATGCAGGGTACGTTTTCACAAGGGTCGTAGTCAAGGCGACAATGATTAGTGATGCAATGGAAACTAGAATAGTTCAGATTAATTCAACACTAGCAAACAATACACACTTAATAACACAAGACTATTTATCAACAATCACATAACATACCAAACACGGGGGTCTGCATATTAACAAATAAAAATCGATGCTCATCGCTAAATGTAAAATGTGGACAAAACCAAGTCTTTACACATAAACAAACAAATGAAAACTGGAAAAACCCAACATACCTTGTCTCTTATATAGAATGATACGGAGAGAGAGAGAGAGAGAGAGAGAGAGAGAGGACCTTGAAGTTTCTAAAAACAAAACTTTGACTTTGAACAATGAAGCTACTAGCTGTGCATTTGCCACATATATAAGATTTTGAGGGATAGAGAGGGGGATATATATATATATATATATAGAGAGAGAGAGAGAGAGAGGGTCACTTAGATTAAGATTTGGAAAGGTGATGTTGCAATTAGGGTTTGGGGTGACATAGAGAAGAGAAAGGAATGAGATCTATCTGTGTGTTTACTTTTGTGAAGGACAATTTCCACAGTTCTAAAAAAATTAGGACTTGTCTTATGATTTTGAATTTTTGTACTGTGCATATGAAGGGACAAAAAAAATTGAGTTTTATCCTATCCTTTGGTGCTCTTTTTGTCTAGTAACCTCACCAAAATAATAAACCAAATAGTGGACTTTTGTCCAGTCTTGTCCCTTAAAAATAGTGTAACCAAACATTTCCTTAATCTCTTATTGCCCTCTTCTTCTTTTTTTCCCTATATCTTTAATTTTTGGTCAAGATAGTAATAAATGCATTGGATATCTGGATCATTTTTTAGGCAACTAGTTATTTCTTTTTATTTTTGTCTTGATCATTTTCAAAAATAGGAGAATAGCCTATGTATTCTATGACCAAGAAATGAATAATATGATGAATTATTCTCATATACTTCCTTTAGTTTTTCTTTTGTTTTTGTTTTTGTTTCTATCATTTCTTCATTGTATCAAAGCTACTTAACCACCTTCAACCTACCATGACCAATACTCCACCTAAACCAACCAATGGCATGCCAATCACTAAACTCAAATTTGGATCATTTGGTCTAGATGATGAATCTAATAAATCGACAACCATTACTCCAATTGTTGATCATCATACACTCCAAATTACTCAACACAAATTAAATGGAGCAAATTTTCGTAAATGGTTTCTGATATCAGGCAAGTATACCTATCAATTTTAATATAGTAGATGTGAGTCCGAGTTAATACCTCAGAGATTTCGAGTACTAATATTAACCTTAACTCTATTATCTAACCGGAAAATTGTGTCGAGTTGAATGAATTAAAAATACTGAAATTAACAAACTAAACTAATTATGAGACTTGATTAAGCAATTTAAAAAGCAATAAAACTAAGAAAGACTTCAAGTATGCAATAACGTATTTAGGAATTATTTTCCCTAATGTTTAACATGTGATTGCTTAAAATATATTCAATTTAATTTCTATTATTCTTGACCGGAGGTATTCACAATTAAAGTTAATATCTTTTTCAAGCATATTAACCCTAATCCTAAATTATTTACCGGAATCTCTTCACTTAGTAATATAACTTAGAATTGCATTAATGTATAATGAATTCCCACACAAATAATTAACTTTCCGGAAGAAACACATATCTTATCTCTAAATATACATGTAATTCTCTCCAATTATGCCTAGATCTAATTACACATGCAATTTCTCAATCATCATACATAATATCATAGATTGATACTCTAGAAATATCAATTACCAATTAAACAACATAATTGAATCAAGAAAAGATAGAAACTTTATTGAAAATTATAAATCAACCCAAGAATCACATGAAACCCTAGGTTCCATAATCCTAAATACATGAATTCTAAGCTATCATAATGAATCTAAAAACAAGTTCCATCAAAAACATAAAATAAAACATGAAAAACCCCTTTGATTGATGAATAATCTCTCCAATCTTGAAGTTGGTGTTGCTCTCGCCTTTTTCTTCTCCTTCTCCTCGAGTCTCTTCTCTTCTCTCGTGTTTCGTTTGTCTTCTCTAATGTCTCTCCTCTTTTGAAACCCTTAGATATCCTTTTATATATGTATTATAAGGATTCTGTTTTCGTCACTAGATACGGCTTAGGACATGGCTGTGTCCACAGGTCGTGTAACTTTCTGACCTTAGCAAATTTTTTTGGATGGACACAGCCTGGGGACATGGCAATGTCCTAGACTATGTAACTTCAAAACTTCATAACTTCTTCATTTGAACTCCGAATTGAGTGAAACTTGATTCTTTTTCTTCGTTTTCGATCCTATAATGCATTCAAACTCTGAAATCAAATTTTTACTCAATTAAGTATCAATTTCTTTATAAAAAACCAAAAATATAAGAGAAATACTATAAAATCACCATGTGAAATATGTTTAAAATCAGAGTTATCAATTTCAATCAGTAAAGCTAGTGATATGTGGTCGTGGAAAACTTGGTTATCTCATTGGTACCATCAAAGCACCGGATGTTAAGTCTAGTGAGTATAGCATATGGTAAGTAGAAAATTCCTTAGTCATGGCATGGCTTATTAACTCAATGGAACCAAGGATCAAGAGGACATATCTTTTTTGTGAGACATCTTAAGAAATATGGGAGAATGTCCAACAAATTCACTCTAATTTGGAGAACACATCCTGGTGTTTTGAGATTCGCTCAAAACTCCATATGATGAATTAAAGTAATATGAGTGTAATTGAATATTTTAACACTCTAATTGAATTGTGGCAAGAGATGGATCTTTTTTATGAAATAGATTAGAAATGTGCTGATGATAATCTCAAGTATCAGAAGATGCTTGCAAAAGATAGGATATTTGATTTTTTTACGTAGATTAAATTCTAATCTTGATGAAGTTCGAGGTTAGATACTTGGAAAATAGCCTCTTCCCAGTCTTAAGGAGGCATTTGCAAATGTGAGAAGAGAGGAGAGTTGAAGGCTTGTCATGATGTCAAAAGAAAATTCTTTAGCTTTTGCACTTGTTATAGGACAGTTGCATGATATCTTAAATAGAAGGAAGGCGTGTTGTGATTATTGTAAGAAGCCTAATCATATTAAGGAAACAGGCTAGAAGTTACATGGAAAGCCCGATAATTTGAAGAGTAAAAGGCCGAAAGCTGGGCATGTTTCCAAATCAGCACAAAGGTAATTCAGACATTAACTCTGTTTGTACATTTGCCTAAATATGCTTTCTCCATCAGTTCTTTAATCAAACGTGAGTTTCCTCTGATGAAAGTAAGATAGGTGATTCTGTTACCATTACTATGCCATTAAAAGGTAATTCTTATGCTCCTTATAGTGCTGATTGTTATTATAGCTAGGTTTTGGATAGTGAAGCATTTGACTACAAGTATAATTCGTAAAAATGGTGTGGCTCATTTAATAACTATGATAACTTGAGTAAAGTTTCGGTAGCTAATGATGAGAATATAGTTACTAAAGGAAAAGGAGAGGTGATGATGGCTAATTTAAAATTGAAAGATGTCTTGTTTGTTACAGAGCTCAAATATAATTTAGTATTGGTAAATAAATTAGTCAAAGATATAGATTGTCAAGTAATTTTCTCTCCTACTTATTGTGTGTTATAGGACCAGTCTTTAAGGAAGACGATTGGCAATGCTAAAGGATACAATGGCCTTTATTATTTCACAGGAATAAGTCTAGAGTCTAAAGTTAAAAATGAGTGACGAACCTTAGTTTTAGTGTCTAATGAATCAAACGCAATGTTATGGCATAAGCGTCTAAGATATCTATGTTTTTAATGTATGAATCACTTGTATCCAAGTTTATTCAAAAATAAAAAAATCTAGTGATTTCCATTGTGAATATTGCATCCTCACTAAATTATCAAGAAACTCTCATAAAGTTCAACCATATAAGCCTTCTAAGCCATTTCATTTATTTCACAATGATATCTAGGGTCCTTCTCATGTGCTAACATATACTAAGCATAAATGGTTTGCAACATTTATTGATGACCATTCTCGAGTTTGTTGGGTTTTTCTCCTAAAAGAGAAGTTTGATATATACCATGTCTTTCAACAAATCTACAAGTTCATCTCAAACACATTCAATATAAATATCCAAATACTACAAACTGATAATGGAAAAGAGTATTTCTCCAATATTTTAGAGAATTATTTGAGATAGAATGGGATCATTTATCAAAATTCTTGTGCTTATACTCCTCAATAAAATGGGTGGCTGAACGAGAAAGTAGACATTTGCTAGAAATCACGAGATCTATGATGTTTGCTAACTCTATTCATAATTACTCATAGGGAGAAGTTGTTCTTACGACTGTCTATTTGGTGAATCATGTTCTTATTAAGGTGCTTAATTGCCAAACTCCAATAAGTGTTTTTCTTGAAGTTTATGCTCAAGTGAGGTCACCAAATTCTCTTTCTCCGAAGGTGTTTAGGTATATAACATTTGTTCTCAATAATTCTCCAAATAAACACAAACTTGATTCAAGAGCACCCGTATGTGTATTTATTGGCTACTCTCCATCACAAAAGGGCTATAAGTGCTATCATCCTCCTTCAAAAAAAGTATTTGTTGCAGTTGATATGGTATGTCTCGAAGATCAAACTTACTTTAGTTATTTGATCTAGGGGGGAGGAAAAAAAACACAAGAGGATTCTAGTATGTTTCTCTTCCAAATATGATATAAAAAAACAATGGTTCCATTCATTCTCTTGCTATGTCTTCTCCTATCATGTATGGTCAAGGGTCTAATGTTGAAACACAAGAAATTAGAGGTTCTCCTAAATCTGACGAGGTAGAGAAGTTGCCTCTTAATCCTATCATGGTCTCATTGTCATATTCTCAACTTGACTCCACTTTAAGACAGGTAAACTCTCCTAATCCATCTTCCATTAAAGTTTACTCTAGACTGCCAAAAACTCCTTTACATGATTAGTCATCAATCTCCAAGACTATGGTCCAACCTATGGGATTAAATGAGTCAAAATCAGAAGATCAAGAAGCAAGAGAAGCTAAGTTACCAATCGCATTGAGGAAAGGAAAAAGGGTATTTGCTAAATATCCCATTTCAAAATATGTAACATACTCCAAGTTGTCGCTTGAATATAGAGCTTGTCTTACTTGTATTGATGACGAATTTGTTCCTAGAAGTATACATGAGGCTATGGAAAAGCCTAAGTGGAAAGAAGCTGTATTGGATGAGATGCAAGCCTTATACCAAAACAATACGTAGGAAATTATAGATTTAATTACAAGAAAAAACTATTGGCTGTAAATGAGTATTTAGCATAAAGCACAAATTGGATGGAAGTATCAAGCGTTATAAGGCTCATTTAGTAGCTCAAGAATATACTCATACATATGGAATAGATTATGAGAAGACCTTTACTCCAATTGCAAAATTGAACTCCATCAGGGTAATTTTATCATTAGCTGCAAATTTGGATTGGTCGTTACATCGGCTAGATGTAAAAAATGCATTCCTAAATGGAGAGTTAGACGAGGAAATATACATGTAAATTCCACTAGGGTTTACTTTGGAAAAGCATGATAGGAAAAGTATGCAAATTAAATAAATCCTTGCATGTTTTGAAACAATCACCCAGGGCTTGGTTTATAAAATTTAGGGACACATTGATTAGACTAGGCTATAAATAAAGTAAAGCTAGACATACCTTGTTTGTGAAGCAAAATGCGAAAGATTTGAAATCTATTTTAATTGTGTATGTTGATGATATTATCATTACAAGTGATGTTTTGAATGGGATTATTGAGCTAAAGGTGAAAATTAAGGAGGAATTTGACACAAAAGAACTTGGAGATGTGAAATTCTTCTTTGGAATGGAAGTGGTGAGATGTAAAAAGGGGATATTTATTAGTCAAAGGAAGTACATCTTGGATTTACTAAAGGAAATAGGTAAACTAGGATGTAAACCTCAGAATATTCCATTACCTTTGAATTGGAAGAGTTGTAATCCAAAAAGTGATGCTCCTATAAACAAAGGTCAATACCAAAGATTAGTTGGAAGACTCATTTACTTAGCACTAACTAGGCTTGATCTAGCACATTCTATAAGCCTTGTTAGTCAAGCCATGCATGCTTTGACAAAGCATTACATGGATAAAATGAATCACATTCTTAAATATTTCAAGGGGACTCCAAGTAAAGGGTTGTTTATTAAAAAAAAAAAAAAACTGAAAATAGATGTATCGAAGCCTTTGTTGATGCAAACTGGGGTAGAGATATTAGTGATTGTAAGTCAACATCAGGATATTGTACAAAGTTTTTGGGTAATCTTGTTACATAAAGGAGCAAGAAGCAGCTAGTAGTAGCCAGAAGTAGTCTAGAAGTAGATTATAGAGCTATAGCTAAGGAATTTGTGAGGTGATATGGCTTCAAAGAATGCTACATAATTTGAAAACATGCTTAACACACTATAATTTATAATGATAGCAAATATGCCTCAAGTATTGTGAAGAATCCAGTTCAACATGACAGCATGAAGCATGTTCGCTTGGATCACAATTTTATTAAGTTAGAGATTGAAGATGGTAGAATCAAGGTTCAACATTTTACTTCTCATAATTAGGAAGCAAATATTATGACAAAATCCTTATCCGAGCAATTTTTTGTGGAGATTTGTTGCAAGTTAGGAATGATTGATATCACTTCCTTAGCTTGAGGGGAAGTGTAGGAAATAAATGTCATTTATTAGCTATTACTTGTTTTTTTATTAGTTGTAATCTCTTGTTACCTTTTTTTTTTTTTTCCTATATCTTTAATTTTTCGTCAAGATAGCAATAAATAGGTTGGTTATCTTGATCATTTTTTAGGCAACTCCTTATTTCTTTTTATTTTTGTCCTGATTTTTTTCCAAAATAAGAGGACAGCCTCGTATATATACTTCGACCAAGAAATGAATAATATGACGAATTATTCTCATATACTTCCTTTACTTTTTCTTTTATATTTTTTATTTATATTTTTTTTTTATGATTTCTTTAGGGTGGCCAATACTAGCTGCTACATGCCAATCACGAGCTAAAGGCTGATTGTCAAAAACATCAGCTCTGACACTTTCTGTTTTTCTTCTCACCAAGGAAATTCCATTTGGGTCACCACCCCATTCTTCAAAGATTACTAAGAAATTTCCATTGGGGTTTAGCCATGATCGAAGAACATGATACCTAAAGTTGATAAATTTATCATCAATCTCCTCTCTTAAGCTACATATATTTTATGAAAGATGAGAAACATAAGCTACCATCTTTGAGAAGGCTCTCCACAATTAGTTCTACATTTGTTTTCATTAAAGGTTCCGGCATAATTGCAAACCCCACAATTGCCATGTGCTATGTATTCGGGCCAATGGCATCCGATGCTCCTATCGTTTATCCATATTTGACTCTTTCACATGCTGCTCATATCTAAGGCTAGTGGATCATTTCCTGCAAGTGCATTGAAAGTTGTTTGCGAAAATGATAGCTAACCTAAGTTCATCGTGAACATAAAATAATATCTAAGGGGAATGGAGACATTTTTACCTTGTACCAAGTCAAGGGCTCTCTTTTAACCAAAGATGCTCCTTATGCCCACTCAACTGATGAACTCCCACTAACAGTATCCAGATGCAGAGCTTCACCTTTGAGACTAACCTGTACAGACAAAAGGTAAATACACTTGATCTTCTTTTTTCAGTCATAGCCACATAGTCATGTCCAATTGAAACTTTTGTTATATAACTTGTAATATTCTTCAACCGAATATTGAGAAGAGTCTAATCTCTTGTCAAATAAATTAACTGTACCAACATTGTAGGACCATTTCCACTGCATCAAATTCCATGTCCTAGAATTCATGCCCTTCAAAGTCACTGGGCCAAGTACCCCCACATTCTAAGTCTAACATTCTAAATTATGTCAACTTGAGATATTTAGTTCTTTTACATTTAGATAGTAACGTAATGAAGAAGAGAAGTCTTCCATTACATTCATGATATAAAAATGGAAAGGAAAATTAAAAACTTACTACAAGCTCAACAGAGATGTTTAAAAGAGCTAATTTATTAACACCAACTCTCAACTTCACCCTGTTACTGAAGGTTAATCTTGGATCATGTAATCCTCCGTATACAGTCCCTAACAAGTGTAAATTTAATCCTGTAATGAAACTACGCTAAGTATAGTACCTTTCTCATCCATATATTTAACTTACTTGAGAGTTGCCCATTGATGAATACATGCAATGCATGTCCAGCTGACCATATGGTTAAAACGGCAAACAGTTTAGTCTTTTGAAAACCTTCAGCTAGATCAATTGTAATGCTGTGGAAGGACAAGTTAGGGAAAGGGAATCAACGCATATAAATTGCAATAATTATTTCCAATTCCAATTTCTACATCATAGGTATGCGACTGAAGGTGACATGAAGAACTCCATTCATAATGATATATTCACTTTGTTGTGTACCACAAATAGTCTGAAGCATCTCCAGTAATGCTAATTTGCTCCAATAGCCCTTCCTATGTAGTAACATCATCAGCAGCAGCAGATACAATTTGCTCAGTATATGACTGCTAAGAAAAGACAACATTAACGGGTATCATCTTCATCTAAGAGCTTTCTGCACCTAGCTATACAAGAGAACAAATTAAGTCAATGAAATCTTGAAGTGAACTACCAAAAAAGAGCTCCTACATCACTAAACTCTTATTATAGCCAAACATAACTGCAATATTGAACATTTTTGCCCTTTTTGCAGTAAGATATCCTTTTTATGTAATTGATGCATGCATCTTAAGTAAAACGTTACCTAGAGAGCTTATTGTATATGGTTAAGCAAAATATAAATGTATAACACGATTTCAACAATAATAATATTCCTATCCGGGCAGTGTTAAAAACAGCGGTCTTGCAATTAGGAAGAATGTTGATGGGCCAAGGTGGTAGTTCATACTGTTTACTTTCAAAAGTCACGTTAACCATGTATTCTTGGTCATAATTAGAAAGAAATGCTGCACATCCTTCAGATTGAGATTTGAAAACATGAGCCTAAGACGATAACAAAGGTCACCAGATCGACTTGACTAAATTACCAAAATTGGAGGCAAAAAAACAAAGCATTATATACGAGAGCTAACATAGAAGCACAAGATAGTAATTATAACAGCCATACCACTTGGTTTTTTCCAAGCACATGTAATAGTAGTGTCGAGTTTGAATTTTCGGTTTTCTTATTTTGATTGGGTTTGATTTTCTATTTTTCTATTAATACTAAATCTTAACCCATTTAATATTAATTCTTAATTATATTAAAAGAAATTCTGGAGTTACCACTCGACCAAAATCGAGAAAAAAAATTATAATCAATTAGGTAGATTAACTAAGATTTAGTTATCGGTCTTTAATTTCAATTTGATAAAAACTAAAATATTCGAAATTCAAGGGCTAGCCTATTAAACTTTAATAAGTACCACTATTTATTTTTTGAAATTAGGCTTATTCATCAAAAATTGTTCCTTTATAATATTTTTAAGAAAAATGAAAAACAAAAGTGAAAAAAAAACCTAAGTTTCTACGGGTTTTAATTTCGCCTCAAAAGTGCCTACGTACTCACTAGTCAAGACCAGACGTCCATAATTCTTTTTAAAAACTTTAGTGGATTGGTTCTTTTTATAAAAAAAATAATCGATTAGATTTATATTTTTATTATCTGTTTTATTTTTATTAAGAAAAATTTTTATAAGCCTAATTTTTATCCCCAATTTAAAAAAAAAATCTAAAAACCCAATTTTTTAAAATTCCCAAATTAAGATTTTTATTTTAAAAAAACAACTAATTGATAAATTTTCTATTTTCAAGAAAAATCTTAAAGACCTAAAAATGCAATTTTTATGAAATATACAATATTTTACATAGTAAATCTTTTATATAGAAAAAATTCCTAAACTATTAATAAAATACTTAACTAGACGAAAAATACTTAAATCATAGAAAAGATACATAACTATATGAAAGATATCTTAATCATGGAAAAGATATCTAACTATACAAAAGATTTCTAAAGCATTAAAAAAGAAGAAGTCTAAACTATGAAAAAAAAGTCTAACTATAAAAGATACCTAAATCATAGAAAAAATACATAATTATAAGAAAGATATTTAAACCATGGAAAAAATGCCTAATTATAGAAATGATATATAAATTATGGAAAAGATGCTTAATTATAGAAAAAATGTCTAAACAATAGAAAAGAAGCTTAAATTATGAAAAAAAAAATGTCTAGCCATAGAAAAGATGTTAATTAAATTTTTTTTTGTTTTGTGAAAATTTGAATAAGTAACAAATGATCTTTTTGAGATCTTATAAAATATGAGATTTTATAAAAATGCCATTTTAAAAATATAAAATCTAAAAAAAAAATTTAACTAAAATTTAACCTAACACATGTTTACTAGACACTAACACTATAACTAATTATCAATAATTAAAGACATGATGAAAATAAAATAATTAGTACAAGTCTTAAAAATAACCGGGCATAAAAATAATGAAATAAATAAATAAATTATGCCAAGTGAAATAAAAAATAAGTAAATAAAACAAATTATAAACAATAATAAAAAACCACTATTATGTACTTGTAAGGCAAAGTACACAAAGCTTACGAAAAGAAACGAATTGAATCCTAAGTCCTGTTGTGCACACAACTGCAAAATTAGTTTGAAAAGTGGGTTCGAGCATGTTTTTAGCGAATGTGGAATTGAATCTTTGACTTACGCCATGCAATTCCTATTTATAAGACTTAAAAACGAATCTTTTAAATCAAATCAAATCTTAATTTTACTGGATTTATAGATTTTTTTTTCAACAACTATTTAATCAAGATTCTATCTAATTAATTTTTTTGAATTTTTTTCTTTCTTTATTTTTTTTTTCTCTTTTTATGAAAATTTTATATATTTTTTGTCTTTTTATCATTTTTTTTTTAATTTTTTGAATTATTTTCTAAATTAAGACCCAAAAAACAAAAATTAAAACTACAATAGAGCAAAAATAAAGTGTCTATAAATAAAAGTGACAGAAACTAGAATTGGTTCACATAACTTAATGGCTTTATGCAAATCGCGGAGATGACTCCATTTTTGTTCTCTTGATAGACTTGGTACATTATAAGGTTCTTGTTAATTACATTATCATGGCTTAATTTTCCCTAGACATTCGTATTTTTTCAATTGTCTTCTTATAAAAGCTAAATTTGTCTCTAATTAGAAAAAGAATTGGGAACATATCTTCCTAATCTATTTTCTCTTGCTTGTTCCTAATTAATCGTGCCAAATTATATAGCTAAAGCCTTCTTATTTCTCGAGTTGAGGGATTCATGGAGAAGCAATTTTGATTAGCCGTTGGCAAAATTGCAAGTCTTGTGTACCTACCATATTCATCTAGAGGGGCATCATAATCATAGCTGGTGGTAATGAAGAGACCAGCAGATGTTCTTCCAAAGTTTATTCCTCTATGGTACTGTTGTTAAAACATTATGGTAGTTAGATCTCAATTTAAATGGATGAATGGAGTAGCATCAGATATTCTAACAAAATAGAAGCTTTAATCACCATGTAATAGTTAAAAAATGAACCATTGCTCTGAATGAATCTTGCAACTGCAAATGCTACATCTTCAACCGGCCTATGGGGTACGGCCACACCAAACTCAGTGTACCTGGATTGTAGATAACTACCGGCAATAACATAAGGGATATAAGTAAACTGCCTAAATCCTAGCGTAACCGTGATTTATCATGTGATATTGTATTTTTTTTTTTTTCCTAGCTAAATGTAAAGCTGTGTTAAAAGAAAGGAAAGAAATTAAACTTTTTGCTTCTATGCTGAAGTCCATGTCATTTTACTGGCCAGTCCAAGCTTCAGTCCGCATCTTTGGTTTATATGCCTTGTTTGGTTTGAAATTCTCACAATAAAAACCATTGCAAGTATCAATCTATTGTACAACCAATTGAGACATAAAACTGATTAATAAAGTCGATCTAAATACAGTGTGGTTATATAGTTGTTAATCGTATTGTAGCACAAAGTCTCAACAATTTAGAAAATATTTCCATCTAACAGAATACTTAAGAAATAGAAAAAGAGGTGTCATATGGAATTCATCGAATGCAAATCACTTCAAAGATGATAGGCTTTTAGGACAAGAAAATGCAACAAAAGACAAGACAAATCTGGAGTGATGCTTAAGCAAGACCCCAGAAAATATAACACAAGAAAAGAGCCATCAAAGTAAAAAACAAAATATACTAGAACTGTCATAAGAATGAAAGTACTTGCTAATAGATATTTAGAATTAAAATTTAGACTTATGAATCATATTTATAACATACGATAGGATCAGGAGCATCCCCTTGCTTACACATAACCCATGGAACACTAGTGTCCATCCCTACTGCCATTTTTGCCACCTATTTAGCATAAGCCTTCCCTGGTGCATCTAGTTTCCATTCTACCAATTCATACTCACTATTTATCGATAAGGTAAAGAAAAAGAGAGAGAGAGAGAGAGAGAGAGAGAGAGAGAGAGAGAGAGAGAGAAAGAGGATGATAAAATGAAGTAAAAGGGAAGAAAAAAAAAAAAAGATCACTCTTGACAAGATTGAACAATTTTGAAATTTTAAGATGAAGATGTTGGCAACATTAACAAGGTCAATTCATTGGCTGAGATTATGCAGTTGTGGAAGTTTCAAGACTTGTATCTCTGAAGTTGGCCTTTAAAGTACAAGCATAGAAAATATCATTCTAAGAGCACGTCTAATTTACTTTTTGGGGGTGTGAAGGCTGTTTCCGTTGTAAAGTAGTGCTATATTTGGTTTGTAAAGTAGTTATTTCATGTTTCTGATGTCATCAAATAGGGAACTGCAATCCCCTTATGAAACTAAAGGAATAGCAATGTTTTGGTTTCTTATTGTATATATTCATACTTTACCCAATAGACCCAGTGCAAGAGTCGATACATAAACTAAGGCAATCGTATATTAGTTTTTTTTTTAATTATATTTCTATTATATTACTAATTTTATTTTAGGAGTAGTTAAATAATATTAACTATTATTTTCGAATCTATTGCTAAGAATTCTTACTTTATTCCATTTTGCCTACCAAAAAAAGGTACCATAAAATCCCCAGATGTTGAGCCCAAAGATAAGACGAAGCATTAGGCAAATGATGATAAAAATTTGCATTACCTGAGAGAGAATGATTGGACCTCCTTAAGACTCATATAACTTCTCTACCTTCATCAGGTTAACTATTTTCTCTGTGAAATTCTGCATTGCTGCCTTATAAAAGTAATTGTAAAATAGGACATTGTCAAAATGATAATTTATAAAAAAATAAAAAAAGAAAAGAGGAGAGAAAATCCAAAAATGGCGATCAGAAAACTAAACAGCCACCTTTAATGGCTCATTATTTATCTTGAAAACGATTTTAGGCACATATTTCAACCACACTGGAAATCCCTAAAACAAAAAGAAATAAAGCAAGACATTTTGAGCAATAAAACTGCCTAATAAAACTGTATAAGACATTTACATGCATATTGATTTTGTACACTTACCCGAAATTCTATTCTACACAAACAAAAGGACCAATCCTAAGATGAACATAAAGGCCTGCTATACCAACTTGATGAATCGGACTAAATCGTATCTATCTTCAAAATAGTACTGCAAAAGGAAAATTCAACAATAGCCCAGTAAACATTAATCCAGCGAAGAAAACATGTTTTGAAAACAAACAATAAATCTTAAAAAAAATTCATAATGGTTAGACCACAAGTTAACCAAAAAAATTTTTAGTTTTCAACTGTTAAACAAAGCATTTGAAATCCTTATGCTTACCACGTGTAATAGGAATCAACCTGCAACTATCTCCAAGCCAACGCTGATCAACTTTGGTCAAGGCCAAGCTACTAACAGAAGATCGAGAGGAAGAAAAGGAGATACTCGGTATTAAGTCTGTCGTCTGTCGAGGAGACGAGAGACCACACGACTGAGGACTCGAGGCTAAAGAATCACTCGATACAACACCGAGAGATTAGTGTTGACTAATTATAGAACTCGATAATTATGGGCTGACTTTTCTGATGTTTCAACTAAATATTGCGAGACTTCAAAGACTCCTCCTCGAACCCAAACATCCAACTACCGCCCTCGTCCAGTTCGGATCCTGCTCCTTCCAAGACAAGCCAAGTGATCGCATGTTGACTTCTCCTATTAAATGCACAGTTTTGTATTCTTGTATACATTTTTCTTTATTTTATTTATGAGCCTAATTCTTTAGGGTTTAAGGCTTTATATATTATTTATAGTTTTGCCACTAAGGTTTAAGACTTGTTATAAATAGTAACATTTGCAATTAATAGATACAACAATTATCATTAGACAAAAAAGTATATTCTTTTTTTTTAGCAAGGTTATACTTGAGCTCTTAAAACTTGCATTGTTGGATTATTGAGTGTTGAATGAACTCTTTAATCTTTCATGTGTTCCTATCGATCTTATTCCCAAGATTGCAAGATTATGGTAAATCATTCATTTAAGTGAGTTAGTGAGTCATATCTAATCTCTCATTTGGAACCCTGAGTAACATTTAGTGTTCGTGAGTCAAATTAAACTCTATTTTGAGCTCATTCCCTAATTGTGTTTATATCTTGGTGTGTGATATCCATCCACATTCGCTGTCAAAACCCCTTTCTCACTCTCTATTTGTACATTCATTGTCAAAACCAACCATTTCACTTCCTATCCATCATACCCATTCGACTCATTCTAGGTTTGTGAGTCGCTGCGACGTATCATCTTGGTATTAGAGCTCTGGGGAGATACACATGTTAATGTTCTTCAAAGTTTGATTTATGGTTTGAACATTTCTATTAATCATTGTTATGTAGTCCAGTAACATTAAATTCAATAATTGGTTCTAACTGTTGTGGAAGTGTTCTGTTGTAAGATGTGTGATATAAGGCAAGTGCACTTATCGGTTTTAATATAGCGGATATGAGTCTAAGTCGATCTCTCAAAGACCTCAAATACTAATACTAACCTTAACTCTATTATCTAACCAGAAAATTGTAATGTGTTGAATAAATTAAAAAAACAAAAATTAACAAACTAATCTAATTATGAGACTTGATTAATTAATTTAGAAAGCGATAAAATTAAGAACGACTTCAAGAAGGCAAATAATGTATTTAGGAATTGTTTCCTCTAGTATTTGACATGTGATTGCTAAAAATCTATCCAATTCCATCTCTATTATTATTGACCAGAGGGATTCACAATTAAAGTTAATACCTTTCTCAAGCATATTAACCCTAATCCTAAATTATTTAGTAAAATCTCTTCACTTAGTAATATAATTTAGAATCATATTAATGTATAATGAATTCCCACACAAAAGAACAACTTTCCGGAAGAATCATGTATCTTATCTCTATGTACACATGTAATTATCTCCAATTATGTCAAGATCCCATTATTCATGTGATTTCTCAATCATCATGCATAATATCATAGATTAATACCTTAGAAATATCAATTAACAATTAAAATACATAATTGAATCAAGAAAGATAGAAACTTTATTGAAAATTATTAATAAATCCAATAGTCACATGAAACCCTAGGTTCCACAATTCTAAATACAAGAATCTTAAGCTATCATGATGAAACTAAAAATGAATTGCAACAAAATCAAGAAATAAAATATGAAAACCCCCTTTTGTTGATGAAAAATCTTCTTCAATCTTGAAATGAGGTGTTACTTTCGCCTTTTGCTCCTCATTTTCTTCAAGTCTCTTCTCTTTTGAATGTCCAAAGTTATGTGCAAAACTCTTATAAGTCCTTTTTTTATAATATATTGTGAAGTTTCCTTTTTCGTCACCAGACACAACTTGGGATACAGTTGTATCCCCATGTTGTGTAACTTATTGACCTTAGCATAAAAAATCTCCCTGCATGGACACAGCCTGGGGATACAATTGTATCCCAGATTGTGTAACTTTCTGACAAAAAATTACCACTTTCTCCTATTGTTTATGTAACTTCAAAACTTCATAACTCATTCATTTAAACTCCAAATTAAATGAAACTTGATTCCTTTTTTTCGTTTTCAATCCTATAACGCGTTAAACCTTGAAATCAAAATTTTACTCAATTAAGTATCAATTTTTTTTAAAAAAAACCCAAAGATGTAAGGGAAATATTATAAAATCACCATGTGAAATATATTTAAAATAAGAGTTATCAACGTATTTGTTCAATTTTTTGGAGATTACTTTACGAACAAGAATGTCAGAAAATAGTGTTAATAATAGTAATGATAGTCTTTGCAAAAGTTTGAGCCGACATATTGATAACTTAAAGTATCAGATTCAGAATCTCATTGACTCTATCTAAAAGCTTACTAGGTTAATCAAAGGCTATAGACATATTGGTCGAGGTGAAAGAAGGGGACAAATACTCACCAGTAGAAGTGGTTCCAATGAGCTAGATAATGATAAGCGATAATTGAGAAGAGTTGCTAAGTTGAAAAGAAGAAATGATAGGAGTGTTGACTACAAAGCAAATCAAGGAAACTGAAGAGAGCCGAGGCCGAGAAGGAATATGGTCGAGCAGAGCTCCAATAGAAGTGACCGATCCGAGGTGAACCAACCAACTTAGAATGCAAGGGATGAACCCTGAGCACTTGGTTGAGGACTTAATAATATCAAGTTTAAACTACCAACCTTCAGTGGAAGTGGCCGACTTAAAGAGTTCTTTGACTAGGTTCCCCGAGTCGAGAAGTTGTTTAAGTGCTATGAGTATGATAATCAGACAAAGGTTAAATTGGCTTCATTATCCCTTGTTAAATATGTAAGTCTTTGGTGAGATAAGTTAGTTGCTAAGCAAGATACTGAAGGAGAAGAGCTAATTAGAACTTGGAGGCTTATGAAGCGATTGATGAAATAGTGTTTTGCGCTGACTTACTTCTAGTAAGAGATGCTCCATGCTTTTCAGCACCTTAGACAGGGCCGAAACAGTGTTGAAGAGTACCTATAAGAGTTCGAGACCTTAATGATGAGATGCAAGATTATTGAGCCATAGAACTGCACCATTGCTAAGTTTTTTAGTAGACTCCAAGATGACATTATCGACATAGTTGAATTACAGCAATTCAACTCTTTAGACGAGTTGATCAATTTAGCACTAAGGGTAGAGAGACGGAGAAGGAAGAGGCACTAAAGGCTAACTAGCTGACCTCAAAAAATCAGCTCTGAGCTTATGAATTATGCCGAGAGAAGACCAGAGAAGAAGATGGAGAAAGGCGAGCTTAGCTAACCTGATCATGTTGAGACAAAGAGGGTCGAGAAAGAGAATTCAACAAGCAACAAGGTCCAAGATGTGAAGTGCTTCAAATGCTTAGGCTACTAAAATATTGCATCTTAATGCTTGAATAAAAGGGTCATAGTCTTAAAGGGTGAAGGACCCAATGCTTAAGTAAAAAGTTAAAGTAACAAGAGTTCAAAAGACAAGTTGATAAAGGAAGATGTCTATGTTGAAAACTTAGATAACCTCATAACCATGATGAACAAGCCAGCTTACCTAAAGGCAAATCCCAAACAAAGGGAAAATTTATATCACATACATTGCTTAGTGAATGGGAAGACTTATTCCCTGATTGTCGATGGAGATAGCTGCACTAACATCGTCTCTACCAAGTTAGTGGAAAAGATGAAATTGTCAACCTATTCGTACCCCTAACCTTATGGATTAAAGTGGTTTAACGACAAGGGTATGGTCCATGTGTATAAACTAGCTCGGATAGCATTTAAGGCAAGGAAATATGAGGATGAGATTGAATTTAATGTGGTCCTTATGAATACTACAAATTTACTTCTTAGCTAACCATGGGAGTATGATTGGAAAGTGATCCATGATGGCTTCCTCAACACTTACACTGTTCTGAAGGATGGGAAGAGCTATTACTTGACTCCTATGAGCATTGAGGAAATTCAAAGACACTTGGCACCCATGGTGAAGTGAAAAGGGAAGAGAAGCTCATTCGACATCCTGACCTATGCTCATTGTTTAACATTGAGGAAAACTTCCTTTCGGACTCATGACAATGATAGGAATCGGCCTGTAACTATCTCTAAGCCAAGGCCGATTAGCTTTTGTTAAGGCCAAGCTACTAATAGAAGATCGAGGGGAGGAAAAGGATACACTCGGTATCAATTCTATCGTTTGTTAAGAAGATGAGAGAGACCACACGGCCAAGGACTCGAGGCTAAAGACACCGAAAGATTAGTGCCGACTAATTGTAGAACTCGGCAATTCTAATCCAACCTTTCTAATGTCTTGGCCAAACACTGTGAGACTTTAGAGACTCCTCCTTGAACCCAAACATCTAACTACCACCCCTATCCAGTTCAGATCCTACTCCTTTTAGGACAAGTCGAGTGACTACATGCCGACTTCTCCTATTAAACACATAGTTTTATATTCTTGTATATGTTTTTTCTTTATTTTATTTATGGGCCCAATTCTTTAGGGTTTAAGGCCTTATACATTATTTACAGTTTTTCCACTAAGGTTTTGGACTTGTTATAAATAGTAACATTTGTAATTTATAGATACAACAATTATCATCAAACAAAAAAGTATATTTCTCTTTCAAGCAAGGTTATACGTGAGCTCTTAGAGCTTGCATTGCTAAATTATTGAGTGTTGAACGAACTCTTTAATCTTTCCTGCATTCTTATCTATCATGCTCCTAAGATTGTGGTGAATTATTCATTTAAGCGAGTTAATGAGTCACATCTAACCTCTCATTTGAAACCCTGAGCAATATTTAATGTTCATAAGTCATATCAAACTCTATTTCGAGCTCATTCTCTAAGTGTATTTGTGTCTTAGTGTGTGATATCCATCCATATTCACTGTCAAAACCCCTTTCTTACTCTCTATTTCCACATTCACTGTCAAAACTAACCATTTCACTTTCTGTCCATTATACCCATTCTAGGTTCGTGACTTGTTGTGACGTATCAATGTGGATACTAGAGGGTACACTTATTTTACACAATTGTGTCCAAGTATAACAAATACTAAATTATAATAGATGCTAAAAAAAGAGTAAGAGAAGTCATTTGTGAAATAAACACATGCTTATCTTGCATTGCCTTGCTAAGAGAAGGTTCATGTCCATTCCAAAAAAACATAAGTTTGAATAACATCCAATCCTCCCTCTTTAGCCTTTTGAATAAGATCACGCCACATCTACAACACACCTAAGAATGATTCATCATTTTGTTCAACCCAAATAACCACAAGAGCTAATAAGTAATATAAAACTAAACACACCCATTGACAATTATAATAGGATAGTCATTTGCCATGTTACATCAGGGGTGCTTCTTATATAGTAAATGGACTTAGAAAAAAGAATCCTTCTTTGTCCATTAATGATAATTGATTTATCATCATAAGTCGTAGAGGATGTAATAGAACATATCTTAGAAAATGATAACATTAACATTATCAACATGTTGGCTCTAGGCATATTCATATGACTAGCCATTTCATGTCTTTTTCACAAGAGAAATGACCACTTTAGTTTGTTAAGTTATATACATTCTATGTTTACATATTTATAGCATCAACTTCAACATAAAATGAAGTAAACAAGAAGAGAGAAATATTTGGTTAGTAGGGGAGGAATTAATTAGAAAATTGTTATTTGTCACTTTTGTAATTTATAAACTTGTTATAACTGTTACACTATGTCGATAACTTTAATCAAGTGGGAATGGAAGAAACCTATGAAAAGCACAAGAAAGGAAAGGAAATCAAGGAAAATAAATAAGTAAAAATATTTCTCTTTCCCTTACTTGGCTAATATAAAGGAAATGAAAAGAACAGAATAACATTATAACTTTACTAAGTAATCTTTACTCTTAACCAAATGCATAACCAATAGAAAGTCAATAAGGATAAAACAAGGCTTAGTCTCAAATTAGCATAAAAAGTCATATTATGTAACTAATTAATGGCTACATGGCTTTTAAATTCATGGCTACATCTATCCATGGTTGGTAATTACATCATCTCATCAAAAAGATAAATTCCATCTTCAAATCAAGTAAATGCTGTATTGATTTAAGAAATGATCAGTAGCAAAGGAATACGAAGCTTCCACCATCGGCAGTTTTATATAAATAAGGATAAATTCTACAGGTTGAATTGATACACAGTAAAGAAATGTAAATAATATGATCATTTGACAAAGCATCAAATTAATGTTAACTACGTCACTTGAGCCAGACTCCAAGCCACACTTCGTCAGATTCTTCTAATAACTTAAAAACTATAATGCATACTACAATAGAGTCCTAAAATAAGATTCAGGTCTAGATAGCAAGAAAAGAAGTTATAATGTTTATTTCGAACTCACGTATGCTCTACTTAGTGTGTTCACTTCTCACATGTGTCTATGAATAGGACTTGAAATTATGATGAAACTTGATAAATGTGATAATGAAGCATGCAATAACTGATAATGAAACTATTTTCATAAGTTCTAATCTGAACCAAAATTTGAACCCACAAATAATCTTATAAAATCTACTTGAAGTAGTTGCCATCTTAGCAAAATAGAGTCCTAAAGAAATACAACCCAAAACATAAACTTTTAGCACTCCACTTAAAATAGCTTAAATTGTTAAAGAAATCAAACATTTCATAAAAATTAGGCTTGAAAGTCTTTAAACATCTATTCTTGATTTTCTCCATATTACTGTGTGTATCTTGCTTGTTCTCATCAACCATTTGATTATAGAAAGCATTAATGAGGTATTCATTCATTAATTTAGTTTAATGAAGTTTTTTTACTTTCACCTTTAGTATACTCAGTGTTGTCATTTCCATTATCCATTTTCTTGTTACTTCAACAAAAACAAACTTGATACACGTATCTAAGGAAAATAGTAATAATAATTGCAGATTCAGAACCAACTAATTAAATAAGTAGAGATATCTTTACATGATACTAATATAATAAAAGAAATATAGAAGCACAACAAGCTCACATCTATTACTAAGTCAAGTATTGTTGCAATATGAAAACAAAAACCAAGTACTTCACAAAATAGAGAAAATTAAATAGCCAAATATTACTTACAACAACATGAGATTGTTAGTCTTAATTATGTATACATAATTGTTCTACATTTGTGCTACAATATTGTTTCTTAGAATTTATCCTAATCTAGCATTGACTATATCTTTATCCTATATTTGACCATGATTTTCTAGTTTTGTGTTTAAAAGATCATGGTCAACTAGATATAAGGGCTTCATGTCGATCAACATCCATTAAAAAAGTTTCATAATATAATACAAGCTAAAATGATATCACATTGTGTTTCAAATGTATAGTATCTCTTAATGGCATTTGATATTGTAGAAAAGTACAATAATTTTATGTATTTATATTTTATTTTTTCTATAGAGTTATCTCGGTAGTACATAAGGATTAAGTTATAGGGATCTTTTAGCTTATCCTTTCTTGGTCTAGTTGGCTGTTTTTTTTTTTTTTAGCTAGAAAATTTGTATTTATCCTTTTAGGCTACTAAATGTGTATATGTTCTGGTTCTATTAATAATAGATGGTGAGTTTTTTTCCTACTTTTTCCACATAGTATTAGAGCCATTCTTGTCAAGATAGATTAAGTCACTAAAGATGGGTTACGATACTTCGGGAAGAATCAAAACCCTTGATTTAAGGGTCAAATTCGGCTCCTTTCATGAAGGTAGACAAACTAGCTACGCAAATCTGAATCCTCATTTATCAAAACTAGCCATATCATTAGGTGAAAACTCTCTCCAAAGCACATAACATTGGTTGAATGGTAGTAACTTCTGTGAATGGCACCAGTCTGTCCAACTAGTCATTCATGGTAGAGGAAAGTTTAGGTACCTAACAAGAACTAGTTAAGCACCAGATCACAATACCTCAAAGTTTAGTACGTAAGAAGCAGAGAATGCCATGGTAATGGCATGGCTTGTAAATTCAATGGAACCTAAGATTGGGAGGCTCTATTTGTTCTATAATACAATTAAAGAAATTTTGGACATGGTATAAGAAATGTACTTCAATATGGAAAACACTTCCTAATGCTTTGAACTTTGATCAAAATTACAACTGACAACTTAAGGTAATATGATAGTTACAGAGTATTATAATGCTATTATGGCAAGAACTTAATTTATTTTATAATACTGATTGGACTTATACTGAAGATGATATGAAGTTTGCAAAAATGCAAGAAAAGGATAGAGTGTTTGATTTCTTATAGGGGTTAAATATTAAATTAGATAAAGTGAAGGGAAGATTATTGAGACAGAAACCATTCCCAAGCCTAAAGGAAGTCTTTGTGGAAGTTAGAAGAGAAGAAACTTGAAGACAGGTGATGGTGACAACCCACTCATCCCAATTGAATCAAGCTCTCCCAAACTCTACATTGACTATTAAGAAAGAAACCACTCGAGACAAGTAGTGGTGTAATTTCTATAAGCAACCTTATCAAACGCGTGAGACATGTTAGAAGTTGAATGGTAGGTCAACTAAACCAAGGAAATAGAAGATAGCTCTTAGACTTGCACAGGTGGCCAAAGCGACTAATAATGAAGAACATGAATTTCGTATGACCCTAACTCCTAACCAGGTGAACATTCTTAAGAAATTGCTTGATGATACTTAGGTTATGAGTGAATAGGAGGGAGTTGATGGATTAATGTCTCTTGCTGCAACAGTATAAAAAGGTATATACTTGCCTTCTATTCAGAATATTTTAAGTAATAATTGGATAATTGACACTGGTGCAATAAACTATATGTGTAATTCACTGTCCTATTTTATGGAATTCCAACCTTATGTGTACAGTATTCAAGTGGCTAATGAGGAGAGTATTTATTCTAAAAGGAAAGGAGTAGCTAAAATTGGAAGCTTATATTTGTATAAGATTCTTTTTGTCTACGATTTGAAATAGAACTTATTATCAGTCAGCAATCTAGCTAAAGATATGGCATGTAAAGTGATCTTTACTCCTTTTTATTGTGTTTTTCAAGACCAATCTTCAAGGACGACAATTGGTAATGCTAAGGTATTGAATGGGCTATATTGTTTGGAAGGTCAAGTTAAGTCTAGGTCTTTGGTTTCTACTAGGAATAATTCTGAAATAACATTATGGCATCAATGCTTTGGTCATCAAAACTTTGTTTATCTATCTTACTTGTATCTAAAGTTATTCTTCAATAAAGATGTTTCCGATTTCAAATGTGAACATTGTGTACTAGCAAAGTTTGCTAAGAAATTTTACTCTACTTACTCTTACAAGCCTTCTAAACCATTTTATCTTGTTCATAGTAACAATAGGGGACCATCAAGGGTTACTACCTTATCTGGTTATAAGTGGTTCATAACCTTTATCAATGACCACTTTAAAGTTTGTTGGGTCTATTTTTTAATAGAAAAATAAGAAGCATATACTATATTCCAAAGATTCCATCGGTTGAAATCTAATGTTTTCCAAGCCTAAATACAAATTCTTTATTCTGATAATGGGAGAGAATACTTTTCTAAAGAATTTGAGAGCTATCTAAGTGAATATGGTATTATTCACCAAAGCTCCTATGCTTATACTCCACAACAGAATGAAGTATCTGAAAAGAAAAATAGACATTTACTTGAAATAACTTGCTCCTTAATGATAGCTAGCTCAGTTCTACATTACTACTAAGGAGAGGCTATTTTGACCTTGGCTTTCTTATTAACAGAATGCCTTAAAAAACACTTAATTATCAAACTCCTCTAAGTATCTTTCTCAAGTATTTCCCAAATATACGATTGTTCAATTCCTTACCACCAAAATCTTTGGATGCACTATATATGTTTCAAGTCATTCTACTAATAGACAAAAACTAAAAAGGAAAATCCCTTAATTATGTTTTTATTAGGTACTCTCCATTTCAAAAGGGGTACAAATGCTATCATCCACCGTCAAAAAGAGTTTTGGTCATTGCTGATGTAGTGTTTTTTGAACAAAGTCCTTATTATGGTCAGTTATGTTAGCAGTAAAGTGTGGATCTTGAAAAAAATATGTGTTTGCCTTTAGTTCCTGATTGGTATGGTCTAACCCTAAGTTCAAGTGGAGTCAAATCTGTTGACTATCATAGCCCTGAAATTAGTCATGAAACTTGTGACAATGAGTCTCAAAAGGACAATAGAATTCAACTTGAATTGCGTGTCTCTTCCAAGAGGCCTAAACATCCTCAAAATATGCAATCATCTAACCTAGGAGGAGAGAGGTCCAAGTCAACTATAGAGGTTGACAGTGGTTTGCTACAAGATGATAGTGATCTGGTGCAATCTAATGACGATGAAGCATAAGAAATACATGATGTTGCTCCCTCTCAACCTGATCAGAATGTAATTGACATCTCGCATATAAACCAGGAGCTGAACATTCTTATAGCTCTAAGAAAAGGGAAGAGAAATTGTCCCAAGTATCTAATGTCTGATTATGTATCTTATGCTAATGTGTCTCCTAATTTTAAGGTGTTTTTAACATGCATTGATAAAGGAGAGATTACCTAAGAATATTGGTGAAGCTCTATCACATGAGAAGTGGAAGGATGCTGTTATGGAAGAAATGCAAGCTTTGCAAAAAAATAATACCTGGGAAGTTTGTGACTTGCCAATGGGCAAGAGGGCAATAGGGAGCAAATGGGTATTCAGTATTAAACATAGATCTGATGGAAGCATAGAGAGGTACAAAGCTCACTTGGTGGCACAAGGCTACACTCAAACTTATGGATTAGATTATGAGGAAACTTTTGCACTAGTGGCAAAGTTAAACTCTATTAGAGTTATAATATCCTTAACTACTAATCTTGATTGGCCTCTCCATCAATTAGATGTTAAAAATGCATGCTTGAACAAGGACTTAGAAAAAAAGATATATATGAGGCTTCCACCTGGGTTTGAATCAAAAGAAGCTAAAGGAAAAGTATGTAAACTAAATAAATCTCTATATGGGTTAAAACAATCACCTAGAACTTGGTTTAAGAAGTTTAGTGAAACACTATTAAGATTTAAATATCACCAGAGTTAGGTTGAACATACTCTTTTTATGAAATTTAGTAGTGATGGGAAGAAATCTATCTTAATCATATATGTAGATGACGTAATTGTCACAGGTGATGATGCCACTGAAATTGTAGACTTGAAGAAGAGGATCAAGAAAAGTTCAAGACCAAAGAATTAGGGGACTTAAGGTACTTACTAGGTATGGAAGTTGCACGAACAAAGAAAGGAATTTTTATTTGTCAAAGGAAATAAATGCTAGACTTGCTAAAAGAAACAGGGAAATTTGACTGTAAATTGAATGATATTGCCACCAAATTGGAAGAAT
This sequence comes from Lumnitzera littorea, assembly GCA_024138015.1. NCBI lineage: Eukaryota > Viridiplantae > Streptophyta > Magnoliopsida > Myrtales > Combretaceae > Lumnitzera > Lumnitzera littorea. The sequence goes on from JAMXBB010000007.1 coordinate 70,638,926, forward strand.
TGGTCACAAGAAAATGATGCTTCAGTTAATAGGGAACAATATCAAAGGCTTATTAGACAGTTGATTTATCTCTCTTTGTCAAGGTTAGATTTGACATTTGCTATAAGTATGGTTAGTCAGTTTATGCACTCGCCAACTAAGCATTATGAAGAGGCTGTAAACCATATACTTAGATATCTTAAGGGAACTTTCGGAAAAGGAGTGTTTATTAAGAAAAGTGATTGTCCAGATTTGGTTATGTATGTAGATTCTGATTGGGGTGGTGATCAGCTTGACTCTAAGTCTACAATTGGATATTGTACTAAGGTATGGGGCAACTTAGTGACATGAGAAGCAAGAAACAACCTGTTATGACTAAGAGTAGTGTGGAAGCTAAATATTGAGCCATTACACAAGGAATACGCAAGATCATTTGGTTACAAAGGCTACTTACATATTTGAAGGTGAGCTAAAAGTCTACTACATTATATTGTGACAACCAATTAGCAATTAATGTGGTAAAGAATCCCATCTAACATGAAAGGATGAAACATATGTGAATTGATAGAAACTTTATAAAATATAAAATTAAAGATGATGGAGTTTAACTGAAGTATATCCTAACTAAGAGTCAAGAGGTAGATGTGATAACTAAGTCCTTGGCAAAGCAAATTTTTGTAGATTTATTGTCTAAGCTGGGTCCTCAGCATAAGAGGGGAGGGGGTTGAAAAGTATTTTATGTATTTATTTTTTATTTTTTCTGTAGAGTTATCTTGGTAATACATGAGGATTAAGTTGTAGGGATCTTTTAGCTTATCCTTTCTTAATTTGTTTTTTTTTTTTTTTTTTTTTTTTGTTTAGCTAGAAGATTTGTATTCATCCTTCTAGGCCATTGAATGTACATATATTCAAGTTCTATCAGTAATAGATGGTGAGTTTTTTATCCTACTTTTGCCACAAATATAATAGGAAACTGTAAGTAAAGTTACTCTAAACGCAAATGTTGATGGTTCAATAACTCGTAAAGATTTTTCAGTGTACGTGTCGAATACTCTTTAAGGTGATATTGAACACCTAATAGTTTACTTCTTATCACGTAGCTAGCATAAATAATTATTTTTTCCTATTAAATAAAACATGTTGATGTATGCACAAATTTAAAAAGAAACTTACTTATGTAGTTAACTGCTTTACCTTGAGATATTTTCAATTTATCTTCTTTAGGAAAAAAAAACATCCTTTATTGTCCTATAATCTATGGGAGAACCCTTGCAAGGTAATATATATGTAAATCTTAAGGTAAACAATAATAATAATTAAAAAAATAATAAAAACTAGTCAATACATTTCTTATTGAATATTCTTTCCTACCTAGAAAATTGATAACTCAACATTGAATACTTCTACATAAATTTGTGTTTCATCAATTACTCTAATATAACTCCTATTTATTAATGAAAGGAAATGCATAAAGGTGTAAAAGTTTTAACTTTTATAATGATAGATGAGTTGATAATTTTTTAACCCCATATAAGAATAGAATCGATTGATTACTATTGTCGAGTACTTGTATAACCATGCCACATCAAGTTGCTTAAGAAATTCATCTTCATGAAAAGTTAATGCCTTAAGCATACTATGGAAGTTCCCCCTGGCATTTTTAAATAAACAACAAAAAAAAAAAAATGACACTAAATGGTTCTTAACATTATATGCTAAAATATGTAGAAAGTTGCCTTTAATTGATGCTCATCGCATGTCTCTAAGATGTTTGCTACTTTTAACATTCTAAATAAGCTTTCAAAAGCTAACATTTTCTATGATCTATTAGTTAAACCAAAAGTTTTTTTCAAATCTGATTTTTTTTTTCTAATGATGAAAGTAATTCCAGCTATTGATCATGGACATTGTATGGATGAATACCCACTTTATACACTTCTTTTCAACACACAGCATACTACTTATACAAATGCCAATTGTCATATTCTTATCCAATCATCCTCAAAATCAACATCTAAGTGCTTTCTTCCATAAATTTAAAATCATCCATTTGGCAAAGCCTCAAATATTAACATGAGATGCAACATTTTAATCAAAATGGCAATGTTTCAAAAGATCCATGCTCTTTATACAACAATCTTAAAAAGGAACACTGAATTAAAACAAAAGGAAAGAAACAACAATGATATTGAAACATGACTTCAAGTTTGATATCGATGGTATCACTTATGCCTTTGCCCTTTGATATTGAAATGTGACTTCAAGTTTAATCTTTAATATAGTGTGTTTAGCTTGGTCACATGTCTATCCATATGTAATCTACTTCATACATATAGAAAAACTACACTCAAGAGAGATGAAATAAAAAATAGCAAAAACCCAATAAATCTACATTCCTCTATAACACAACTACTTTACTTCATGAATTGAAGCTTCCATCTTCAACTTTTCTATCCTATGTCACTAACTATTTGTGTATTTTGTTTTTTCTCATTTTCCTTCTTCTAAAGATAAAGATGTGGAAAATAGTTTAGAAGCCTCCAATCTTTATTCCTTTGATATTCAAAAAATGTATACAAGGGAGAAGACCTAACAAGCATATCTAAGATAAACTCAATCTCCCCAAGACTTATGCAAACCTAACCAAATAAATAAATATCCCAACTACTAGATTTTATCCACAACATGCGGATAAGTCAATAACATGAGCTAGAAATAAATAATAAGAAAAATCAGAAAAATAAAAAATACATCAGAAAGGAATAACAATAACAACTAACATCACACTTTCCTATACCCCCCTCAAGCTAAGGAAATGATATCAATCATTCCTCATTTGGACAATAACTCTTTAAATAGTAGCCTAGCTAAGGACTTTGTTAATACATCTTAACCCTTAGTAGGCACACATTCCAGCCAGATGCTTCCATTTTCATGCTCAATTTTGATAAAGTTCTTATCAATTCAAACATGTTTCATTCTTTCATATTGTATAAGATTCTTCACTATACCAATTGCTGATTTACTATTACAATATAGTAAAGTATTACTCCATTCAACTTTTAGATCTATTAGCAACCTTTGCAACCAAATAATTTCACATACCCCTTAGGCAATGGTTCAAAATTTACCTTCCCCACTACTTCTTACAACCATAGCTTGTTTTTTCCTTCTATAAGTCATTAGATTATCCTAATATTTAGTACAAAAACTAGTAATTGACTTTGAATCAACTCTATATCCACCCCAATTTGCATCCACATTGATAGCCAAATCTCTACAATCATTCTACTTTGTAAAAATTCCCTTTCCTAGTATCCTCTTAAGGTATTTGCTTCTTCATGATGCTTTTTCAATGCTGGTTATCCAGTTACAGAAATGACCCTAACCTTGAAATTAAAAAAAAAAAAAAAGGGTAATCTTGAGCCATTTGTAGGTGCATAAATTGGCTCACCTTGTTAATTGCAAGTGCTAAATCTAGTCTAGATAGAGGTAGATATATCAAGTAACCTACAAGCCTTTGTTATCTCTCCTTGTCAACTAGACTATCATTATTTGGTGACCAGTTTTTCCAATTTGGCGAGAAAGGAGTATCCTTAGGCTTGCAACCAAGTTTCCTTGTATGTTTAAGTAAGTTTACAATATATTTGTGTCGGCTAATAAAGATTCCCTTTCTCGAATGTATAACCTCCATGCCTAAGAAGTACTTAAGATCTCCTAACTCTTTTGTTTCAAATTTCTCTCTAATTCTCTTCTTCAAAGTTTCTATTTATTTCATGTCATCACTTACCACAATAATATCATCGACATATACAATGACAATAGGTTTTCCCCTATTCGCTCCAAACATAACAAACAAAAGGTGCTTGGCTTAACTTTGACAATACCCAAACTCTAATAAAGTCTCACTAAACTTTTTAACCTTAGGTAATTGTTTCAGGCCATATAAAGATTTCTTGAGTTTGCATACCTTCCCTTTTGTCTCTTCTATTTCAAATCCTGGTAGAATTCGCATTTATATTTCTTCTTTAAAGTCTCGATTAAGAAATGCATTTTTAACATCCAATTAATACAAGGGCCAATCAAGACTGGCTATTAGAGACAATATTATTTTGATTGAGTTCAATTTGACAACTGGTGCAAAAGTCTCCTCATAGTCCAAACCATAAGTTTGTGTATATCCCTAAGCTATAAGTTGAGCTTTGTATCTTTCGATGCTCCCATCAAATCTGTATTTAATGTTACACTTACTTGCTCCCAACCACCTTCTTACCACTAGAAAGATCATACATCTCCCATGTATTATTTCGATGCAATGTAGTCATTTCTTCTAAAATAATATCCTTCCACTTCTTTTGAGCCATAACGTCACAATTTTTTCATGGTATCTTCTCTTCATCAATGTATGCTAAGAATGTCTTAAAGGTAGGTGAAACATTAACATATGACAAATAATTTAAAATGGGATACCTAACATAACTTTTCTTTCCTTTGCATAAGGCTATTAGAATATTTGATTCTTCGCTTTCATTCACCACCTTAGTAGCATCATGAACCTAGTATAACATGTCTTGTATCAAATTGTTATTAATTTCCCTACCAGCTTTGGACCTTTCTTTGAGATGAGATGTTAGCATGATTTGAGGAAGCTTAGGTCTGCTGGTATAGACACACAACACTTGCCTTATATTACCTATTTCATGTGACTCATTAAAATTAGATTCAATGGGTTTATTGGTGTTTGACATATCTCTTAAGTGATTACTCTTGAGAATATGTATACTCACAAAGATCAAGAACTAGAGGCAGACAAACATTTTCAGCAGATTCCTTACTCAGTTGCTAATTATCAGTCTTATAATATGAGTTGTATTCAAGGAATACAACATCAAAAGTGACTATCACCCATTTTGAGGGTAGGCAATAGCATTTATAACCTTTTTGGACAGGTGAATAACCAATGAAAATACACTTAAGGGCTTTTCCTTCTAGTTTATTCCTGTTTATTGAGTTATCAAAAGCATAAGTAGTGCATCCTAAAACTCTTAAAGGTAAAGTGTTGAATAAGTGTATACTAAGGAAGTGTTTTAGGATTACACTGAGGGAAGTTCGATAGTTAAGTGTTTTAAAAGGAAGATGATTGAAAATAGCTTCCCCCTAAAATTAATGATGAACTAAGTTTGTTATCATTAAGGACATAGCTATTTCAATTAGGTGTTTGTTCTTCCTTTCAGATACTCCATTTGTTGTGAAGTATAAATAAAAGAGCTTTGGTATATAATTCCATGTTCCCATAAATATTCAAAGTCTTTAGAGAAGTATTCTCTACCATCATTAGTACATGGAATCTGAATTTAAGTTTAAAACACATCTTACACTAATTTGTGAAATCTTTGAATATGTTATATGCCTTTGATTTCTCTTTAACAAGAACACCCAACATACTCTTAAGTGGTCCTCAATAAAAGTAATGAACCATTTATACCCAAACAATGTACTGACCTTTGAAGATCCCCAAATGTCAATATGGATCAAACAAAAAGGTTTAGAGGATTCATAAGGTTGAGTCAGGTTAGGCTTCCTTGTAAACTTAGAAATAATACAATGCTCACACTTAAGGACATTAACATCTTTATTCATAAATAATTGTGGATACAATCTTAACATATAGAAGGAATTTCGATGACCTAAATGTTGGTGCAATAACATGATTTCACCATTATTTCTAGTAGAGACTAAGGACTTAAAATTGACATAACCATCTAGGTAATGAAGACCATTTGCTTCCTCAATACTGCCAATCATCCTCTTTGAAGATTGGTCCTGAAAGATACAAGAAGAAGAAGTAAATGTCACTCTGCATATCATATCTCTTGTTAATTTACTTGGATAACCCCTTTCCTATGGAGAAAACAAAGTCTCCATTAGCAACTCAAACTTTATGAATACTAAGGGAAAAAGACTTGAAATAGTGTAATGAATTATAAGTATGGTCTATCACATCTATATCTATCATCCATTTGCTATTAACATCTTTCTCAGAGGATAAGAGATATTTACTTCTATGTGATGTTGCAGTAAGAGGCATTGTTTCATTAACTCCTTTTTTTTTCCCATCATCAACTTGTATATTCTTAATAAAGTTCTTAAGCATAGCTATTTGGTTAGAAGTTAGACTTACACCACCAATCTAATGCTCTTCAATGGTTATCTTAGCCACTTATACTAGCTATGGATTTGTCTTCTGCTTTCTTGGATTCATTGGTTTTCCATTAAGTCACTAACACATTTCATGTGAATAAGAGGGTCTCTTACAGAAATTACCCTATAACTTATCATGAGAAACTTCCCTCTTAATTGTCAATATAGAGCTCAAAGCCCCTTAATCAAGTGAGGGCACAAGGACCATTAACCATCGTTGTGTTTCCTCTCTTCTAACCTATGCAAAGGCTTCCTTCAGGCAAGGGAGTGGTTTCTATGCCAATAAATAGCCTCTTACTTCATCCAATTTAGTATTTAGCCTTTACAATAAATCAAACACTATCTTTCTCTTGCATTTTTGCAAATTTCAAGCTACTTTCATTACATGTTCGCTCAAAATCATAAAACATGTGAAGTTCCAACCATAAATCCATTAGAGTGTTATAATACTCGATTGCAGTCCAATTACTTTAAGTAATGAGCCTTAGCCTTAACTTTACGTAGAAACATTGTAATGTATTCTCCATGGCTAAATACATCTCTTGAACCGTGTCCCAAAATTTGATTGATAGTATTACAAGATATTGCCATTACCATGGCATTCTCTGACTCCCATACACTGTACTCTTAAACATCAGCCACTAGAGCTTAACATGTTCCATTCAAGTAACCTAATTTTCATCTTCCTTAGATCATAAGTTTCATTGATTGATATCACTCTCAAAAATCTCCACCATTCAGTTTATGTTGGGTGATTTGTAGAAAGTGATCTCTTAGTGAAACATGGGTCTTAGGTTGATTAAGATTCATGATGGTTCCAGCTATCAAGTCACTTTCATGGAGCAAACCAAATCTAAATTTGAGTTAGAGGTTTTTGTTTGTGCCATAGTATTTTCACCTATGATTAGGTGAATAATCTAATTAGGCTCAAATGGCTTGATACCATGTGGAAAATAGGTTAGAAGCCTTCAATCTTTATTCTTTTGATATTCGAAAAATATATATAAGGGAAAAGACCTAACAAGCATATCTAAGATAAACTCAAATCTCCCCAAGATTTATGCTAACATAACCAAATAGATTAATATCCTAACTATTGGACTTTATCCACAACATACGGATAAGTCAATAACATAAACTAGAAACAAATAATCAAAAAAATAAAAAATACACTAGAAATAATAAGGAATAACGACACTAACGTTACACTTTCCTACAAAAGAAAACCTCTTTTGCAAATTTTACAATTACTCTTCAAATATAAAATAGTCAAATATTAAGAAAGTGATAAAAATGGTTATAGATACTTTATTAGATAACCTCTTTTGCAGATTTTACATTTATACTTCAAATATAAAATGGTCAAATATTAAGAAAGTGAAAAAAATGGTTATAGTTACTATATTAGATGACTTCAATAGAAACCAATTAGAATCAATTGGCTCTTATATCATATGAAAAATATAATGTAGAATTACTTTCAAGTTATGCACATATCATATGTAAAAGGACCTATTTATGGATAATCATAACATGGTCATAGCAATTAGTGATACTACACCAACTACAACTACCCCATAGCATCGATTCTACCGACCTACAACATTAATTCAACTACTAACATTAATGTTAAATCTACAAACACAATCCACAAAAGAAAATTTTGAATCTATTTATGAAGTGAAAAAATCAAGAGCAAAATAACACATCTCTAAATCAGCACTAATTTTTCCTAGTCATATAAAAACTTCATATCAACTTATCGCATAGAAGCTAAAGATTCATGTAGCTTACCGTCTATCAAGCATTTTCCTTGGCAGCTCCTTCTCTAGGATAACAAACCCACCATAACTGATCATTGGACATCCAAAATGCCAGAGTAACCAGAAAAGGAACCTCGCATTTGTGTGAGGAAAATTTCTATATGCACTGTGATCTTTGAACATGCAAAAGCAATACTTGCACTAACATTAAAACAAAAATATGGAGATGCAATGGAGGCACTTTGTGCCATCAATACATATTGTTACAGAAATAGATTTGCGCCTCAAATGATAATATCGAAAGCATCTTTTGCATGATGTTTCAACAATTTGATTAAAGATGCAAACTGTCCAACTTCATAAGTAATTTCTTGACCTTGCCATCTCAACTGGGTTGTCTCCTAGTTTTGTAGCCATCAATTTAAACATGCTTGATGATATTCACAATAGCAGAAGAAAAAGTAACAAGGAAAACAATCTTAAACCAGTGAATTGTGAAAGAAAAATAATTTATTACTGTGTAATTCAAGAGAATGAAATAGAATTCCCCGGAGATGATACAATGGAGCAATGAAATCGGCCAATCGAAAGGCGATTTTGTATATCTGTCAATTTTGTTCTGAAGTAACAATTTGCTTTTGTGCAGGAGCTTTTCCCCTAATATTTTCATGAGATCATAGGATTTCTGAAAAGTTGTATAAGGACATAGGAGATTGTGCAGTTGTATCCCATGAAGGATGTGTAATCTTAAGTTGCAGAAGATGATAAAATGCTACAGATAGCCTCCACAGATAGCTTCTTTGTAACACCAGGACAAGGATCACCTCCAAAAACCTCAGGAGCTACTGTAACTGAACAAGACTGCTCCCCAATGCACTTCTGCAGAAACCTCCATTGTTAACTAGGCCAACGCAAATCTGAGATTATGCAACAGCAGATATGCTACATGCAGACTTTGACCATAAATTACAAACTGAGCTTAACCCCACTATTTTAATCAGTTCCCTGAACTGTTTATATTACTGGATATGCAAGTGTAATCTCAAAGTCATGAAAACAGTAGTAATTCTGGCAGGTGCAGGGTGAATACCACAACATAAAAAAGGAAAAAAAGAACAAGTGATTGAAAAATATTTGTTTCCTCAAATTTCTGAGAAATGTCTAATTTACACAGCCCTGGATACACTACAATTATAGATAACGCACCTTTTGGAAAGCATTGTATGACTTCCAAGCATGACAGCTTCCTTCTTGATAGTTCCCACATGTCCCTTGAGGGGTTCCATAGCTAGCAAACTTTATGTCAGAGATTTTCTCACCTTGTGGGCACCATAAATGAGCTTTAGGATGGCGATTAGCAGCTGCTATATGCCAATCACGAAGTGAAGGCTGATTGTCAAAAATATCAGCACAGACACTTTCTGTTGTTCTTCTCACCAAGGAAAGTCCATTTGGGTCACCACCCCATTCTTCAAAGATTACCAAGAAATTCCCATTGGGGTTTAGCCATGATCGAGGAACATGATACCTGAAGTTGACAAATTTGTCAATGATCTCCTCTCTTGAGCTACATATATTTAATGAACGATGAGAAACATAAGCTACCATCTTTGGGAAGGCTCTCCACAATTACTTCTACATTTTTTTTCGTTAAAGGTTCCAGCATAATTGCAATCCCCACAGTTGCCATGTGCTATGTATCCAGGCCAGTGGCGGCCAATGCTCCTACCATTTATCCATATTTGACCCTTTCCCATGCTACTCATATCTAAGGCTAGTGGATTATTTCCTGCAGGTGCATCAAAAGTAGTCTGCAAAAATGACACCTTAACTGAGTTCTTCACCAGTTTAGAATAGTATCTCAGGGTAATGGGGACATTATTACCTTGTACCATGTTAGGGGCTGTTTTTTGACTAATGATGCTCCTTTTGCCCACTCAACTGATGAACTTCCACTGATGGTATCCAGATGCAAATCTTCACCTTTCAGACCAACCTGTATAGATAAAAAGAAAAGACTCTTGAGCTTCTTCTTTCAATAAGAGACACAGAGTCATATGTCCAATTGGAATTTTTCTTATAACTTGCACTATTCTTCAAATGAACATTAAGAAGAGAGGTAGGTTAAAGGATGTGTTTTCATTCTACTTGGAAAAAAAAAAAAAGGAAAGAGAAAGATTGTGTGTTTTCACTATAAGTTCTAATCTTCCATTACATTCTGCAATCAAATAAGTCTTTCGTTGTTTGTATGCCTGCATGAAGAGTCGAGTGCAAACCTTATAGGACCATTTCCACTGCGTCAAATTCCATGTCCCAGAATTCATGCCTTTCAAATTCACGGGGCCAAGTACTCCCACATTCCAGGTCTCGTAGTGAAGTCCAACATTCTGAATTATGTCAATTTCAAATCCTCAGTTCTTTCATATATAAATAGTGACTTACTGAAAAGAGAAGTCTGCCATTACATTCATGATATAAAACTGGAGAGGAAAAATAAAAACTTACTGCGAGCCCAACAGAGATACTTAAAAGAGCTAATTTATTAACACCAACCCTCAGCTTCACCCTGTCACTGAAGGTTAGTCTTGGATCTTGCAATCCTCCATATACAGATCCTGCACAAGTGTAAATTCATCCAGTAAAGAAACTATCCTGAAGTTAAAACAGCTCAGCAAAATGCATTTGTCTATTCATAGTTTTGACTTACCTGAGAGTTCTCCATTGATGAAAACATGCAGTGCATGTCCAGCTGACCATATAGTCAAAACAGGATACTGTCTGGTCTTTAGAAACCCTTCATCTGGATCAATTGTAATGCTGAAGAAGGACGAGTTAGGGAAATTGATGTAATTATTCTCAATTCCAATTTCTACAATATATGCATATGGTTAAAGGCAAGCAAAAGAACAGGATTCAGCACGATATACTCACTTTGTTGTGTACCACAAATAGTCTGAAGAATCCCTAGTAATGCTAATTTGCTCCAATAGCCCTTCCAGCATGGTAACATCATCATCATCAGCAGATACTGCTTGTTCACTGTATGACTGCCAAGAGAAGGCACCATCGACAGGTACCATCTTCATCTGAGAGCTTTGTGCACCTAGCTGTACAGAAGAACACACCATATGTCAATGAAATCTATTAGGCTCCAAAAACCTCCTATGTTACTAGAATGTCCTTGAAAATAGAAAATTGTCTTTCTCATGGAAATATGTCCTCTTTATGCCATCAGCCATGCATCTTAAGCAAAAAATTGATAAGAGACCTCATTGCCTACAATCATGCCAGATATGAAATTAACTGTAAAATACTGGAGTCTCGATATCAATAACAGTAATATCCTACCCGAGCAGTGTTAAAAACAGTGGTCTTGCAATCAGGAAGGATGCTGACAGACCAAGGTGGCAGTTCATACTGTTTACTTCCAAAAGTCACGTTAACCGAGTATTGTGGGTCATAATTAGAAAGGAATGCTGCACATCCTTCAGACTGAGATTTGAAAACATGAGCCTAAAACAATAACAAAGGTCAGCACATAGACTTAATTGAATTACCAGAATTAGAGAAAAAATTGTAATATAAAAGTGCTTATACAGAAGCACAAGATAGTGCTTGTAACAACCATACCTCTTGATTTTTCCCAAGCCATGAAACATAAGGAATGGCAGAAACTAGAGCTGGTTCACATAGCTTAATGGCTCTATGCAAATCTCGCAGATGGCCCCATTTTGGTTCTCTTGGTAGACCTGGTACAATGTTGGAAATTATTGAGGTCCTTGTGGATTACATTATCATGGCCTAATTTTCTCAAAACGTGCATTGCTGTCAATTTTCTTCTTCCTCTAAAAGCAAATCAGAAAAAGAATTAAAGACTATTCCTTCCTTATCTGTTTTCTCCTGCTTGGTCCTAATTAATCATGCCAAATTTTACAGCCAGAGCCTTCCGATTTCCCAAATTGAGGGATTTATGAAGAAACAACTTTTCTACTGACTAATCAAAATTGCTGGTCTTGTGTACCTACCATATTCATCTAAAGGGGCATCATAATCATAGCTGGTGGCAATGAAGAGACCTGTGGATGTTCTGTCAAAATTTGTTCCTCCATGATACTGGTGGCAAAACAATATGGTAGTGAGATTTCAATTTCAATGGATGATTATAGTAGCATCAGATATTCTAACAAAATAAAAGTTTTGATCACCATATAATAGTTAAAAAATGAACCATTGTTCTGAATGAATCTTGCAAATGAAAATGCTAGATCTTCAACTGGCCTATGGGGTAATGCCCCACCAAACTCTGTATACCTGGATCGTAGATAATTATCAGCAATAACATCAGTGAATAAATAAACTGTCTAATTCCATTGAAGCTGAAATTTACCATGTGATATTTATTTATTTATTTATTTTTTACTAGCTAGCATTAAAAGAATGGAAAGAAAAGAAATTTCTTTTGCTTTTATGCTGAAGTCTATGTCATTTTACCAGCCAGTCCAGGCTTCAGTCCACATCTTTGGTTTGTATGCCTTGTTTGGTTGGAAATTCTCACAGTAATAACCATTGCAAGTATCAATCTGTTGTACAGCCAAGACAAGACATAAAAATTGATCACTATAAGTCTATCTAAATATACTAAAAAAGGCCATATAGAAGTCATAAATTACGTAGTAGCACAAACTCTACACATTTTAGAAAATATTTCCATGTAGCAAAAGCCTAAGGAATAGTTCCGACTGTATGAACAACAGTGAAAGAAAAAGAAATGTGATGTAGAATACATTGAAACGCCAATCATTTCAAAGATGACAGGCTTTCAGGGAAAGAAATTGCAACAAAAGACAAAAGAGTGATGCTTAAGGAGGGCCCCAGAGAATAAAATGCCAGAAAAGAGCAGTCACTGTGAAAAGCAAAATAAAATAAAAGGTCTGTCATAAGAAAGAAAGTTCTTGTTACCAGAAATTCCTAACAAGGAAGCTTCTAGGAAAAGAACATGTCAATTTAGATTTAGAAATCAAGAGTCATTTGTATAAAAAAAACACATACAAGGGGGTCAGGAGCATCCTCTTGCTTGCACATAACCCATGGAACACCAGTGTTAAGCCCCACTGCCATTTCTGCTGCCCATTTAGTATAGGCCTTACCAGGTGCACCTATTTCCCATTCTACCGGTCCATATTCATTCTCTATCTGTCAAGTAAAAATTAAAAAAAAAAATAAATAATAACAATAATAATATAAAGAAAAAAAAAATCTAAACAAGATTGAACAATTTTGTAGTTTTAGGTGACAATATTGGCAACATTAATAAGGTCAACACATAGGCCGTTAACACCATGCAGCAGTGAAAGTTTGAAGGCTTATATTAATGTACAAGCATAGGAAATATCATTCTGAACACAAGGGAAATGATGATGAAAATCAGCATTACCTGAGAGAGAATGATTGGACCTCCTTGAGACTCATATAACTTTTCTGCCTTCATCAGGCTAACTATTTTCTCCATGAACTTCTGCACTGCCGCCTTATAAAAATAATTTTACAAATAGGACATTGTCAAAAAATAATTTAAAAGAAAGAAAATCCAAAAAGAGTAATCAGAAAACCAAACAGCCACCTTGAATGGCTCATTGTCTGTCCTGAATGCGATTCCGGGCACATATTTCAGCCACACCGGAAATCCCCTGAAACAGAAAGGATTAAAACAAGACGTTTCAAGCCATAAATCTGCCTAAGAAAACCATATAAACCATTTACATACCAATCAATGTTGTACGCTTACCCCAAATTCCATTCTGCACAAACATAAGGACCAATCCTGATATGAACATAAAGACCTGCTTGTTGTACCAGCTTTACGAACCGAACTAAATCATATCTATCTTCAAAATAGTACTGCAAAAGGAAAATTCAAGAACCCCATTGAACTTAATCAACCGAAGAAAACATGTTTTTAGAAAACAAACAATAAATACTAAAAACACGTGGCAAACCCGCAGGTTAACCCAATGTTTTCTTAAATCAAATGAAATTGTTTTTATTTTTCAACCGTTAAATGTAGCATTTGAAAGGCAAGATTATTGTAAGCCAGTGTTATGAATACCTAGTGGATAGACCAGCAGTTCTCTCTCCCTAAAATTATAATATCATACTTGGAAAAAAAAAAAATGTAGCATTTGAAATGCTCATCTCGTAGATATTATAGAGCTTCCCAACACGAATACTAGATTATAAAAAATGCAAAAGAAGAGCAAAAAACGTTTTCCATGAAAGAAACACGCCCTTGTCTTGCATTACCTTGCCAGGAGAAGGTTCGTGTCCGTTCCAAAAAACATAAGTTTGAATCACGTCCAATCCTCCTTCTTTAGCCTTCTGAATAAGATCAGGCCACATCTACAACACCCCAGAAATAAATTCATCATGTTTTTTGCCACCGAAATAAGCACAATAACTGCTGAGTAATGCAAAACTAAACACACACATTGACAATTATAATAAGATAGTCATTTGCCATAGTACCTCAGGGGTGCTTCTTGGATAGTGAATGGACCCAGAAATCAGAATCCTTCTTTTCCCATTAATGATAATGGATTTACCATCATAGGTCACAGAGGATGTTACCGAACATGTCCAAGAAAACAAAAGCACCAACATTATCAACATGTTGGCTCCAGACATGTTCCATTGTATTGGCCACTTCATGTTTGTTCACAAGAGAAGTGAACACTTTGGTTGGAATATATATAAACATACATATATATATTTTGTTTACGCGTTTATAGCATCAACTTCAAGATAAAAAGAAGTGAGAGAGAGAGAGAGAGAGAGAGAGAGACATTTGGTTGGTAGTGGGAGTTGTTAATTGATGTGCAGAATGGAGGGAATTGTCAGTCGTCACTTTGTGTAGCTCGTAAACCATTCGAACTGCTAATATATTGAGGGTTTGGCGTTTGAAATTCTTAAAAAAAAAAACAAAAGAAAAGAAAAAAAAAAAAAAACCTTTTTTCAGTTCTGTTAAGGCTAATATCCATTTCTCCTGCTCAAAATTTTCCATATTATACGGTTATTTTGAGTCATCTTGAGTCATCCAACTTTAAAATTTCTCCGTCTTCATTTATTCTTCACAAATTTTTTATTATAATTTTTTTATCAATTATCTTTATTTTATATTCTACTGTACTAATAACTATTGGACATTTACCTTCTTCTTATAGTTTAGTTCGGCCCTATATATAATTTGCTCAATAATTGTATTATGTTGTAAATTTCATTATACCATCGGATTTAATTTTTATATACACACAACTGATATACAAAATTAAGTTATATATATTTATAATTGATCATAATATAGGAAAACCAGAACTAATAGATAAAATTGAAAAATAAAATCATACATCCCTGAAATGAATAAACAAAATATTTAATATTGATGCCTTTTGTTTTTCTATTTTGCTTCCAAGAAAAGGTCGAGAAATAACAAGTTTGATTAAAATTTTTCTCCTATATATAAATACACACTTTTTATAATTTTTTTTGTACATAATTTTAACACTTAACATTAATATTCTTTATAGTATAATTAAAAGATAAGAACAAGTATAAATTTGTTGCTAAATTACTAGTGTTGGTTAACAGAACATACAAAATTTAATAGGAGGTAAAATAATGAAAAATTCTACCATAAAAGTTAGGTGATTATAATAGCTAATAAATAATAATAGATAATTATTACCAATAAGTAACTGATACACAGAGTCTCTATTTAAATCTCTTTAAGAAAGATTAGCTTCAATCCTCCTTTAAGCGTAAGGATAATAGTTAGAAAAAAAAAAAAAACAACTCTAGCAAGTGTACTATCATTTAATTTATTTAATTTTAAAATGAAAAGTAATTTATTATGCAAGATACATAGAAAGAAATGTAGTATCTAGAGTATAAATTGTGGAGTGTAACCAAACACTTTACTATTTAAGAAATATATAAATACTTAAAAAAAAATAAAACCACTATTGTAATGACTCAACTAAAACTTCTCCCAACTTTTTATCCCTTAGTGGGATAACTTCAATGAAGCAATAGTTTCTTATGAGATTATCTATTTTAAGATTAACCTAATTTAAATATGCTTAACTTTAGAGCTCTTATATATTTCAAGTCGCTACACCAAAAGTGTTTTGATGGCTAGAGTTTTATCACTTAATACTTAAGGGATATTATAACTATCAAAATTTAAGGACTATATAAATACTAAAATATAATTTTTAATAATTTATATTGATTTCATAAATTATAATGTCAATAATTCAAATTTAATTATTACATCTTTTATGAGGAAAAAAAATACATACATTCAAAATAAACAAAGTATAATCCACAAATAACATCATATATGACACATCGACCTCTAAGAAAAAAAAAATGATAATAATAAACAGGGTGATACCATATGTAAGTTACCTCTGAACGGCTTAACATTAAGTTTTAATTAATGCATTCACTTTTTGGTAATATTATCAGAAAATATATTGAAACTAGAAAGGTTCAATACACTACTAAAAAGTATATAGTGTTATCATAAAAGCAAAAAGAACATGTTGAATTTTCGATTAGACTTATTCTTAAGTCTTTAGTTGGTGACATATTCTATTTATCAACTTCCCAATAATCCCATATGCAAGGCATAAAGAATGGTGCCTTTTGATTCATAATGGTACCATATACCATATCTATAAAGCCCACAAAATAAAAATAAAAAAGAAAATAAAATAAATAAATAAGGTTATTAGTAGGGTTAGTATGACATGTAATTGACTAATACTTATAAGGGCATTTTAATCAATAAAAGATTGAGCTCCTATTAATCTTAACCTTTTTATAATCTCTTATTTAACAAGCAAAGAACCCTTTTCCCCATCATTGCACCAAAGTCCCAAATTTCAAATCTTTGACTCTTAAGTGCCAATCAAAAGTAGAAGCTGGATTCGCTAGGAGGATGTGAAATTAAAATTAAGGTAAGTTATTTAGGGTTGACGTTGCATAATTTCTTTTTCTTCAAAGAGAGGTGAAAAAACTTATTGGTTTTATGTATTACAACATGGTGAAGGTGGTGATACAAATCTTAGTGTTGTTCTAACAAGAAATTGAATAAGAAATTTGAATCTTTAGTTTTGTATTAACCTTGATGTTGATGTATCAAGTATCAAGGATTATAGTGTTGATTTTGGAGCGTTGTGATTAAGAGAAGGTTTTGATATGATGTGTAGAGGATTGATAGATTACCAGAGCGTGTGTATTGTTGTTGAGAGTGTTGGGAATGGTGTTTGAGGGAGAAAGAGTTTGTTTAAGGGAAATAAGACCAAAGACCACAAGCGTAGCCATGACCATGGTCTTGTTAGGAGTGTTGTAATGAGTTGTGCATGGAGAAAGGGAAAAGGATTTTGGACTAAAGGATTATGACTAAGGTCCATAACTGTGACTCTTGATTATGTACTTTCTATAGTGTAAGAAAAGGAACCGTAGCTAAGTTCTACGGCTATGATTCCTGATAATGAACTTGTACCTTCCTTTGTTCCTTCTTTTCTCTGTTTCCTAGCTTGCTAAACTATAATCTAATCTAATCTAAACAATATTAGGATTCTAAATTCATTCTAAAAACATAGTTAACAATGATTTGAACTTGAGACTCGAGTAGGATTAAGGGAAACTAAGTTAGGACATGAAAGGAAATCTTAAAGCTAATTTCTAAATTTTTTCTTTTATATTATATACTAGGTATTGGCTCTAGACTTACTCTTGCTTTACATATAAGTGACGGTATTAGTTGTTCTTTAGATCTCTGTAGTTGTTTGTTGTACATGACTAGTTTAGTTGATTAACTAAATTAAACTCAAACTTGGACTATTAAATTTCTATGCTACTTGTGTTTGGTTTTGACCATCCATTGGTACGGTCTAGCAGGTTAGTGAGGCATTAGGTGATTGTATGCAACTCGCTCGATGAGAGTTTTGTATTGACACGATCCAGCTAGATTTTAGGGAGGGTTACTTAAGTATTAGGTAAAACCTATACTAATACTAGTATGTATTTATATATTGTGTGTCTAGGAGTTATGAGTTACTCCAAGTTGTAGAATGTTGGAACTATGTTGTTTGTTGACTAATAAAAGGATAATTAAATTGTGTTTGTTACATTAAACACATATGTATGCATGTATATGTTGTTGCACATGTACTTAGGAGCTATGAGTTACTCCAAGCTGTAGAACGTTAGAAATATACTGTTTTCGACTAATAAACAGAAGTATGTATTTATGTATTGTATTTCTAGGAGTCATGAGTTACTCCAAGTTGTAGAGAGTTAGAACCGTGTTGTCTGTTGGCTAATAAAAAGATAATTAATTTGTGTTTGTTGCATTAAACATGTGAGACTCGTATTGGTACGACTAAGTTTGCTAGCTAATTTAGGACGTTTAGGAAAGTAACCTGATCAAGCTAGAAGTTTACAAGGAGTCTCGTGATATTAGTCGAGGAGTTTTTATATGTTTAGAATTTGAAAATATAATAAAATATTTTTAAAATAGCCAAAATCGTATAAATTTTGCTATATTACTGTATTATCGGTAACGCATGAATTATATTTTAGAAATTAACAAACATTTAGAGATGAATTATAAGAGTAATATTATTAATATTGTACATAAATAATATATAAAAAACATATATAGACATCGGATATAATTGTTTTGTTATTGTATGAACCCGTAATTATCAAAAGTACTCGAGAATATGCGAATATTACTAAGTAATTGAATTGAAGCAAGAAAAAAAATTGGAAAAAAAATTATGCTACACTTAAGAGACACATTTCATGTTGTGGCAAATTTAGGAGCCACCTGTAGATTGGAAATAAAAAAAAAAAAACATGAGATGAAGACACTTAAACCAAAGGAAAAAAGCTTAGTTTATTAGGAAAATAAATCCAAAATCTATATCAACCTAGTCATGAAAATTCCAAGCACTTACCTGATGGAAGTTTGGTCATTTTAAGACATAAAAAAACTCTGGAAAAAGAGAACAAGAGAAGAAAAGTTGGGATAGAAGAATTAGGATAAAATAGTATGAAAATGGAGATTTTTCATGTTCTCTATGCTAATCACCACTTGGGAGTAAGCCAAACCACCAGAAGATAGAGGAGGTGGTGCCAATTTAGGAAGACAAACCCTCACCCTTAGATGGCAGTCGAAGCTTAGATTTTGGTGAGTTACCAATTTTTTCGATTTTATTAAAATTTTGGAAAAATAGCAAACAAACTCTAAAAATTTTGAAATTTGGTTTTCTTTGGTATTTTTGCATGTGGAATTTAAAACTTTAATCAGATTTTCAAAATTTTGAGTGCAAATATGGGTTCTTTAAGAAAAATGTCTCGTGCAACAATTTTTAATTGGGTTTTTGAAAGATTGATTCATGTAATTTCGACTTAAAATTTCATTGACATACTCTTAACATGTTATATTTTTATGTTGAGTGGTTGGATTTCTAAAATTAAGTTGTCAAAATTTTCAAAAATTTTCGTTTTAATGTAAACAGTGCACTAGATAAGGTATTTTACTAAAAGGGATTAATGAAATTTTTTAAAACTATGGTTACCCTAAATTTCCTCACAAACAGTAGCTACAAATGGTTTAATATGAATTTTGGAAGGATAATTTATAAGTAAAAGTGGGTATTTGGTGATTCAAGGTTAGATTTTGCAATTATTTAGTATACTTGTAAACTAATGATAGCGTGATAAAGAAAGGAAGTGGATGATTGAAGTATTAGTTGATACTTACTACTTAAGTAGGGTTTACACTTTTGAAAATGCGAAGCAAGTGGATTATATGTAAGGTAGTTGGATGCATTAGTAGCAGTAGGGTTAGAAAGTATATCAAAAAGTAAGTCGGAATGTAATTTAGTATGAATATATTGAGTACAGTAGAAAAATTAAATTTTTACTAAAAGGTAATTTATATTTGGACTCTACCCTATTCCTTGAGATAAAGTGTAAGTCAAGAACTTCTTAAATAAGAATTTAATTTTGGACTGAGGTTTCAAAATTGTGTTAGAAAGTGGGTTAGAATGTTGATTAGTATTGGATATTCTTGACTACACTTGGAGTTTGACAGTAGATCGGCTAGTAATTTGTATATGAATTTTACACCTTTATTAGAGTTGGAAGATAAGTTGAAAGCCACCTGGACAATAGTCCATACCATAAGACTAGGTTAGAACCTAATTAGAACTTCAGTCAGAGAGTAGTCTGATGGAAGATACGAATTATAAGAGCAATTAGAAGTTTGAAGATGTAGGTACTGAATATTAGATCATTGGGAGTTGGTGAATAGATCAAAAAATTGACTAACTATACTTTCTAAGAATTTATCAAAGTTAGAACTTGGATCAGAAGCTACTAGGCAACAATTTATATTAGGTCAGAACCTTGGTCGGAAGGTATTCTATTTTATTTATATTTAATAAACACCTTAGAAAAACCTACCTAACATAATTGGAAATGTACTTAAATATCCACAATGAACACATATGTTATATGTCGAACATAATCTAAAGATGTCATGTTAAATTTTAGGGATAATAAAGAAAGATGAGACGAGAATGATATATGAGGAGAATGAGCATTAGTATCTAGGTAAGTGGGATCGGTGTTTCATCGAACTTTAAAGTATTGTTAAGAATACTTGGAGATTTTAGTATGTGTCTTGTTTGTGATTATAAGTTAGTTACTTATGCGCATATAACATATGTGCTTGAATACTGTTGTGCTATTAGAGTGTTTGATTGATGTATTGATTTCTTCATAATATTACATGCTTTAAACTGTTTGAATTTGTTTTATCACCGCAAAAGTAATCTAATACAAACTCGGTTTATCCACTAATTGGACTTACATTGTAACCTATTAGGGGTAATGATTAGGAAGTGTAGGCCAAACATGGACCCCTTCGTTAAGGATAGCAGAAACGGTCCTCTCTTCACCCTTATTTGAACTAACTGATAGGAGAGGGGGTAGCGACCAAGTTAAGGTTAGTAGTTCAAAAGTAGTATTGGGTGGAGCGTATTCTCCATTGCACAAGCCTCGATTTGGTGTCCAAATTCATGAATGTCGCGTTAAACTCTTTGGAACTCAAATTAGAGTGGGCACAATTTTTCTGATCTCACAACGACTGGTCAATGTTGTACGATGGCATTTGTTTGATTATGCATTACATCTAATTAAATTGCTTGAAAACCTTAATTGCTTGATGTCAAATATGTGCTACTATCTCCATCTTACTTACTAAGTAAATTGTCGCTCATTCCATTATTGTTGTTTTATAGGTTTCCCCAATAGACTTACCAAAAGGCAAGAGAATGGGGTCGGGGAGTGAAATTCAAGATTATTTGACTGGATTTCTATTTGGTTTTTCAATTGTGCTAACTTCTAAGGAAACTAATAGGGTCTCCTTAAGTGACTCCTAGTTTTCAATCAATGAAATTTATTCTATACTCTACAAGCCTATGGATTTTAGTGAAGTTTTAGTAGGTACTACATCTTTCCATAACAATGAAGTTTTTGGAATTTTTATTAAATACAAGGTTTATCTTTCGTACAACTTTTAACTTAATTTTTACTTGAAATTTGAGTTTTAAAGATTATTTTTTAGAATCTATTTTTAAAAGTTACCCTATAGGCTGATTCCTATTAGGGACTAAATGGGGCGTTTCCAAGTAGTAAAGTGGTGAATGCCTTATATAACTATACTTACATTATCAACTAAGATGGCTAGCTTTTAATATAAGTTAGTTTACACAGCAAAACTATTACGACTTTCTAGTTTAGGGTGTGATAAAACACATATGTATGCATGTGTATGTTTGTTGCGCATGTGCTTTTAGTGTTTCGCACTAGCATAGCTCACCCTTTGGAGATTTGTGGTTTTTAGTTCAAGGTACAAGTACCATGGACTCTACTAAATTTTATGAAGAGACTAACTATGATTATTATCACTATGACGAGGAGACTAGTTATTATTATTTTGATGATGCGATGGGATTTACTTAGAGTTAGACTTAGTTTTATTAGGTACCATTGGGGAGATGTAAACAATTATTCTATTATGAATTTACTTTGTGGGTTGTAAAGGGTGTTACCTATGACTCCTTATTGTTATTTTATATTGTATGGAGTATGAGACTTCTAGTTAGAATTATGTGTTTATTTATGTTAAATGTTTGATAATTTGAAAAGTTGCAATAACTGAACAAAATGATTACAGGTGCTATGTACTTGAGTCAAGTGGTGAAATACAACACCCTTATTTAATATTGGAAGAGATATTCAATGTAAGATTGATGATGGTTACTAATTTGTGAATTATAGACAAGTGGTAGGTTACTAGATGCCTTAATGTGTCAATTCCTAAGGTTAACATGTGGTAGGGTTATAATTTCTTAAGTTTTGAGACATTACAATATCTAATAATTTTGAATTTATTAAAAGTACAGTAAAATATATATAGTATATATATGTATACATATATATATATGAAAAGCAGATTATGTGATTCTTTAATGTCTTGCATTTACATATTCTTACCCATCATCCTTTTTGAAATTCTCGCTAAGTTACATCTAAATAAACAAGATATAAGAGCAAATCGTAAACATATTCTATAAATAAAAAACATGAGTTAAAATATTATGTAATAAATATGATTGTAAAAAGTTTAATGTGTTATAAAATTTGTTCATCTAGACTACAAAGATCCTTAGATCCTATGTTCTTTTTTCATTTTTTTTTCAAACAACATTACAATTTCGAGGAGGTGGGATTCAAATCTAATCCATTCGCTTGAGAGATCGATATTCATGCTACTAAATTACAATGGTTTTGGCTAGATCATATATTCACATACACAAAAACAACCAAAAGTATACTTTTAGATAGGGGTGGATGAATAACCTTATCATACAATATACCCTATAATATCCTACTCGATTAGGTAAAAACCAATTATTAAAGGTCATAAAGTAGGTTAGAGATACAATTTTCTAAACTAGCTCCGTAATGTCATGTATAATGTCTCCATATCCTATACCTATCTTAGAACATGCATTTTAAGGTATATGATAAGTGCTTTATTACATATGTTTATTAATGAGTTTTTATTAGTGCTTTTGATATTTTTAGGGATGTTTTGTGAATATTTGGTGCTTAATTAGAAAATATTTTGATTTTAAGCTTTTATGGAGTATTTGAGATGAAAAGGAAGAAAATGAATCAAGTTTCCTTAGATTTAAACTTGAATTGGAAGAGTTATGAGTTTTAAAGATTGATATGGTTATGTCATGAATATATCAAGCCTAAAATTGAATCATAATATCTAGCTTAATATTTTGAAGTTCTGCCCACCATATCTACATTTCAATTGACACTAACCCCATGTGATCGTTAATGCGGTCCATGTTGAAGTTAATGTCAAATATCTTCTCGTAATGAATCAATTTAAGCTTAACATTCCAAGCTAATCTAGAGTTAGTATTCATTACCATGTGAAGCCTATCTCCTAAATTCAATCCATTGTCCACACATGTGTTTACATTGAAAAAAAAAAAAAAAAAAACAAGAGCCATTGCGCATCATCCGATTAAAGCCATGATCCAAGATTTGTTGAGATTGCATGAGTTGTTCATCAAGCCATGATACCGTATGCAATCTGAGAAGCAATTCCAAAGCTATATCAATATAAGGACAATACAATTTAAAGATGTGTATATTTTATTTGCGAGTCCAAAATGAGGAATTATTTTAAAAAATATATATACGAGATATTTTAAGATTCCAATTTGCCAGTTCATTGATTGAATCTTTCAGGTGTTGATTTCCTATATTTTCTTTATTAATTATAAGTAGATTTAATATTTTATATTAATTAGAGTAGGTTTACATTCTTTTATTTTTGTATATTTTGGTTTGCCTAAATATAGGTAGGACTAATATAACTAAGAGCTAAATCTAATCTCTACAAGAACGACCTAGTCTTTACTAGTATTATATTACATACATGACCTGATGTACTTACTAGTAGAAAATACACTTTTATTTTAAAAGTACTAGTTAACATATCAAGTTTTTGGCGCTGCTGCCAAGGATTGCGGTGCTAATTTTAGATTTCAATATTGCTTATAGACTAAGTGTTTTATTTATTATTTCTTAGGTTATAATTAGGTTTAACTAATTTCTTTTAAATTTTTCTATGTTAAAAAAAAAAAGAATAGAAGAAATTTAAAAACATAAAAATATTTTATTTTTTGTTTTATTAGTTTTTATTATATTTCAGTTTACTAATTTTATTTTATTTCTTTTCTGTAGGTCCTTTTTGTAAGAAGAACCTAGAGAGAAGAATCTGTGCCATTTGATTTAGAGATTAATAAGAAACTTGCATTAGCCAATTATTGATTTGAGTATAGCCATGGCTAATGTATAAGTTAATAATAATCATACATTGAGGGAGTATGGAGTGCCTATAATTGGTGGAGCTGGGTATGCAATCACTAAGCCTACCATTTAGGCTAATGATTTTAAGATAAGACCTAAGCTTATTCGGATGATTCAAGCCAACCAATTTAGGGGTACTGTTAAAGATGACCTATACAAGCACATTACAAATTTTATACAGATCTATAAGATGATCAAGTACAATTAGGCATCAAATGATGTAATCGGGATTCAACTATTTCCTTTCTCTCTAAGGGATGAGGCAAAAAGTTGATTAAATTCCCTTCTAGTTGGCACAATTGCAACATGGAAGCAAATGGTAGAAAAATTTTTAGTGACGTTCTTCCTACTAGCCTATACTATTAAGTTGAGAATTGAGATTTTATCTTATAAACAGTATGATGGCAAGTCCTTGTTTGAGACTTAGGAAAGGTTTAAGGACTCATTTAAAACATGTCCATACCATGGGCTTCCTACTTGGGTATTGATTTAGACATTTTATCATGGTTTAAGAGCCTAGTTAAAAATGATGTTGGATGTAGCTTCTGGAGGTTCATTGATGAATTAGTTGTCAAATGATGCTTATAAGTTGATTGAAGAGATGGCAACAAATTTTTATAATTAGTAGAATGAGAGAGTGACACAAAGAAGATCTGCTTAAGGACATGAGGTTGATGTGATCACACAGTTGACAAACCAAGTAGTAACTCTAACCACTCAGGTAGAAAGACTCATGTTTGATCTACATTTAAATCCTTTAGTACTTTGTGAATCATGTGGTGGCCCACATAAGCACTCATAATGCCAAGTATGTAATTCTTTTGCCCCATCTAGAAATTTATGTTTGGAACAAGTCAACTATGTTGACAGCCATCAAGTTAAAGAGAGCTAGGGGGATGTATTATAATACCTTTAATCTAGAGTGGTACTGTAACCCTATTTTTTCATGATAAGATAATGCTATGAGACCTTTTGCACATCCAACAAACATAAGTTATGAGAAGAAGCAAACTCTTGAAGAGATGATAATTGGTTTAATGCAGAAGTAGGATACATAATTTGAAGGCCAGCAATCTGCCATTCATAACTTGGAGACCCAATTTGCATAGATATTAGATAGCTTGGTTGTCGTACAACAAACTGAGCCAAGTACTATAGAGAGAATTGAGGCTCTAAGTGATAAGATAGAAACTTTAAATTCAGTTACTATATAAAATGACACATATCATGATTCGACAGTACCTAATGAAGGTTTGTAGAAGTTGAAAAATTAGCCTAGGAAGTTGCATTTGAGAAACTTGCTAATATGATCATGGAGGGTTTGGAGAGATTAGAAAAGAAGATTAATAGTGTTGTAAGTTTAAAAACCTCCATTGTGCTAGTGCAGAAAGTTACATTGAGGTTAGGCAAATAAGTTGGTTTAAAGGATGTTGCAGTTTCTAAATCCAAGCAAGAGGAGAAAGTGGCATAGCAGGAGTCTATTCCCGAAGTTATTAAGCTCATGGTAAAGCCAAATGTGCCACTAATACCTTATCTAGGAAGGTTGAAAAAGAAGCAAGATGATGAACAATATGCCAAGTTCCTAGATATGTTTAAGAAATTGCATATAAAGATCCCTTTGTAGATGTATTAGAGCAAACACCTTGCTATAAAAGGTTTTTGAAAGAATTTCTTAGTAAGAAGAAAAAGTTAATGGGTGAGAGATGATCATGTTGTCTCAAAAGTGCACTGATGCAATTAAAGACACTCTCCCTCCTAAGTCGAATGATCTAGTTAAGTTTACATTAGAATGCACCATAGGTAATTTGTTGATCAAAAACTTCTTATGTGACTTAGGTGCTATTATGAACTTGATTCCACTTTGGATGGTAAAGAAATTTGGATTAGGAAATGTGTTGAAGAAGACTGAGATAACTATTCAATTAGCAGACTGATCTATTAGAAGACCTCAAGGATTGATTGAGGATATTATGGTTAAGGTTGACAAATTTATATTCCCTATAGATTTCATTGTTTTAGACATGAAGGAAGATTTAAGGATTTCAATCATCTTAGGGAACCCATCTTTGGTAACTATTAGAGTTGTGATTGATGTTAAGAATAGCAAATTGTCACTAAGGGTTAGAGATGAAGAGGTCAATGTGAATATTTGTAAGTAATGGAAAAAGAGAGACCCCCTTGCTAATAAAATTGGTATTGTAATTGATGCTCTACCTAAAGTAGAGGTTGATGCTAGTTAGAATAAGCAACATGGGAAACAAATGAGAGATAAGGTATGCAAATGTAAGCCCCAGTCTAATCCGCCATGAATAAAAGCTGGATAGTCAAGTTGATAACTATTAACTAAGTGCTGGGTGGGAGATAACCCATTATCTTTCTATTTTATTGCTTTTTTTTTTTTTAAGTTAGCTTAATCTTTTGTGTTCAATGTATAGATCATAGGGCATTTAGCATATTGGAGGAATTTGTTGCATGACATAGTTAAAAGAAAAAAAAGGTAAGTATACAACTAGTTACATAACCAAGAGACATAACTGTATCTCTAGTAGTGTCGTTCCTAGGGGCCTTTCTCGTGTATACACAATAGAGTATACGATTCAGAGATACAACTGTATCTCTGGTCATGCTAGTCTTAAGAACCCCCAACGTGCATTTATAGTAGACTACATGATTGAGAGACACGACCATATATCTTGACCATATCATTCCCAAGACAACTTCTCTTCTTGCCTATAGTCACTTACATGACCACAACATATAGTCGTGTTGGCCACACTATTTAAGACAGTACCTAAACTTGCTTCCTCACTTCCACACTTGTACTTACATGATATAACACACTGCCTCCTCTCTCTTGCACTCTCTTATGCACATACACTTGAAAAAAAAAAAAAACATACACACACTTCATTTTCTTCCACATTACCAAGGATCATCACTACTCCACTTCACTTTAAGATCACTTCAAAAACAAGGTAAGTACCCAGATCTCCACTTATTTCATTTTTTTTCAATACTGTGTTGCATGTGTCAATCTAAAATTTTGTTTATCTTCTGAAGCACTACACCTGAAACCTTGTAAGGATGATGTCCCCTGGACCCCTGCCCATAGTCGTAGCATAACAAATAAGATTTAGTTATGACCAATTTAAGTTTCATGAGTGAAAGTGTTGAATTATCGAATTGTCTTGATTTACATGCTTTGTTCTTTATTTTAACACTTAGAATTTTAGTGCTAATCAATATAAATGTGCTATTCATTCATGTAATTGCAAGATTTAGTGATTAAGCATGCTTAGAATCTCTTGTGTAATAATACTTGTGAGGATTGCATGAAGGATTTCTCAAGAACACAACTACATTATGCATGCCCACTAAGTGTTTGATAAAAGTTTCACATGAACTATAGTGTTATTTTTTCCACACTTGGTTATGGTTTTGACATAATTCTTTGTTTTAAGTGTAGGGAAACTTTTAGTCAACAAATATTGACTTAAGACTCCTTTCCCTTCAAATAGTGCCATGGCCCTAAAAGCTAAACTTCAAGTGAAGAGGGAGGAAGAGATGAAGAGGAAAGCTCAAGAGAAGAAGTTGATGATGATGATGAATGGGATGCAAATTTTGAGGAAAATGAAGACGACTTTACGAATGACACCTCCAATTAGGAGGATTTGGCTATTTCCTCTTAGTTTTATTCAATTTGATTGTAATTCATGCTATTAGAACTTGGTTTATTTTTTATTGACGATTTTCTTGCTTTATTATTATTATTATTCTTTTTAGGATTGTTTATTTTTCTTTTCTCTTTTATGTTTGTTTTTCTTTTGTTTGGTGTCTAGAAGTGACTTCTTGTAAGTTTTGGAACTAGAGTTAGGAAGGTCATGTTGGAGATTGCATTTGGAATTGCTGCTTCATAACTTTTGGCATGTGCACTTGAGATTACTCAATATAGAAGGGAGTATTAGTTTTCCTTTCCCACTTTTATATCTTCTACCCCATATGTGTTTAGTTTGATATTTTTACACATATTTTATGGATATTTGGTACTTAATTAGAAAATAGTTTGATTTCAGGCTTTTATGGATTATTTGAGATGAAAAGGAACAAAGTGAATCAAGTTTCACTTGATTTGGACTTAAATTGGAAGAGTTATGAGTTTTAAAGATTGACATGTTCATGTCATGAATATAACAAGCCCAAAATTGAATCACAATATCTAGCTTAATATTTAAAGTTTGGCCCATCATATCTACATTTCAATTGACACAAGCCCATGTGATCGTTAATACAGTCCATGAGTCAATGTCAAATATCTTTACGTGATGAATCAATTTAAGCCCAACATTCTAGTCAAATCAACAACTAGCATGTTCCATTCCATTCATAGCCAAGTGAAGCCTATCTCTAAATTCAATCCACCGTCTATGCATGTGCATACATTGAGGAAAAAACAAGAGCCATTGCCCATTGTCCAATTAAAGCCATGAGTCTAAGAATTGTTAAGATTACATAAGTTGTCCATTAAGCCATGAGGCCATTTGAAATCCGAGAAGCAATTTCGAAGCCATATCAATTTAAGGAGGATCCAATTAAAAGCCTTGTAAATTTTATTTGCGAGTTCAACTTGAGGAATTATTTTAAAAAAGATATACACGAGATATTTCAAGATTTCAATTTACTAGTTCATTGATTTAATCTTTTAAATGTTGATTTCCTATATTTTATTTATTAATTAGAGGTAGATTTAATATTTTATATTAATTAGGAGTAGATTTACATTCTTTTATTTTTGTATATTTCAATTTGCCTAGATATCGGTAGGATTAATATAGTTGAGAGCTAGTCTTAATTTTTATAGAAACGACATTGTCTTCACTAGTATTATATTGCATACGTAAAATGCACTCGTTAGTATAAAATACACTTTCATTTTAAAACTAGCAGTTAACGTATCAATATATAATGTACAATGAAAGTATAGAGTCTCCTATATCTACTTTGTAAGAATTATTAAATAATAAAAATAAAAGAATATTTTTAGCAAGGTTTTTATAGTCAAATAGTATGAACAGTAGTGTCCTAATGGGAGAGACTAAGTTTAAACCCTCTCTTCCCCCCTAAAAGGTCATTGTAATAGTATTTGATAAAGAAAAGAAAGAAAGAAAGAAAGAAAGAAAATTGTTTAAAACTTGATTCAATCTATGATATTATGTTTATGGTTTTCATTGAATGTAATGTGTGTAAACTTACTGTAATGGATTTGTTATTATATATTCTAAGCAAGTAGACTAAACTTTCTTTTAAATTGTAAGGCCGAATGGTATGCCTTCTTTATTAATGTGCTCTTCTATCACTTTTGTTTCATAATGTTACTTTGATCCAAGATGATATGAATTAGATTTGGTAACATGCTTTCCTAAACTCATGAAATATGTACTTTGAAGTGATTTAAATAAACAAGATGTTATAGAAACATAGATGGGTTCAAATCTTTGAAAATTTACCTTAAGATTTTAATATGTCAAAAAATTCAATTGAAAGGTTTATAGGTTTTATAAGGTATAGGTTTCAAAATGATTCGAAAGTGTCATCGGTTTATAGGTTATATAGGTTTTATAAATGTAACCAACTAAAACAAAATAAGATTGCTCATATAAAATACTATCAAAATTTAAGGGTTGTACAAATGCTAAAAAAATTTAATAATTTTTATATGTTTCATAAAGTTTGATGTGATAAAACAAATTCAATTGCCTATAATGAGACCCTACAAAAATTGGTTATCAATTTAAAATTGGTTGGTTTAGAATCGATACATGAAAATTAGGATGATTGTGTTAGTTGTTTGATTGAGCTCGAATTTTACGATAGAGCTTGAAATATTAATAGAAATGACCCCGTGAGTTTTGATTTAGGAAAAAAAAAATTAAATATCACATTATTAGGTAATACATATACTATCTATTATTTATCAAAAACACATAAAATATGCTTCAATAATTGATGAGTCGTTAAAGGTAATATATATATATATATATACACTAAAAATCATTAAATAATATGTAAAATAGTTGGAATGGGTTAGGATACCTAAACATTTGGATAAGAATGATAATTTACATATGGCATGCAAAGGAAATTTCCACCAACTTCTACCCTCTATGTAAATTTAAACTTTCACTCCAAAATCTCATTTGGATGCCTTAGAATCTAGGAAAAATATAGAGAGTATGGGAGAGTTGAGAGATTATTTATAGAAAAATATACAAAAAAAAGTGCAAATATGGATATTAGAAGGATTGGAGGTATAAGCACTAGTTAGGAGTCAACCACCATCGAAGCTTGAAGGAGAGCCACCCCAAACACTATTATGACACACTCCTTGTTGTTAATGGTGGTTGGAACATTGGATGTCGGTAAGTGATGAAATTTGACTTAATTTCGATTAAACTACTAGAAATATCAAATCTTCTTAGAAAATTATGAAAAATTGTATTCCAAACTATTTTTGTATTTAGTTTTAGG
This sequence comes from Lumnitzera littorea, assembly GCA_024138015.1. NCBI lineage: Eukaryota > Viridiplantae > Streptophyta > Magnoliopsida > Myrtales > Combretaceae > Lumnitzera > Lumnitzera littorea. The sequence goes on from JAMXBB010000007.1 coordinate 70,669,933, forward strand.
AAAAAAATATTATTTTTTAAAATTAAGTCTCGAAATATGTCGCTATTAACAAATCGCTAAAAATTGAGCCGATTTCACTTTTGTTTTCAAAAACCTTATTGATGTTGTTTCAACTCTAAAATTTTTCTTTGAAACACTTGTTATATATATTAAAATTACTATGAAATGTTTTTCATGAAAATTATTTTTCATATTTTTATCTATTTTTTTTTTTTTTGCCCTTAAATCCTATTAAAAAGCCATTTATCAAAACATAAATAATGATTTTTCAAGAAATTGATTTGAAATCTGATTTAGGTGATATTTCGGCACATGGTAATGTTGAATGATGTTTAGAGATGAAATTTGTAGTGTTGGGACTATTGGATTTGAGTATTGAAAACTTAGGGTTGATATTTATGATATATGTAAAGTGCTTAAATAATAAAATTAAGTATAGTTGGTTCAAATTGGAGTGATGATGGACTATATAGTGTATTTGGATTCTGATCTTGAATAGAATTATAGGAGAAATTATGTTAAAATATAGAATATGTTTGGATTAGAAGCTGATTCAGAAGTTAAATTAGAGATAGGGTATGTAATAGCACACTAGGAAATTGATTAGAGATTGAAATTAGAGATTATATTCACTTAAGTTAAAGTTAGTTAAACTTTGTGGAATATGTTAGAAGGTGTTTTCGAGATTTATGAGTAAAGTGAAAATAGGAACTGAATTTAGAGGATGAATTAGAGACAAATCAGAAGGTAAATCAAATGCTAGCTAAAAATGAGGCTAACCCTAAGGGACTTAAAACTTGAATAGTTAAGTATAACAAAACCTTAGATTAATGATGACAAGCTAAGTTATAGAATAAAGCATTTATATAGTAGTTATATGAATACTAAAATAACATTTGTATTATAGAAATTATCAGTGAAGGCTTGTTAAGAGACGCAGCATAAGTAAGAAAGTAGGAAGTCAAGTAAGTTTAGGATCAATACTTTACTGTATTTCGGAGTATTATATAATATTACTTGGGGGGCTTAAGATTATATTTGGTTGTGTTTGTTAGGTAACTTGATTGTACGTATGCTTATGTGAGCTTGTTTATGAGTTTAGTTATATGATTCTGGCTTGCTACTCTGGATTGCAATTGTTTGAATTGCGTATATTAATTGATCACCTTAAACTAGACTTAATCATATATGACTTGTAATCTTAATCAAACATGTAATTGCAGCTCATTAGGGAACATTTAGGATTTTCCGACCAAATACTGACTCTTTTGAAAGTGATAGCGATAGGGTATAATGGTCCCTTCTTCATCTTTAGTCGAACTAAGCGATAGAAGAGGAGGTTACGGCAAGGGTAAAGGTAGTGGTTTAAAGGTAGTTGTGGGAGGAGTAGTGACTCTAATTACATAATTCTAGGTTTGGTCATGAGTTATTGAATATGCACTGAACTCCTCAACCTAGGTTAGAGTTGGTGTAATTTCTCTAATCTCATAATAGAGCAGATAACGCCATGCGATTACATTTGTTTGTTGTATTGCATTTAAATAATTGGTTGATAACTTTACTTGTACTTGATGTATAGTCTTACATCTCCATCCTAACTTACTAAATGGTTGGTTACTCATATATTTATAGATGTTATTATAGTTGCTAGCTAAGAAGCGGCATTATAACTACTCTAAAACTAATGACTGCTTAATCTTAAGAAGTGAGGAAATAAAATTGATGTTCTATCACATTTTTGAAGTTTTTGTTCTTATGTTTGAATCTTTTAGTATCATGTATTCCTTAAGTAAGATTAGGTTATATGTTTTTCATACTTTCATAGGAAAATAATCTTATTATTTCACGAACCGTTTACTTTAAAGCGGGTTAGTTGTGAATGCCTTATGTAAATCAATCTACGATAGTAGTTGTACTGTTAGCTTTTATCCTAGGATGGTTTATACGGCAAGACTATTATAACTCTGCTTCTTTGAGGCGTAACAATGACTCTTTTAGAAAAATAATTCACAAAAATCTTTAATTTGTGCTTATTCTCCTTTTTCATTAAATATTGATTTATTTGGCTTTAACTTTATACAATTTGTTCAAATGAGAAAACATTTGAAATATGATAAAAAGGTAATAATATTTAAATAATTCATAATTAGCATTGTAAAAAATTTACAATAGCACTAATTAACCCATATGTAAGGTGTTACGGTCTAAGAGTTGAAAGATAATTGTGGATGCTTAACTCGAGCATATTATATGATAAATGGCATCAAAAGGTAGTTTGTTTTTTGTGAAGGAACTTTGAAGATAGGTTTAGCTTCTCGTCAGCAAACTCATCAGGAGCTAATACTACTTCCTAGATGATGGTCATGGTGAATAATTGAGCTACTAAAATAAATGTGGGGCCTAGTGATAGAGCCAAAGGGTACTTCTAATGAGAAAGATAAGCTCAAAGAGGTCATAGGTAAATAAGAAGAGAATGCTAACCTACGATCGAGAGTAACAGTAAAAATTTGAATCCAAAGAATGGTTTAGCACAGTAGGAGCATTTTAGGAGGGGTGAACCTCTTGTCCTTAATAAGTGGTATTAGAGCAAAACATTTTAGTTGTCATCTAACTACCTAAATATTACTCAGTGTGCCTAATGAGTAGATAGTTCTTATTGACAAGAAAAGACTCTTGTTGATAGAGGAGCAACCACTAGAAAAAGACATTATGGTAAGAGGAGTGACTATAACGTTTACCCCAACTCGTATGGGTTAAGCCTAGATGAGTGATCACTAGAGAGAAAATATAATTATAGAAGGCAACTATATCATAAGTTGATTTGTAGCAAGATCTGCGAATCATTTTTAAATGTACTTGATTACACTACCCTATTACTAGCTAACTTAGTAAGAGATGGTCTTGAAGGGCAGTAAGAGTGATGAGGGCTAAAGGGAACTTGTAGAAGCTTGAATTCCTAATAGAGATGATCTTGAGTAGAGTCTAACACTAATGGAGGAAGGTTTTGGCATTATTGTAGTTGGCCACATACTTACAGAAGTTACCCCACTGAATGGCATATTCTATTATATTCTTCGACTCGACCCTTTGCTGTTGAGGTGGTCCTTCAGGGATACTCGATCCTTATCTTTATTTTTACTCGACCTTTCTAGGTTAGCTTTGTACCTAGTACAAATATTTTCCTCCTAGTTGATATACTTTTAGGCTTTATGCCAGAATTCGCCTAGGGTTTTAGGCTTACTCCTTGTAATTGATTGGAAGAAATCCTTAAAAGGTTTAATATTAGGTTGAGTAGCATGAACAGCAACTTCCTCATGAAGCTGAGGGTTTTCGACTACAGCATTGCTGAATAAGGATACATACTCTCACAAAATCTCCACTTCTTTTTGCTTAATCAGATATAAGGACAAGGTGTCCTTAAGTAGGGGCTTACTAGCCCTAAAGTAGAGATTAATTGATGCGTGAGCTTGTTAAAGGAATTGATAGAGCTCTTAGGCAAGTGGTTAAACTACATTTAAGCTACCTTCCTTAGAGTGCTTAGAAAGGCTTTGCACATAATGGTGCCTCCTAAACCATAGAGGATCATGAGGGTGCAGAAATGAAGGAGGTGATCATCAGGATCACTAATACCACCTAATGGTCCAAGGTAGGAAGCTTATTGTTAGGAGGAAGGACTTCATCTTAGACATCCCAAGTGAAGGAAGGTTTGATGCTAACCATTAGGTCAGCACCATTGACCACCTTGTTCTCTACCTTCTAGGAGAGCCTCCAAAGCGTTTCGTGGAGCTCATTTAGCTTAGCATTTTTAGCTTGATGAGCTCTACATACTACTAACAGGGTAGCCCCTTCATGGGAGTTGGCCACTTGTTCATCACTAGCAAGGGCACGATCACAGTTATTTGTAACCATACCTATTGCTTTGACCTTTAAAGGTTGTCCTACGGTACCTTGCTACTTTGCTTTTGTTATTACTATTGTTGCTACTGGTCGTCTTACCCATTTTAGGCATCCAACGCTTCGAGCACATGAGTGTGCCTACTTCATCTTTCAGCTTCATTGAGCCATTCCTAGAGTACTCTGTTGTGAGCGACGAACTCCTTAAGCATTTGCTTTAAGTGAATAAGACGCCGGTAAAGGGTTTCATCAGTTGGGGGTTAATTGTTGGGATCTACAACACAATAGATGGTAAATATAAGGGATGAGGAAGGTGGTTAAAGTGTTTAGGTACTAGATGAGCTTGTTTTCTACAAACAGTACCAAATGTCGCTTATAGAATCTGGCTAGTAGAGTGATAGGAAGATTAGGCTTTGTGTTGTAACTCATTTGGCTTCCAAAAGAAAACATGTGAAGGTCATTGGGGTATTGTCCAACGTAGCCATTTCAATGCTTAAATTAGCACTAGGTAGTCAAAGGAATGTAAATATTAAGAATGTAAATAGTAGGCTAAGTGCATAAAGTGATTAAGTAGTTTATCGTTAAGAGGTGACTTAGTATTTATAGAAGAGGGCTGCAAGAAGTTAATAGGCCATTAGTAGGTAAGTAGCATGTTCATAATTTGAAGGTAATAGAGTCGTATAGTCCAATGTAGTCCTAATTTGTCGGAGGTGGTTGTTGACCTTGTCATCAAGCCTTATCTTTTGTCTTTCAACCTTGTGAGTTGCTTGGCTAAGCAAGCCATGTAAAGTGCTTAGGCTGAAATTGGCTAGGTAGATAAGGAGGTCCGATTTAGAGAAAGGATAGGCTAGGTCATGGGTCCAGGTAGATTGACGTGGGCCTAAGGGGCCCAAGGCCAAAATGTTCCATTAACAAGATGCATAGTCCTTAGAAGTTGTTCTTGGTTTATCAAAGGTGATTTTAGAGACTAGTACAAAAAAAAGAAGAAGGTGATTTTGGGAAAGTAGGTGGCGATAATGAGCTTGCTGGTGATGATTATGGTTGTGTTTGGTTATGGAGATGCAAATTTGAAGAGAGAAAAGGTAGATATCTTGGCGAGCATTATTATAAAAAAAGTATTGGAACTTAAGGTGATTTCAGATGAGTTAGAATGTGTTTGATTTTTGTTCTAAGTTCAAGAGGAGCTGCAGCATTACATTGTTGGATAAAGCACAACAACGCCATATGTGAAGCTTAATTCTTACTTGAAGTTTATTCCCTTCCTTGATCTATGTTTAATCCTTGATCTAATGGTTTTCAATGTAAATTAGTTAACTTAAATGATTTAGGTGGTTGATTACGACAAATTTGAAAATTGATGAACAAGTGGGGAAAAAAAAATCAAAGAATTGAGTTAAAATATGATCAGGCTCTTGAAACCTTCAATTGTAGGATGAAGACAACTAATGCGTGCATCATACACATCAATAGGGAATGACATGCCTAGTGCATGAAACGTACGTAGCATGGTAAGAAATAAAAAAGGGGGTTTCGCTAGACTCTACATAAGCTAACATTGTATCGAGTGATTTTTCTCATTAATTCTTTTATGTGTATTTAAGTTAACCCATTAATATCTATGTTAGTTTTAAGCCTCAAATAAATATACGGCTGAATATTGGTGTAAGTCCAAAGTTTCTTAAAAGCTATGTGTGCACTATAGGCAATAAATAATTCTAATGCACATATGTAAAAACAAATTTTCAAAATTGAATCAATATGAAAAAAGTTTGAACTATGGTTTATTCATAGTGTGATTTGCACTAAAGTTGATTTTCTTGTAAAACAATTTAATTAAGCCCAAATGAGATATAGCTTAAAGCCACATTTTACTTATATTGATGTTACTTGCACTTTTAAGAATGAGAATGCTACATTGATCTTGAAAAAAAAATTAATAATTTTCACCCAAAACTCAAATCCTATCAAATGCACGTGTATTTTGATACTGAAAATCAATTTCAAACTAGGAAAATTAATTTTCACCACCATGACTTAGTTTTCACCTTTAAAAGAAGATATCCCCTAAATTTTTTATTATATATATTTATTATTTTTTTCTTTTTCACTTATTTTTTGAGTTTTTCATTATTTTTGTCCTACTACTTTATCATCATTATTAATGTAATGAATGAAAAGGTAAAACACAAAAAGGTGATAATTTTTGAAACTATATATTATAACAGATGTGTTTAATATTTCACAATAAATGATAATTATTAATTAAATTATAATGATTTATTTAAGTATATATAACTTGGTAAAGTGTATGCTAATGATAGTTGAAAAAAAAGGTGGAATACACATTAAAGATAAATTGTAAATGCACATTTAAGGATATTTTTTAAATACTAATAAATCTTAGACTTTTGTCTCTCATAATATTTTAAAATTTGCACATATCTTGATTTCTTATATATGTTAGTACAAGTTTGACTAAAACACAAAATGGAAAAACTTTTTCATTTTAGAGAGACTGAGATTAACAAAAGTTGATACATTACATAGATTTTAACTACATATGAAAGGGTTTGCAACCTCAAAACAGGAGTTCCAATTTCCTTAATATTACAACATGAACAAAAGTCTTTATAAAGATAAAACAAAACATTAACAAGTAGCACAAAAGCAAAAACTTTATCTTCAATAAGGGATTGCATCATATTTGTAAGTTGGTCTATTACTTCATTACTTTTTATTGCTAAGTATTCCACTTTGACAGTTTTAAGCTACAATATATTTGCCCTACAAGCATTAATCATGTTAGAAAAATTAATTTTTTGGTTTAACAGTGTGTCAAAAGAATAAGCACCCTGCAGTAGCAAATTCATGCTTAATTAAATTTTTCTTAAGTCCATGGTGTTGTAAAATTGCAAGCCTCAAAAGATTCTTCAGAATTCTGTTAGAAGTATGTCTACTTTCTATATCTTTCTTCCAAATCTCACAATCTAATGTCCCAATCATGTCTTATTAGATGGCTCCCTTGAATTATGTTTTATTAAGGCATATGAGTTTACTTTTAGCTAACCTTTTTGGTAGATACTTATTTGATGGGATCACTATAGACAATGAACGCATGATTGTTTATGCTTCCCATTGTAAACTCAATATTCTTCCACATGAAGTCTAATTGACTAGATTTTTTTTTTTTTTTGAATTGATATTGACTAGATTATAAAGATGTGTCTTTGTTGATCTTGGAAAAGCAATGCATTGCAATCCAACCATAGTGGCCAAAGATGAAGGCAAACCAAACTAATTTAGATTCCATTTGTTTGTTTTTTTTTTTTAACTTTTTAGTGTCTACTCAAATGTTACGTTTGATAAAAATAAGATACTAAAAAAATGGAAACATAATTCCATATATACATCTCATCTAAAATTAAATACTTAACAAATTCCTATAAAGTTGAATTTATTTACCCTTTATCTATATTTTTAAAAATACAAATTAAAATAATCATCTCCAATTTATAAAATATATTTTTTCAAACCTTTTTTTTTAAAGAGTATGTGAATTTTTATTTCCTAATTTTGACACTTGAATCATCACCTTTAACATAAATATGAAACAAAAACAGATAAGATAGTTTTTCAAATACCAAATTTTAAATAAATATAAATCGGATATAGAATAGATATAAATAAGATACAAATAAAATATAGAAAAAAAAAAAAGATAATCTAAATAGAGCTTTTATCTAATCTAAAAAAGATAAATCTACTACCCTCAATAACATACCTTACCACTAGATATGTTCTTAATATATGCTCTATAGTTTTATCTTCATGTTAGCATCTAAGGCAAGAGTGATTTTGATTAGGAGTTTTTAATTTCAACCTAACTCCTAGAAAAATACCATTTTCTAAACAATTTGATCTTAGGACACATATTTATTTACTAAATCTAAATCAAGCTTTTATCAAAATGAATTTCTAGTATTAAATTTGTTTTATGTCATGTTTGATATGAAGGAATGGTTTGGAATAAAGTAAAATAGGATCATGACCTGAACAAAAAATATTTTCTTATGTTTGGAGGTGACTATATGATAAAATAGAATAAAATGATATTAAATGTTCAAATAGAATTATTTATAAAAAATGTCTGTTGCTGTATGATTTTCAAATGATTTTCTTCCTATAAAGTGCAAAGAACTAAAGGTACTTAGGTTAGTCTGGTACACCCACTCCATTGCCTAAGTTAGTAAATGAATATTGGAAGAGATTAAGTGATTAATAGTGAATTATCAAATATCTCTTATAGTGCTTATTTTTTGTATTTATAGGCAAATGTTAAGTGTCTGAAACAACAGTTAAAAATATGATTATTGGGATACGTGGAGACCTCTTGATCAAGTACATTCTTGAAATATAGGAATAGTAGGTAGTTATATATTATAACCGTACCAAGTGATAACTGATCATGTCACTTAAATTCAAATCAAATATAGATCTATGTTACTTAGTATTAGCCAAGAATGAAGTTCTTAGCATGTCAACAACCAAGTAGCTGAGTGAATGAAATTTGACTATCAACAATGCCCTTAATTATTGCATGTTATAATTTCTTTGAAAGTTAGAAAAGTCATTTTAATTAATCCTAATTAATGAAGTGGAGAATGGAATTGATGGAATCGAATTCCCCTTTAAAGTTAGAACCATTGATTCCATAGAATTGTGAGCTAAAATCACTCAATGATTCCGACTTTGAAATGTACTTGCAAGTATAAGGAATGGATATAAAATCTAAAATCGTGATTTTGTTCTAATTTATTCCCGTTTACCTAATATAACATTAGGGTGATGTTTAACACTTCATCTTAGAGCTTGGTTGTAAGGACTAATCTTATGTCCTTCACTAACCTATTAGAGATTAAAAATCTAATTTTATCTTTATTCCTTTGTTGCTCTAATATTTAACAATCCATAATCGATAGGTTTTTAAATCATGTAAGCATATGATCTTGAAATATTTGTCATATTGATCCTTCAATAAGTTTTTAAAAAAAAAAAAAAAAGTACTTGTAGCCCTTTTTTTTTTTTGGTCTAACTAAAGGTTTATTATTTAAACTTAACTAGCACCATGATGAGTATAAGAAGCAATGCTAACAATATGACATCTAGACATATCTGCTAAGAGTAGCTTTCTAAGAGAGAATGGGGTATGAATCCACTAGTCCATAGGGCACATTCTCTTCCTTACAAAAATAGCTACCCAATCAACTATAGAATTATAGTTTCTTCTAACCAAATGAAAAACATGAGAGATATTCAGCTGACATAGAGTATTCTAAGCCTCCATAAAATAAGGATACGAGGTCTAAAAAAGAGCTTCCGATTTTCATGTTAGTGTACGGTATAAATTTAAGCAATTTGTCTCGAAAATAACTTTAGACCACTTATATTCCATCACTAAACTCATCCATAGCCTAAAAGCCTGACACTTGGAAGCTTCAACACCTAGAGCAATAGACAACCAAGCCTTACTAGTTATAAGGCAACTAAAGTGGCCATAAGCTACTACAGCCAAGCTTGAGTCCCTATCCAAGCCTACCTAAGGCACATCCAAATTGATTTTGAGAAAACTTGGATCAGGGGCTACCCAAAAAGAAGATTGCAAATTAGCCATTTTGACCTCCCCAAGTACTCTACCCTAACCTTCTGTCATAACTTTCCCCTTTCCTGATATTTCAAAACTCCAGCCTTTCTTTACCAGGCCTAATTAACTGAGCACCAATGACGTTTTCATGAAAAGTCACCGTCTTTACCTTACCTCGATCACTGCTAATACCTCTTGACGTAGACTCATCAAGAATCTCACTAAATCTGTCTCCATCACTTTGATTTGTCATAGAATCATCACTCTTCAAGTTCTTAATAAAGGTGAGATCTTCATGGATCCATTCAATTTTTGCTATCAACCGTAATGCTTTATATACTATTTCAATTAGAGAAACGTTAGCATGATCATAAAGAGCTTCACATCTAGAGCACCAGATACACTAGCATATCACCATGATCTTTACTTCTATGCAACTATGCTCATATCAAGTAAAGTTCATCATTTTACTACACAACTCCAACCATCTAACAAAATTAGTAACTTATCTTTTAATCATTTTGATTCTTATAAGCCCTGCAATCAACTCCTCTAAGTTCGATTTATAAAATTCAGAGCGATCGAACAAATTGCCTAATCTAACCCAAATTATATGATGAAGTTAAGATTATTAGTAAAAGTGATCTCATAAGTTTAAAATTAGAAAAATAAGTAATAAAATGATTGATTAATATAATATTGAATTTTATGAAAATTGTCCGTTATTTATCAGAAACGCTTAGAATAAATTCCGATAACTAATGAATTAATAGAAATAAATTATATGCGCACTAAAAATCATAAAATAACTTAAATAATATTTAGGAGTATTTATTTATACCATATATGTATTTATATATAGGTAAAAATATGCGAAATTACTTAAAATATATGAAATATGCCAAAATAATGCTAATTAATTAAAGAAATTCATAAATAATTAAACAAAATATAGAAAAATGAGCAAATGTCTAGAAGTGGGGCATAACAACTTGAAAGTAAAAGAAGAAAATCAACCAATTAAAATTCAACAAATAGAAAGTGGAATAAGATAAGATAAGGCTAAATGTCACCTCAATTTAATACATAAGAAATCCCCAAGACCTATATAAATAGTCAAAATTTTTCAAAAACTCATTTAGACAATTAGAAGAGTAGAAAAAATAGAGAGGATTGAAATAAGAGAGTCAGGGTTTAGTGTTCAAAAATTACAAAAAAACTGTATAGTAGGGATAATTGAACCGAACCTACAACCCAACACCAAATGGAATCAAACTGCCACCACCACCACACCCTATACCCACCACTTAGACCAGCCAACACATCCTAGATCGCCACTGGTGGCCGAAAGTCCAAAAGTCCAAAGAGTCTTAAATTTAACCTGATTTTGTGAAATTTATTAAAATTATTAATTTTTTCTAGAAAATTATGAATTTTATTATTAGGATGTTTTATTGTATGTAGATTTAGGAAAAAATATTGATTAGGTTTAATTACATTTGTAAATATAGGATTCTTAAGAAATCATGTAAAATCGAGTATGTTTTAAACTAAAAATAAATAAGTTTAGGAGTGCAGTTTTGGACTCAAAATTTTTTTGTAGATTACTTAGATGATATAAAATAGTACCACGAAGCCAATTTTTAGAAATTAATTTTTGAAATTTTTAAGTGATTTTTAGGCCCTTAAAATATGTATATAATTAGGGATTTTTAGGGTTAATTAATGATTAATTAAAAAATTATTGATTTAATATATAATTATGGATTTTAAGATGTTCATATCTGAGGTGATATGATAATTGTAATATTTAAGGTGATAAATGTGATTTTTAGGGTTATTATGTAGTAAATATAGGTAATTTTAATAATATGTGAAATTGGAATTATGGTAAATATAAAATATTAAGTTAAAATGAATAATATAGTAATGATATTAATACATATTAAATTTGGTATGAAACTTAAATTTAGGTAATGATAAGAAAAATATAAAATTTTCTCATATTAGGACCAAGTTCGGTACACTAAGTACACTAATGAGGATTTAAGTGTACCAAATAAAATAAAATATTGATTTAAGACCAAACAAAATATTTAGGATGCTTGAGTCTAATGTGATTAATTTCACATTAGGATTTGGATTGCATTTTTAGGCTTTATGTATAATATTTGTAATTATAATTGTTTTAGAAACTAAATCAGAACTCGATTTAGAAACCAAACCCTAAACTAACTTAGGATAAATTAATAATAACTAATGTGTATATAGGAAGAATTAAGTTAAATCATAACCTATAGTATATATATATATATATATATATATATATATATTAAAGAATGTATTTATATTATAGGACACACGGAGATGAGTCGCACCTTAAATGAGCAAGCGAGGAGTCTAAGTAAGTTAGAATTAATACGTTGTTATATTTCGAAGTACTAATTTGTAATACTCAGAGGCTTGAAATTGAACTTAATTGTGCTTGTTCAATAGTCAACTATGCGTATGTGTTGTTTCTAAGTAGATAATGTGATTTGATTTACTGTTCTAACTTATATTATATAATTTGTATGAAATGATTGATCGCCCTAAATTGGATCTAATTAAATAAATGACTTGTAAACATAAATCGGATCTGCATAGCAATCCGTTAAGGGAAACCTAGGGTTCTTCAACCAAATATCGACTCCTTCGAAAGGAATAATGCTGGATGGCATAATTGATCCTTTTGTCATCCTTAGTTTAACTAAGTAACAGGTGAAAAAGTCGCGATAATGGTAAAGTTAATGGTTCGAAGATAGTTGTGGAAAGAGCGGTATCTCTATTGTACAAGCTTGGGTTTAGTAGTGAGATGTTGCATTAATAGAAACCCTTTAACATGGATTAAAGCGGGTGCAATTTCTCTAATCTCACGATAGGCTAGATAACGTTACGAAATGGCATTTACTTGAACATACATTACACCTAATAATTTAGTTTATAACCTTGTTTATGTTTGTTGTATAGTTTTAAGTATTATCCCAACTTACTAAGCTGTAGTTGCTCACATCCCTATAGATATTATTGCAAGTACTAGTGAGGAAGCGACCTATAATTACCCTAAAACTAGCAACTACTGGATCTTGGGAGAGTGTGGATATAAACTGAAGACTAGATACATTCTCAATTTTAGATTTATTTTTTAAGCTTTTAGTATTAATTCACAAATTACTCAAGTAAATTATGTTATGTTGTTAAATCTTGTAAATATACTCAGATTGTTTTAACATAAGTATGTATTTTTCTCAAGTTCATAAGTAAATAACATGTTTAATTTATGAACTGTTTACTTCAAAGCGAGTTAGTTATGAATACCTTATATAAATCAAATCTAAAATAACAATTATATGGTTAGCTTTTATCTTAAAATGGTTTGCACAATAAGACTGTTACGACTTTGCCGCTTCAATGTTTGACAATTTCTAAGGTTCCAAACCAAATAAACTCAATCCATGGACAAAGAAGGAGAGCATATTCAGTCTTTCTCTCCATGCTACAAAATCAGCTAGTACTCAAAGAGATATTTTGCCTTACTAAATTGACCATGGTAAGGTAGGAATCATAGAAAGCGTGCCAAATGAAATGTTTAATTTTAGGTAGGGTATTCAAATTACAAACTTTCTTCTAGATTAGGGGTGTAATTTGAAGATACAATCCAATAGCATTAATAATTGGATTCTGACAATTGATTCTATGGTACATAGATATCTTGGTACATTGACCGCTTCTATGAAAAGCCCAATGAAGAGAATCGCTTTATCTTGCAAGAAACAAAGGCATACTCCTAATAGCTTTCATCTCCTCTTCTGAGATATAATGCCTGATTATTTTCAAGTTCCAAAATCTACTATCCTTGTCTATTAGGGAGCTCACCTTTAATGTCGTTATCTCCTCAAGAAGTCTAGATTTGAAACTATAATTATCTATAGTAGTCAACCAACAATCATTCCCAATGGAAACTTTACTACCATCCATTATTTGCTAAACCCCATGGCAGAATAAAATTTCCTTCCCCTCTAAAATGCTAGACCAAGCCCATGAATTATGACTTCTTCTCTTTGCATCTTTGAAATCAAATTGGGAAAAGTATAAGCCCTTAAGTACCTTTACCCAAAGAGCATTAGAATTCTTTTCAATACTCTAAGCCATCTTAGTCAATAAGGCTAGATTATATTGACTTAAATCTTTGAACCCCATTCCCCTTAGCAACTTACTTTTAGTTAGCTTCCTCCAACTAATCCAATGAACTTTCCTCTCCTCTCTCCTTTAGCCCTACCAAAACCTGGCGATCAGCCGATTAACTTCATTACACCATTTAAGAGGAAACTTTAAACAACCCATAGAATAAGTTGGGACTGTAATAGCTAATGCCTTAATAAGAAATTCCTAACCAGCTTCATTTAATAATTTATGCTTCCATCCCTATAATTTCTACCAAAGCCTAAGTTTTAGACCTCCCCCAAATGGTTAGGAAGCTTAGGTATTTTCCAAGGTTGGGGTTCACTAAGATTCCGAGCATAACAGGAACTTGTTTAACTTCCCTTAGCATGTTGGAACTAAAAAACAAGCTAAATTTGTCAAAGTTGACATATTGCCCAAAAACTAAACAATAGGTTGATAAGGTCCTCTTTAGCTTGGTAACCTCCTTTATATTTGCTTGAACAAAGAAAAGTGAGTCATTTACAAATAGGAGATATGTTAGCTTAGGACAAAACTTTTTCAATTTGATTCCTTTTAGTTCACTAGAAGCTTTGATCTTGTTGAGTCTACATCAAAAGAACATCAACAACCATGTTAAAGAGATAAGGAGATAAAGAGTTGCCTTACCTTATCCCCCTCTTAAGCTTGATAGATCCTATCATTCTACCATTTAGAACTAAATTGCCGGAGATAGATTTGATAAACTCCATAACACAATTAACCCACAAACTCCTAAACCCCATTTTCAAAAGAGTAACTTCAAGAAAATCTAACTCTATTATGTGTACTTGTTGCACTTAAATGGTCCCAAATGGTTCTTTTATATGTAGCAAGGCCTAATAAAACGAATGAAAAAAGGTCAAGTTGTGACGGAAAATATTTTCCAGCTATTTTTTTTATATCTATTACAATTAAAACTTTACAATTGTTAAATGTAATTGTAATAATCTTAAAAAGATATAATGCTGCTGACTTATAGTGATATAATATAGTGAAAAACAATAATAATAACTAGAAACGCTCGATAATAGGTAGCATAATACAACTCGCTTTTGAAAATCGGAATCATTTTGATTACTTTCTATTGATATTTTTCATGGGCCCCGTCTCCAACCGGCTGCCGCTAATTATAATAGGTGTGGAAAATGAAAAGAAAAAGGAGGAAAAAAAGGTAATGTGCAAAATGAGCACAATCAAATTGAAATTGAACCGCGATTAACGTGTCAGTGGGACGTCACTTCTAGATGATGACACGTATCTTGCTTGTCTCTATCTTTCGATTTAAGTATCTGCCCAGCTTTTGCTTTCGGGATAAGAAGCCTATTTCAAGCATGGTTTGGACTTTGGAGGACATTTGTCCTGTTTCTTTTTAAGGGTATTCTAGGTGTATTATTAGGGTTATAATCTTTTCGAGTATCTTTTGCCGATCACCGCCGGCACTAGTACCACTTGTGTGTTTAAGTTTCTTATGTTCATTTTAATCATTCTTCTTTTTTTTCTTTAAAAAAAATGAAATATATCAACAAAAACTTAAATACCACCTGTTTGTTTAAGTTTCTTATGTTCACTTTAATCATAATTTTTTCTTAAATATATATATATATATATATATATCAACAAAAATTAAAAAAAAAAAACAAGAGAGATTGTTAAACGTTGAAAAGATTATTGAGTGTTACACCTTATGTTAATGTTTGATTAGTAGAATTGGATAATATAGTACAAGTAGAATATGATAGTACAATTCTATTATACTATATTTAGTCTGTTCAGTACTAAATACAAGTTTTTATAAATAATAAAATTAAAAATTAAAAAAACTGATTATTTATATTAGAAATTATAATAATGTTCAATATTGTGATAGATTTTTAGTGTAAGGTTATTTTTTAAATTTAAAAAATATATTTGTTCTATAGTGTGAAATAGATTTTTTTGTATTATCATATATATGGTACAAATTTTTCAATTTTAGTAAGTACTTTAAGACCTTTTTGTCTCATAACATTATCTAATATGTAGATCAAATAATAGACTAAAGAATTTATCTAATGTTATATTATAAAAATATAACAATAACTGATACTTATATATCTGTATAAATAGTGACTAAAATTTAAAGCATATTTGGACAAAATAGCGGTAATTAATAATATCTTAAAAAACTACTTTCATTACGCTATCATATATTAAAATTTTGTGGACACTTGTGCTCAACTTGTATGCACATAATGTAAATGCATCTTTTCTCGTTAAACTGTTTTTACGTCACATCATTTGCAAGCGCCCGAAGACCTCAACTTAAAAGATCTCGTTCTAATTACGGTATAAATCAGTCTTAAAGCAGATAATACATTCTATCTTTCTTTTGCTTCTCTGTGCTTACCTAATCACAACTCTCGATTGCTCGAAACGACAATTTAGTAAAAGTACAGATTTCACCTTCTGATTCCTCCAATTGTAATCCCTTTATCTTTTCATTATGGTTTTACATCACTACCCAATAAGGTTTTTGGCATGTCGTGACTTAATTTAAAAGAATATCCTTCATTTCCCTGTATAAAAGATTAACAGCGGTTTACTTTTTAAAATAGAATAAATAAAAAATAAAAACATTATATCTTGATAATGACTATTACGAGAAATAGATTAGAAGTTTATATTTTAATGTTTACTTCATGTAAATTTTTATTATAAGAAATATTTATTTCAGTATTTACTTTACCTTATTAATCACAATATTAAGTTGGAATATAAATGAAAATACTAATTTCCCCCTATTTAATCATTTTCTAAAATAATAAAAGTATTTTTAATTGAAGTATAATGAGGTATAATGGTCATACACGATATTAAAATACAATAAATATCATATGAAAATATTAAGACTGTAATCTTGTATATTCTTCAAAAATTAATTCTCCCCATGATACATTTGTTTCTTGGAAAATTTTGTGTATATCTTGATATTTGTAACGCCATATTTTGTATTGTCATCAAATGCTCCTACAGTATCGAAAATGGTTGTGACATCTAACACCAGCTATCCAAAAAGATACGCAATGATGGCCACAAAAAACCATGCTCGATAAGGACTTCTATGAATGTCTATTGTGATATGATTGCATCAGTAATCGACTTATCCTTCGTATTCGCAAGTTGTAATGGGTGCTTTCAAATGATACATGTGGAGCGACCTAGAAGGTGGAGATGGAAGCGTGAATGGTGGATAGGGTAGGACGCTGTATTCTAGAAAGTGCATGTTTGTCTTTTAGAACCATCATAGAACACACTATATAACACTTATTGGCTACCTTGTGAAATGTCTATTTAGTTATTTGTTTTAATTAACAATCTCATTTTAGTAGGGGATATAGCTACATGATAAATAGGGTATAATGTCTCATTCGAATCCCATTTTATAGATACAGGTTTCAAATTTATTTTATAACACATCATAATCACTATGTAAATTCTATAGATATTCTATGAAAGTTATATATATATTTTTCTACTTTATCTTCTTTTGAAATATAGTATAGATACATAATTAATATTAAATTTATGACTATATTAATTGACCAAATAGTAATAATTTGAAAGATTCTTGTATTTATAATATATTTAATTGTAATAATATGAAACTTTAGTAGGTAAAATAGAAAATATTCTTGTAATTAGAAAAGTTCAACCCTTAGCTAGGCCATTTTAATATTTTTTCATATCTTTTCTTTTCAAATCATCAAAATAAAATTTTTATCAAATTATGAAATTATTATATTAAGAATACAAAAGCCATGTACTCGATAACTTTAATAAAATATATTGGACTTAAATTAAGAACTGAGATACTTTTAATACATTTCTAGATTATAATTGATAAAAGAAAAAGGAACAAAATAATGTTAAATAAGGTAGTAAAAAAAAAAAAAAAAAGAACAAGAGAGATCGATAAGACAATAGGCATAAGAGCACGTAGTCTTAGAGTTTTACTATAGGTTAGATTTTTATTGTTTTTTTCTTTGAGGTTAAAAAATGTAATAGTATTAATTTTTTTTAGTATACTAGTATAATTTAATTAATATTATAAGGTGAATACATGATACCTTAAAATGTGTAACTCTGTATACTTTAGAGTACAAGTTCTAAAATGGGTGCACGGTACTCTAACGTTATACTCGTATTCTATTATGTGAGAGTAAGTTCTGAAAAATTACTATCTAAAATCTATCATATAACCTTCTTTATCCACTCAGAACTACTAAATATTATATTTGCTTACATGCTTTAAATCAATATAAGCCTAACATAAAATGAACTAAAACAAAACATCTATAGTGGTAAGTAGGTAATTTCATCATATTAGATATCTATTCATTGCCTATTTGACTAAATAGGTTTCTAATGGGTATAGAGGATCATAGGACTAGTTACTAGTAACAGCTTTTTAGAACTTATTTTCGTATAATAGGATACATGTATAATATCTTTATATACCTTAAAATCTATACTTTGAAAATATATAGGATACGGGTTCTAAGATATCTTATACTCATCCGATAAAATTTTATTAAATAATATACATATACATATATATATATATTAATGAATGAAAAAATGACCCTACCTACCCCACCCTACCCCACCCCTAAACCTAAATTTTGATACATCTCTTTAGTTTTGTGGTAAGGTGGCTTTATGTTGCATCTCTCTTACTATCTTTCTACCTCTTCTTCCCTAAAGCAAAGTGCTAGTTTAAGACTAGCTTGCTCACATTCTATCACCATAAGAAAAATTGTATATTTAGTAACTTTTACTTTGTTCTTATTTACCTAACATACTTCTATTAATAATTGAAACACAAAAGTAGGACTTTAAGCTTCAAGAAGTAAAATAATTTTTTTTTTTTTTTACCCAAAAACTTGTATTTTATTAGTATTTTGTCCTTTTTCTATTTATTCTTTATATGCATGTATTTTTTATTCTTGTATTTTATGTTAGATCTAAACAAAATATTACTTATTTGTGTTTTACCCTTTCACTAATGATTTGGTTTTGGTTGGTTTAAGCAACTTGCAAGAGTTCTTTTTTCCCTTTTATTTTGGACCAAAGAAATTTCTTTGTTCATTGTTAATAAGGTAGACAATGAGCATATATGATGATATATTATTGTGATCTTATTACAATGGATACCATATCCAATTACCAAGGATAACAAATATCATAAAATTATTTGAAGCTATTATACAAGAAAATCCTATTTAACATTAATTTTTCACTTACAAAGTTTTAAATGATTGTCTCTTCCTTTGTTGTAAATGGAAAATTTCTTAATAATGTTTGCTTATTTAAAACTGCAATAAAATAGAGTAGTACCCAAAAATTAGGATGAAATGAAAATCCCTAACAATCATGTAGGGCTATATATATATGACCAAGATCATCATTTCTAGATAAACAATGGACATAAAGCGTGTCACCTGTTCTTAAAGTTTTTTTGTTTTTTTTTTTTTTGGGTAAAACAATCTTTTTCTCTAAACCTTCATACTTTTTACATGATAATTTTCATTTTAATTTACTACATGTTCCATAGGTCTTAATAGATATATATCACATAAATTTAAAATAATGAGGGTAGAAAATGTTATTTTTTTATATCACATGTATTGTTATAGGTGTCACAAGTCTTGCTACATGTTTTATGAGTTTTGCTTATAGAGGAACTTATAACATCACATATAAATTACTTTTTTTTTTTTAATATTATATAAACTTGAAATTTTTGGAAAGATAGAAAAAATTTACTTGTTTCACAAGGAAACAAAATCCAAGGTGGTTTTAAGGTATTGCAAGGTAGGTTTTAGTTATAAAATTTGAAAACAAGTACCTTACATGATAGGATATGGGTGAAGTCTCACACCTTTCCCACCATGTATATGCTCACTTTAAGTTATATTAATCAAAAGCTATCACTATAAGATGCTTTTCTTCCCCTTTATAGTTTCAACTATTAAGCTAAGTTTATGCAAGCTAATCTTTTAAAAAGACTTCTTGATTCATCGGTTTTTTATAGGCAAAACCGACCCTCTATTATATCCTATAAAAACATGTAATCGAGAATATTATAGTGAAAAGGATTAACGTTTTGGGGTGAGTTCACATGAAAATCAACATTTCGAAAAGTTCAAATAAAATATCAATATTTTATAACATAGTTCAAATAAGGGATCCAATAATTATAAGATTATAATTTGATAATTATTCTATAAAATTATTTAAACCACTTTATGAAACAACAATCTCTTATTTGAATATTTCGAAATATTGATTTTTTATTTGATCCATTTTGTAAGACATTGATTCTTGATTTAAAATTTTTAAAACATTGATTTTTTATTTGAATTTACTCCTAAGTTGCAACTCTTCTAAACATAATCGGAAAACTTTGAGCCATAACTTAACATGTAACTCTAAGTTGTAATGCACATCATGAAACCTACATGACTAGACGAGATCTTATAAGAATCAGGATCTATCACATTTTGAGTAAACATCCTTACTCTATAATTAACTTGAAGAAATCTAGTAGATTTCATAATGTATTTCCCTATTGGAAGCGAGCGGATCTAAGAGTTACTACGTGATATCTAAGAAATTCAATCAATAAAAGTTTGAAAAGGAAAATAATCCTTAAACAAGCCCTTAAACATTTTCGTTATGTACTTCATCATAAATGGCACCTTAACCTTCTTAACTTTACTTTATGAATTATTGGCTTCCTTTATTTTGAAAACACATGACTGAATACTTTTTCTCTTTTCCCTTTTAGCCAACATATGACTAAGCACCTTAACTTTTCCAATATGCATTTCCACCATGTTTAATGATTTACCCTCCTATAAATCAATGAAATTATTGAAAAATAAATTAGTTCTATCATAAAAAAGAAAAAGAAAAAGACACCAAGATTAAACCCTAAGAATTCCTTAGTTGGCATGGAAATTCTTATGGCATTCAAATTAACTATGGTGGGTGCCAAATGGTGATGGTTTGATTATGAGAATAGGGTAACTAGTGGTCTGATATCCATACGCCATAGTGGACATACAAGAAAGCCTTATGTGGCTAAGCCAATTGAGCCTTTCGATGCTTAAGTTGGCAAATGAAGGAAAGAAAGGAGAGCATCCATCTAAAAAGAGAGAGTTAAGAGATTTGAGGTTGTAACCTTTTCACCATTGCCTCCATGACCTATTTATAGGACATGAGACTTACTTACCTAGGACACAAGATAACTTATGATTGGTTAAAACATGGTTGGTGTAAGACATGTTGTAAGCCCTTAAGTTAAGTCAAAAGATCGTAAGATTAAATTTAGAACACAAGGTTTAGGACGATCGGTTAAAGGATCCGATCAAACTCGAATTATAAATTATGGAGAGAAATATTAGTAAAAATGACCCCGTAAACTTGAATTTAAGAAAATAAGTAATAAAATAAGAGACTATAAAATTTTCAAATTTTAAGTATAATAATTGCCAATTACCGAAAAGGTGAAAAGTGTAATCTAATAACTAATAAATTATTAGAGATAGATTATATGTATACTAAAAATCATAGAATGACCTAAATAATAATGAGGAATGTTCACATATACCCCACATATATTTACGTGTAGATAAAAATACGCGAAATTACCTAAATTGGCCAAAAACTTAGTAAATAATTAAAGAAAATTATTAATTAATTAGGGAAAAATCAGAAAAAAAAAATTAGAAGAATAAAGCATGATCTAAATCTGGTCGTAGCAGGTCAGGATCTGCAAAAGAAAAATTACCTAATTAGAATTAAGCAACACAAAAGCCAAAAATCAAGAAAATGGGGCAATGTCATGTCTAATTAATGCATATTAATTACCAAAAATGTCTATAAATAGGAGAAAAATTCACAGAACTCATTTGGGCAGTGAGAAATTATAGAAAAATAGAGAGACTCGAAAATTCAAGAGAAAATCCAAAAAATAAAAAAAGAAAAGGAAACTGTGCAGATAGGGCTAGTGAGCCAGACCCATACCTCACCATCACCTAGGATCGAGCCACTACCACCACCCCACTCCAGACCCACTGTCTAGGCCGGCCGATAAACTTAGACTAGGTTTGGACGGCCAGAAAGCATTGAACTGGGTGAGTTCCATAATTACCTCGATTTTGTGTGATTTCTTAAAATTAGTTATTTTGCCTAAAAAATTATGAAACTTGTTATTTTGAGGTTTATTGTATGTAGATTTAGGGAAAAATAGTGATTTAGTTTAATTACGTCTGAAATTATAGGGTTCTTAACAAATTGAATAAAATCGAGCATGATTAGAACTAAAAATAAATAGGCTTAGGAGTATAGTTTAGAGCTTAATTTTTTTTCTGTAGAATGCTTATGTGATATAAAATAGTGCTATGAAGCCATTTTTCTAAAATTAATTTTTGAAATTTTTAAGTTAATTTTTAGCCTCTAAAATGATGGAAAAATGAGCTAATTTTGGGTTAATTAGGTGATTAAGATACTAATTACTGATTTAGATAGTAATTAAATGTTTAGGAATGTTAATCTCTGATGTGGAAACCTAATCCTAGCCATTGGAGTATTAAGTATAGTTAATTTAGGAAATTAGGTAGTTATTGCAAGAAATTAGTAATATGTGAAATTGAAAATTAATAAATCTAAAAAATTAGGGTTATTTAGATAATATTATAATAAAAATCAGAATAATACTAAATCTAAAATAAAATTTAATTTTAGGTAATTGTATAAAAATGTAAGATTTTCTCACATCGAGAATAAATCCGATATCGCAATTAAGATTAGCGTGTACCAAATAGTTTAGAATACTGAATTAAGACCCAATAGGATATTTGAATACTCAAGCTTAATGTGATTAATTTCACATTAGGATTCGAGCATATTTAAGACTTAGGAATCAAAACTAAAATTTAATTTAGGATTCGAATCCCGAAATAGAGTACAAAGAATCATTAGTACGTAATAGGTATACATGGAAAAAAAATGAGTTAAATTATAACTTAGAATATGAATCCTTAAAGTATAAGTACTAAGAAGAGCTATTTATATTATAGGACACTTAGAGACGAATGGCTTACGACTAAGTGATCGGGCAATTGAGGAATTCCAAGTAAGTTGGGTTATTACTTATTATAATAGAGTACTATTTGTATGGTACTCGAAGACTTAGGATTGTATATGGTTGTGATTGTAAATAATTTACGCATGTGCTTAATGTATCTGAATTCGTGCCGAAATTGTGATATGATGGATTTTGTATTATGATTGAATTGGTGTGAATTGTTTAAAAACCCTAAATGAAATTTAATCTTATTTAACTTTAATGACCTAAAATATCATGCATTGCAACCCATTAAGGGGTCATTAGGATTCTCCAACCAAATACCGACCCCTTCGAAAGGGATAGCGTAGGATTATATAATGGTCTCTTCTTCATCCTCAGTCAAACTAAGTGATAGGAGAGGAGGTCGTGGCAAGGATGAAGTCAATGGTTCGAAGGTAGTCACGGGAGGAGCAAGGTCTCCATTGCACAAGCCCGGGTTTAGTTGTAAGCTGCTGCATAACATAGAACTCCTCAACCCGGATTAGAGCAAGCGAAATTTCTCTGATTTTACAACGGATCGGACTATGTTGTGCGATGACACTTGATTATTGCATTGCATGAAATTAATTGATTGATAATCTTGTTTGTGCTTATATGCATTCATGAGTCTCCAATTCAACTTACTGAGCTGTAGTTGCTCATACTCTTATAGATCCTTTTGCAGGTCCTGATCTTTAAACTCTTCAAGTAATATGCCGCCTTACAATTACCCGGAGGTTAGTCCTTTTGAAGCTAGGGGTGTGAGGATCAATCTACTTAGTAATGATGTGCAACTAGAGTGTCCTTGTAGTGAAGGATGAAAGACTGATAGTTATTATGTAATTTAGTTAACTGTTGTGTTTATGTAAAACTTCCTAGGAAACTCTATGGACTTATATATAATTATATATGTTTATTAGAAATTTGTAATATTTATCATAATTGTAGTTTAACTGTTAATCGGACTGTTTACTTCAAAGTGAGGAGTTGTCGACGCCTTGTGTAGATTATGTCTATGGTAGACACTGTAAGGCTAGTTACTATCATAGAATGGTTTATACGGCGGGACTGTTGTGACTCTGCGACTTCGGGGCGTAACACATGTATGCATGGTATGGGAGAGGATAGGGTTGCTTTATTAGTTGGTTAACCTTAGGAAAGGCGGTTATCACATCTGAAGTAAGTGTAGTTGTCACATCTAAGGCATTGGAGGACACAAGCCATACCATAAATGTCAGTAAGCATTTAATAAGGAGAGAGAAAGAGAAGAAGAGGTGCTAAAGGCTTCAAATTGTACCTCGAGCACTTAGAATGTGCATGAGGGTTGGGGTTAGCACTACGTGGTAAGCTTAGATCAAGGCGGCTCGAGGACTAACGGGTCTTCGTAGCATTAAGGCCTGAGGAGTTGGGATCATAGAAGGCATTAGATAAAGTCTTCAAGGGATCTAAGGAGGTTAGGGTAGAAAGGTGCTTGAGATAGGTTCGAGCAGGTTATGTTAGCTTATACATAGACCGGACAAGACGATCCATTTGGTAGGGTCTAAGGAGGTACATTCGAGATAACTCGAATAGGCTGCTTGACTTAAGTTAGAGTGAGCCTACGAGGAGGATTGAGCAAGTCAATCTATTGAAGGGAGTTGAACTCTTCGACCTAAAGTAGTGCTTGGAGATACCTAAGCAAGTAAAGACACTTAGACCTTAGCTTTGTGAGCTTAAGCTCATAATGGCCCATTAATGCCATCGTACCAAGTGGCTCATATGGGTGACTAAGTGAATGAGACTCACTTAAATTGCTGCCATTGACCTTCCATATAAAGCGTAACATTTACATCTTATGGTGCCTTTTTTAGTTGCCTTTTTTCATTTTTTCTTAATTTTTATTTGTTATTATTATTTTTTAGCTTTATATTTTAGATATGGACAAACTGCATAGGTGCCTAAATGCACTTTGTTGAAATTAAAAATTAAGTCACACCTTTAAAAAGTAAAAACACAAAGTTCATGTGGCATATAAAGCTAAGAAAGTGCAATTCACTGATCTCTTTGACCTCATATCATGAATAAAAGGGAAAAAATTCAATTGGTATTGAATAGTATATAAGTATCAATAAAACTTAACATGTGATAATAAACAAACGTATATTTTGGAAAAAGTACTAACAATGTTTTCACTATAAAAATTTTATTAATATTTACACACCACTCGTCCATCTATATAATATGTTAGTATCATAAAAGTTTTTCTCAAACAAAACATCCCTCTTGTCTACAGCCAATCATCAAGACCCGTTCAAATAATGAATATTACTATAAGGAGCACTTGAAGAAGACATGGATGAGGATGACTCAGAGATAGAGTGCAATGAAAATGATTATTCAACGTAGAGGTCAAAATAAAGCTAAAAGAGGTTAGTAAAAGAACTCTTACATGCTCTAAAAAATCCTTAAATAGAGCGTGTTGGAAAAATAGGCTGATAGTAAAATTATTAAAGAGGTCTACAACAAAGAATATGTGAAAGATTTTGATGATATTAATATATTACATAGATTGATTGGACATTATCCAGAAATGATAACAAATGATTAAGTTCCAATTCTATGGAAATGGCAATCAAACTTTAAAGGCTCTGGAGACTGGAACTAGTCATACAACAGTTAAGAGTATGCATTCTTATTTTTTGAATTCCTGATGGGATTTTATTTTCTCCTAAAAATTAGAAATTACCAATGGGATAAAGATTAATGATTTGAATATACATCTCACGTATCATTAATCTTGTTAAGTTATATACCATGTTCAAACCATAAAGGAACCCACCCATACTTTAACCGTAACATTTTCGTCATTCTTGAAATGTTTAGTTTCTAACTATTTTTCCCAACCGTGTTACTTCATTCAACATTAAATTATTGTTTTACGAAAAAGTCACCTTGCATAAAACTTAGAAGCATTCACATTTCTTCTTTAACTCTAAGCATGGGCATATCCTCTTTTTTCTTAAGTCGACTTTTCCTTTTTCGATAATTTCGTGGGTCGCAAAGGTGGACCAAGAACATGAGTAAGCTACTTATGTTATCACATAAAATATGAAATTCATAAGTTACCTTCCTATTTACCACATCGTCTTCTAATTAGGAGAATAGAATTTGTACTCGTCTTCTCTCTTTTTTTATAATTAGTTTTCTTTAATTATCTTCATTTTCGAAATTTTATTTTCGTTAAGACATAGCTTTCCGGTTTCCATTTAGTGTTTTACATTATATTATATTATATTACATTACATTATATTATATATATTTATGTAAGTATGTACATTCACCAATCATGTACTATTATATATGATAAATATTTAATAACAGCCTACAAGTACGAAATGAAGAAATAAAAGTTTTGCATTGAACGACAATCTTATGTAAAAAACATGCCTTGAAGTAAGGGTGAGACAATATCATGTTGAAAATGGTATAAAATAGTGCTAACATACTGCATAGATGAATTAATAATATATAAATATTAATAAAATTTTAATACATAAAAATATAAATAATAACTCTTTAAGACTATATATCATTATTGATATTTCTATGTCATTAATTTAAACAGATTGAGAAAGACCGTTAGCACTATGTGGATCACTCTCCTTATATCTACATATTAACTAACTGCTTAAAGTTTTTAAAACCCCTAAAAGAGTAAGAGATAAAACGTAGTGAAAATAACCTCTACCTACAAACACATTCTACGTACAATATCATTTACACATTATCCGAAAGAAACAAATGCTAACTGCAGCAACTCAATTTTACGGTGGCATCAAAACAATATTTATCTCTTTTATCAATTCTTAGCATGCATCTTATCAAATAAAAGTCGTCTCATCAAGAATTCTCGACATTGGTCATACTATTTATAGTCAAACCATGGATCATGTATTTGGCCCTGCATTAGGCAACTAATAGTTGAGAAGGGATCAATGGGCAATACACACTATATGGATGCATATTTGGTATGTAACTTTAATGGTTTTTGAACACATGATAGTAATAGTAGGTAATTTTTTTTTAAAAAAAAGAAAATACTATTTCTATTGTCACATGTTCAAATACTATTGGTAATTACCCTAATCACTATAATTGGCTCTCTTTGGTTTCCTAACGCAAGAGACATGTAATACCTCGAAACTCAAAAAGCCACGACTCTATCACATTTCAACCTTAGAGATAGACACACTAAGGCATCAAGGATCCTGGACCCTATCTATATTCCACATGATGCATAACATCTACCAACTCACATTTAAATTACCCATATTATAGACAAGGAGTGGAATGTTAGCTACTCTAACTCTAAGTGTAACGTCATAATCAATCTACCTAACATAACTAAAGGAGCATATAGCTCAACATAATCTCTAAGAAAAAAGAAAACACAAATAAACTAGGAGTCTTTTAGCTCTAGGCAAATAATAGGAATAAACAACATAGTCCCCATGTCTAGAAATCGACAATAAAGTCTCAACTTCCAAATCCACCACTTATAGCTACTCTAATGCCCCATTCACTTGGGGTAAATTGGAATTTCATTCCTCCCCAATTCTTTATTATGGCATTTACTTTGTTTTTTGTCTTTGAATTGTAACCTTGTATGAATCCTTATTACTTAATTTTAAGTAATAGGGATTCCTTAACCTAACTAAAGAATAATGATTTCTTACAAAATTTCACATATATATATATATATTAAAAAATAATCTTATCATAATTTAATGATTGCCACCACCACTATTGCTATTGCCACTGCCACTGCCACTGCCACTGCCACTATTATTGCCACTGCCATTGCTACTATACTACTACTACTAATGCTACTACCACCACCGTTAACGCTATGACCATTGCCACCATTGTTGTTGCCACCATCGCCATCAACCATACCTTCAACATTGCATACCGCTATTATTGACCACCATCACCATCATTGCTATTGACTACCAGTACTATTATTAATAGGAATTAACCTTTGACTATATCCAAGTCGAGGCAGTCTTCTCGAACTTGAGGCCTATTAATGATTGACGAGGCTAAACTGAAGCCAGAAGGATGAGAGGGAGGAAGATAAACTCTCGGCATCAAGTCTGTTGTTAGCCAAGGTGCTAAGATATCACAAGACCAAGTACTCGAGACCAAAGAACCATTTGGCATAGCACCAAAAGACTTGTGCCCACTAATTCTAGAACTCAGTAATTATGGATTGACCTTTCTAGTGTCTCAGCCAAACATTGCAAGACTTTGGGGATTCCTTCCCAAACCCCTACATCCAACTGCTAATTTTGTTAAGTTCGGATACTACTCCTTCCAGGAAATACTGAGTAACTGTATGCCGACTTCTTTTGTAAAATGTACAGTTTTGTATTCTTATACATATTTTCCTTTATTTTATTTATGGGTTCAATTCTTTAGAGTTTAAGGCATTGTACGTTATTTACAATTTTGCCACTAGGGTTTAGGACTTGTTATAAATAGAAACATTTTTACACATCATAGATATGAAGACATATGACAATATATATATATATGAAATTAGACAAAAAGGTATATTCATGAGTTTGGAATTTTTTCCCTTTTTGAGCAAGGCTATTCTTGAGCTAGCATTTGAAGGATTATCGAGTATAGATTAAGCTCTTTAATCTCTTCTACATTCTTATTGATCTTGACCTTAAGATTATGGTGATCTCCTTCATTTAAACTGGTTAGTGAGTTGCATCTAACCTTCATTTGAATCTTGAGTAACATTTAGTGTTCATGAGTTGTATTAAACCATATTTCGAGTTCAAACTCCTGATTATGTTTGTGTCTTGGTGCGTGATATCTATTCATATTCACTATTGAAACCAACTATCTCATTCCCTGTTTGTCAAACTCATTCAACCCATTATGGGTTTTTTGAGATGTGTTGTTGTTTCTTCGATCCTTATCATCTTAGTATCAAAGCTTTGGGGAGACACACGTATTAGTGTTCTTCAAAGTTTGATTCGTGGTTTGTACCTCTCTGTTAATCATTGTTTTATAGTGTAGTGAGTTGTTCATAGTAGTTGTTTGTCAATAGTAGTAGTTGTAGAAGCAGAGTAGCGATTGTTTCTAGCTTATTGTAATTGTGATTTGTTGTTTGCTCAATTTTTCAAGAAAATTATTGTACGGACAAGAATGTTAGAGGATAGTGTTAACAACACTAGTGATAGTCCTCACGATAGCTTGAGGCGACATGTTGACAACTTTAAATATCAGATCTAGAATCTCACTGATTCCATCCAGGAGCTTACTCATTTAATTAGAGGTCGCAAACGTAATGGCCAAGATAAAAGAAGGGAGTGAACACCCACCAGTGGAAGCAATTCCAATGAGCTTGATAATAATGATCGACAGCTAAGAAGAGCTATCAAGTCTAGAAGAAGAGAACACCATCCAATGCTGAGAACAGGTAATGATAGGAGTGTTGACTCTAAGTTGAACCAAGAGCTTGGAGAAGAGAACTGAGGTCGAAAAGAGATGTAGCCGAGCAAAGCTCTAACAGAAGTAGCCAAATCGAAGTGAATTGACTAACTCGGAATACAAATGATGAACCTCGAGCACCTAGCCGAGGACTTAACAATATCAAGCTGAAACTATTGACTTGAAGAATTCCTTAACTAAGTTGCCTGAGTCGAGAAGTTCTTCGAATGGTACGAGTGTGATGAATGAACAAATGCTAAGCTGGCTTCATTATCCCTTATTGAGTATGCAAGCCTTTAGTGGGATAAGTTGGTTACCAAGCGAGATACTAAAGGAGAAGAGCCAATAAGAACATGGAGGCTTATAAAGAGATTGATGAATTAGCACTTCATGCCGACTTACTTTAAGCAAGAGATGGTCCATGCTTTCCAGTACTTGAGATAAGGTTGAAATACTGTTGAAGAGTATTTATAAGAGTTTAAGACCTAAATGACGAGATGTGAGATTGTTGAGCCATAGAATCGTACCATTGCTAGGTTCCTAAGTGGACTTCGAGATGATATTGCTGACAAAGTTAAATTGTAGCCATTCAACTCTCTAAATGAGCTAATTAATTTGCAATTAAGAGTAGATAGGTAGAGGAGAAGAAAGCATTAGAGGTCGACTAGCTGACCTCAACAAGGTAGCCCTAAGCCTAAGAGGTATGCTGAGAGAAGGCAAGAAAAGAAGATAGAGAAAGCAGAGCTTAGCCGACCCGTCCATGTTGAGAAAAGGATTGTCAAGAAAGAGAATACATCTGGCAACAAGGCCTGAGAAGTGAAGTGCTTCAAATGCTTAAGCTACGGACACATTACTTCTCAATGCTCGAATAAGAGGGTCATGGTCTTGAAAGGCGAAGGACCTAATGCTTAAGTAGAAAGCCAGAGTGACAGGAGTTTGGAAGATTAGTTGATAGAAGAAATGTCTATCCCAAGGACTTAGATAAACTCCTAGCTATGGCCATATAAGTTGACTTGAAGGCAAATCCCAGACAAAGGAAAAATTTATTCCATATGCAATGCTTAGTGAATGGGAAGACTTGTTCCCTGATTTTCGATGGAGGACACTGCACCAATATTGTCTCTATTGAATTAATAGAAAAGATGAAATTGCCGACCTACCCGTACCCCCGAACTTATGGATTGAAGTGATTTAATGATAAGGGTATGGTCCACGTGCATAAGTAAGCTCGAATTGCATTTAAGGTAGGATAGTACGAAAACGAGATTGACTTTGATGTGGTCCCAATGAATGCCACAAATTTACTTCTTAGCCGACCATAGGCATTTGATTAGAAAGTGATCCATGATAGATTCCTTAACACCTATACTGTTCGAAAGGATAGGAAGGGCTATCTCTTAACCTTGATGAGCATCAAAGAAATCCAGAGACATTCAGTAGCCATGATAAAACGAAAAGGGAGAAGGAGCTTATTCGGCATCCTGGCCCGTACTCAATACTTAATGTTGAGAATGACTTCCTTTCAAACCTACGGTAATGATGGGAATCAGCCTCCGACTATATCCAAGTTGAGGTAAACCTTCTCGAAGCCAAGGCCTATTAATGCTTACTGAGTCCAAAGTGAAGCTAGAAGGACGAGAGGGAGGAAGATAAACACTCGGCATCAAGTCTATCATTAGCCAAGGTGTCGAGATATTACAAGATCGAGTACTCAAGACCAAAGAACCACTCAGCACAAAACCAAGAGACTTGTGCCGACTGATTCTAAAAGTTGGCAATTATGGGTTGACCTTTCTAATGTCTTAGCCAAACATTACAAGACTTCAGGGACTCCTTCTCGAACCCATACATCTAAATGTTGATCCCATCTGATTCAAATACCACTCCTTCTAAGATCGAGTAACTGCATGCTGACTTCCCTTGTAAAATGCACAATTTTGTATTCTTATACATGTTTTCCTTTATTTTATTTATGGGCCCAATTCTTTAGGGTTTAAGGCATTGAACGTTATTTACAATTTTGCCACTAGGGTTTAGGACTCGCTATAAATAGCAACATCTGTACACATTAGAGATATGAAGACATACGGCAATATATATACAAAATTAGACATAAAAGTATATTCTTATGGTTGGAATCTTTTCCCTTTTTGAGTAAGGATACTCTTGAGTTAGCATTTGCAGGATTATCGAGTATAGATTAAGCTCTTTAGTCTCTCTCGCATTCTTATCAATCTTGACCTTAAGATTGTAGTGAACCCTTCCATTTGAACCGGTTAGTGAGTTGCATCTAACCTTCATTTGAATCCTGAGTAACATTTAGTGTTCCTAAGTTGTATCAAACCCTATTTCGAGCTCAAACCCCTAATTGTGTTTGTGTCTTGGTGCATGATGTCCATTAACATTCATCGTCAAAACCAACTATCTCACTCCCCGTCCGTCAAATTCATTCAACCCATTCTAGGTTTTTCGAGATCCGCTACTATTTCTTTGATCCTTATCAATTATCATCACTGCCACTATCCCTACCACCACCTATTACTTTAGGATTGGTTAAGAAAGAAAATAGGCTAAAAGTAATTTAGTCATCAAAATTCTATTACGTATCTATTTTTAAGGTATTTGTAAATCTAACTAAACAAAGTAATAGGTATTATGCTCTTATTATAATCTTTAGGAATTTCAATTCTATTACATCCTCATTCCATTTGGTGAAGTAAACGGGCCATAAATGTATCTTGACCTATCATTAAAGTAATAATAATCTCCATCCTCGTCATAATAGTAATAATCATAATTGGAATCATCTATATAATAATCAACCATATCCCCGTACCTTAAGCCTACAGTTGAAAAATATAAACCCCTATAGGGTGAGTTAAATCCTAGTATAAGATATCATAGACATATGCATGATCACACGAGCACAATACATGCATACACTAGTAACATTAATGAATACAACAACCAACTGATTTAATCTTTAATTGCTTCATTAGCTAAGCAGTACAATCTCAGCTTCTAAAGACTTGGATTGACTTATGACCACTATAAACAAGCAGTATAAAATACTATGTAAGTATTGGTATTGGGTTCTTCCTAATACCTAAGTAACCCTCTTAGATATAGCTTGGTCATCTTAATGCGGGACTTCACTTAGGATAATGTCACGTAAAGATCTCTAAGTGCTTCACCGACACTACTAGACCCAACTAATGAGTGGTTAAAACTAAGTACAAGCAACATACTTATTTAATATCCAAGTTTATTTTAAATCTGGTTAAGTTAACTCCCTTAGTATGTACAACAAAGCATCCATGAATTCGGTACCTAGATTACAAGTCTCGTTGACAACCAAATCAACCATGCTCCTAAAATGTAAAGAAACTTAAAATCAGATCCTTGCTCAAACTATCTCCAGCGACCACTCATTTCACTTAAAACTCCTACTAACCTTCCCACGCATACTAAACACTATACATAATATAGCTTATATAATTTAGTAATAGCTAGTACATATAAGTATAAAATACATAAAAGTTAGATGTTTAAAAGTGTATTTATATAAATATACATATGCATATGGTAGGTAATTAAAATATTCTTTTGAAAATTACATACAGATACATAGACATAGACACAGACATAGATACAAACACATACACAAACACACATAGAGATAGACATAGACATAGAGACAGACAGACAGACACACACACACACACATACACACACACGCACGTATGTACGCATGTACACACGTATGTATGCACACACGCACGCACGCACGTACGCATACATGCACACATGCATACACGCACACGTACACACACACACACACACACACACACATATGCATGCATGTACGTACGCATGTATGCATACACACACGCACAAATACACACACACATACATTGACACACACACACATGCGCACGTATGCACATATGTACACATGCACACACACACACACACACACACACAAGTGGTAAGCTAGTTAGGTTTATAACTGGTAGGTCGGTTTTCCCCAAGGGCTAAATGGCCATAATCACCATCAAAACAACTACATCGAATTAGTAAACCGATTCCCCTTTGATCATGTGGTAAAGTTTTACAATTTGTCGAACTCGATACAACACAACACCCTTTGATTTTCTAACATTTGACCACCCGAAACTCTAATCCCAACTTGCAAAAACAACCATGATTTCGCTAGAAATATTTCACAACCACAACTAACAACTTTTTCTCTTCCAAAACCTCAAGAATTCCAAAAGAACTACAATTTGTAGCCAACAAAGAATTACAAGGATAAAGGTACTTACTTGAAATCTTAAGAAAAACACTTTTTCTAAACATGAAACTAACCTTTCAAATGTTGCAAGAAAGGAGTTCTTCACATCTTACATACCATTATCAAGTAAAATGAAAAATTTAATAAGTTTAGGTAAAGAACTTACTGAGAACTTGCATTTTGTAAGTTTTCTTATGAAGGAATGCCTAAAACCAAGTCAAATAACTTAAAACTATAATAAAATGAGATTCTTTGACATTCGTTTCATCAATCCTCAAAGAAACGAATTTTCATTGGCAAAGATGTGAATGACTTACTAAAAATCACTATTATCTTGCAAAAACTTAAAGTGTCTTTAGTGCCTTAAACTCAATCTGAAATTATCTTGTAGTTTTAGAGGGTCTTTGTGAGTTTTTTGCCAACAAGGTAAAGATACATTATGAGGGGGTGGGGGAGAGATGTGGAGACTAAAGATAGGCATCATGGGAGAGTATGGTTTTGAATTATTTGATTTCCCTTTATGCTCCTACTATCCTTTGTTATGTACATGCCATACCACTCCCTTACTTTATATTTTCCTCCCTTAAATATTTTTTTATTATATATTTTTTTCTTTTGTTTGGTTTTTACAAGACATATTGTTGGTAGCCCTTGACTACTTAGTTCGAGTGGTTATGAACCTATGTGCCATTACCAAAATCTATATTATTGACTTCTCAACTTGTAAATAGTCTCCTGTAGTCGATACACCTTAGTATACAAAATATATATTAGGCAACTAATAGCCCATACAATCATATCGCTAAGATTTTCCAAATCCAGAGATCACCCAACAACTTATCTAATTAGAATAGTTATGTAACATAAAGCTAAAACCGAACCTAAGTTGCCTCATCCCAACTTCCCTACTCATATGTACACTTACTATTGTTGGTTAGTTTACAACTTACATACTCAATGTTAAACAAATTATGGCTAACCTAATAAAAAATTTTCTAAAAGAAAAATAGTGCTACTTATGATCAAATCTATAGTCCTTCATATGGCTAAAATCGTACCAAATTGTGTAATGATATTGTTGATAGGGTATTTTAGATATGCACCCTAAGCTCTTTAAACTTGGTTTAATCTCTTATCATAAGTCAAGCTCAATGCAATTGGGATGTCTTCCATAGAACCAAAGCTAAGTTATGAAGTAGAGTTCTACTTGAATAAGAGAAGACCTCTAAGCCCCTAGGGACTTAGGCTTCAAGGCTTAGGTTGGCTAGGCTAATCCATGGAGTTCGAACCATATCATGTGAGAATAGTTCAATATAAACCATAAGTGGACAACCGAGCTAACCTATGGAGCTTAAACCACATCGTATGAGAATAATTTAATATAAATGGCAAGTGGACAACTGTTTCTGGCCACTTCCATAAAATCCAGAGCATGTTAAGGGATTGTGATGCGCTTGCTAAGAATAGCTTAGCCTCATCTTCTATAAATAGAGGATGGAGCCTTTAAGTAAGATGCTTATATTCCTATACACTTTTAGCCTACATTATGGTCATTTTTCCTCTCTCCAACATATTACTAACTTAGGTATTGGAGTGGTTACACTAAAAGAAAAACCTTTGGCATTTCCTTTGGCTTAACATATGCTCTTTTCAATCACTTACTCAAAGCCCTCAAACACCTTTCCAATGTGCTAGAACAACATGTTCTAATTTGTAGAGAAGATTGAGCAACAATTTCCTATTTTATCTTATGGTTTTAGTTAACTCTTTTAACCTACCTTCACTTTATCATTATAGTATTATCTTAGGAATCTTCGAGGAATTTAAATATTAATTTTATTTATTTATTTATTTTTCTGTTTCTTCATTTTCTTATATTTTAGCTCATTTCCATTTTTCTTGACTGAATTATGTCTATTTGGAATAAGGTTTGTGGTGGTAAAAAATTGTATTATCTAACATGTAATTATGGACTATTTGGATGGTTGCCTTTAGTTAAGAGATTTTATTTCTTATATTCTTTTCATCAACATATATTATCTCAAGTAATAACTCTTAATACCTTTATAATTAATTAACAACTTCCATAATCCTTCTTAGAACATTCCCTATTACCTATTCAGTTAAATCTCCATACCTTTACCTACATAAGTCTAAATTTCGTAACAAGTCTTAGCCTCAAATCTCTATGCCATTATTTTCCCTACCATTTCATGCAAGTGAACCTTATTAATAACCAAAAAATTTTACATTAAGCAAGAATTATCATGCACTTGCTCAAGGACTAACATGCATTGAGAGATTTACATCATGCTGCCCCATTTTTATTGTTCCAATGTTATCCCATTCAATTGTGATTGAACATCTAACAATTTTATACTATATACTCTTGTTAAGTTGTTTAGTTTGCTCAGATGTCAAAATCATAATTGGTGGTGTAATGCCTCGAAATTTATGGGTTATAGTCATGTCACATGTCAACCTTAGAGGTAGATATGCTAAGGCATCAGGGATCTTGTAACTTATCTAGTTTCTTGAAATAATTATAAGTTTTGCCAAACACGCATTAAATGAAACCTTCAACAAAAATAAAGTGAATGGCATACATACATACATACATACATACATATATCATTCAATCTACTAAAGAAAATCATGACCTATTACAACCTATGAAAATGAAAGCAACAACCAACAACATTAGCTAGGGAGTCTTACAGCTCCAATAAGTAACATAAAATAACATGACCAACAAGAGTCATAGGCAACTCTACCTAGGAGTTCAACAAGCATCACCATAACTTTACATAATTGAACATCATAATTAGAAACCAAAAATAGAGTCTCAACTCTCAACAAAATCAAGCTTAACATCTATGTAACTTAACTTATCATCAAAATAGTAGTAGTCTTTATCCTCATTATAATAATAATATCTTAAGTCATCATAATACTTAACGAATTTATTTTAACCTGCACCTACAATTGAAAAACATAAGTCCTTGAAAAGTAGCTATTGCCTAGTATAAGATACTAAACACGCATGATTAAGCAGCTACATACACACATGCATAACAAGTACTAATATTAATATGCAACAAATGCCGATTATTATCTTTAATTGACAAATCAATCAATCATCACAATCTTAGTGTCCTAAGACATGAGGAAACTCATGACTCCTACAAGTAGGCAATATACATATATACAATTTAAATATTGGTGTTAGATCTTCCCTAACACCCAGTAACCCTCCTAGAATCTAAATGAGTCACCCCAATGAGGAATTCCACTAGAGACAATGTCATACAAAAATTATTAGGTGTCTCATCAACCACACCAAACCTTACTGATGGGAAGAACCAAGCACATACAAACAAATCATAACTAATCTAACTTTGTATTTAGTTTGGTTTAATTTAACTACTCTTGCATGTATGACTAACAACTAAGTATCCTATACCTAACTCCAAAGATTCATTCAACAAGTACTCTATTCTACAACCCAATAACAAACTAAATAATTAGTTTAGGTCCTATTCTAAACCATTAACGCTATCTCTCACTCTTAACAACTGAATAACTCCACTTATACCTCAAGCCATTATAACGATCAAGAATTATTCATTGAAGAAAAGTGAATTTTGAAAATATTTTGATTTGGAAAACTTGTTAGAAATGTTTTAGGAAGGAAAACAACGTTAGAAAAACAAGAAAGAACGAGTTGGGAAACTTCTATATGATGTTGCAAACATGGCAATGGGATGCTAAGGTGGCTGGCATCCAAATGCCAATAAGAACTCACATTCTATGAGTTTTCATATGGTCAAGCATCCAGACATTATGCACTTAGGTATCTAGATTCTAGTCACAATTTGCAAATTTATACAAGTTGTGATGCGTGACTTTGTTCCTCTAACATCCCAACTTTGAATAATTTTTAAACATCCACTTGAGAAGGTTTTCTCGACACCTTAACTAAAAAGAAACTTCGTCTTAAATAGCCCTCAACACCTACAACAAATTTTTCTAACCTCCCTCAAGAATCAATACATCAACAACAACAACTAAAAAAAGAACTTCAATAAGAGTGAATGCTTAGGATCACTTATTTGAGCCTTTGACAAAATAATACACAAACTTGAATCTCCACCTCTCAACCTCTACAAAAATGGACTTTCCTTCATGGTTCAAATCATTCTTTAAAGAAAACTAAATTTCTAGGACAAAAGTGAAGAACTTACCAAGACCATTCACCTCTTATGTACTCTTGGTGAGAAAATACCTCAAAACTTGAAATTCAATGCTTAAAGGTTGCAAAAACAAGTTTTTCTACAATTCACTACACCTCTTTGAAGAAAAATCAAAATCTAAGATGGTTAGGTGAAAAACTTACTAAAGAACGATATTTCATAATTTTTTTTTTTTAAGTTACTTTGACATTGAATGCTTAAAATCCTCAAATCCAAGTTAGGGTTAGCATTAGGAATAGTTTTGTGAAGTTTCTACTTTCTAAGGTGAAAATATGTTATGCGGCAAAAGAGGAAGATATGGCTAAATTTAAAACAATATGGGGGGAGTTATGGGATAGTGGGGGTTTTAAATCCCTTAATGACTATTTTGTCCTTGCTTTCCTAAATGAACTATTAGCCATACCAAGCCTTAATGCTTCATTTTATAATTATTTATTCTGTTTTATTTTTTCTTATTTATGGTTTTTACAAGTGGAGACATAATTGAGGCATTAATTTTAGTTTTAAATCAAAATAGATTACTTAGCAATAGAGATTGGGAAATGATTTAACCTTTTTGTGCTTTACCAATTGAAACAATAATAGCACTAGTATGATGTAGTTTATCCTAAGGAGTTGATAAGAAAGATAGAAGGAAAAATTTTTCTTTCGGAATATCAATTATCATATTAAATTTGTGCATATGTATATATATATATGTGTATGTGTGTATACACAGCTCTAATAGGATATTGTTTATGTTAGAACTTAGAATTAGATCATGCCAACCATTAATATAGACAACATAGGTTGCTATCATTATATGCAATAGCACTATGGTATTGAATAGCGAGGACTAAAGTCTATGCTATACCTTATTTTGCCTAGACATAATTAGATGTATGGTATTTGTGGAAAATTTCATTCACATTGCTATCTTTAATTTGCTGTCTCAATGGAGTCTAAGAAATTATGATTAATTATTTAATAGTTTATATAATAAATACTTATCTTTGATTTGTTTAATTTACCAACTATTAAATTATGATCGATAGAAACATAATTGAAACACCAATGTTTTTTCTTTCTTTTTTTGTCAACTATAAGAGAGAGGAAGGATTCAAACCTTGATTTATCTTAATGAGAAACTAGTAACGATGTCATTAGGCTACAATGGCCTTAGCTCGAGACACCAATGTTAAAATTGCAATTTTCCATACCATGTATTTAGTTATTTACTCATTACACCTACTTCTTTCAAAAGTAAAATTTTGGATATTTTAGGCTCCATCGCTTAATGGTGGTTATAAAATTAATTAGATTGTATATGGTAAACACCTTCCATCCATACTATTCATTCATGGGATGGGAAAACAAGTTTGTTCCCCTTAAGTAACAAGTTGAAATTTTTCCTAGACAAAAAATTATATAGATATATTTTTTTACCATTTAATTGTTTGTTTCACAACAAATTTTGTCTTGTTAAGATAAGAAAGACAAAGACTTGTTGAGTAACTAAGTTCCTACTACCAAAAAGCTTAAGAGAGAGAGAGAGAGAGAGAGAGAGAGATGGGAAGATTAAGTAAAATGCACATACTTAATATCTTAACATAATGATAAATAAATAACTACAATATGAAATTTATAAGATAAGCTTGAGATACTCTAAATGAGTGCATAAAATAAATGAGGAAAATTAAATAATTTAAAAGGAAACTAACATAAAAGTCTTCCTGAAATAAAATCTACATAAATTCCATTCGAGATTTGATAAATAGGACTATAATTTTTTCTCACGATTCACTCTAATACGAAATCGCTTGCAAAGAGAGGAGAATCAAAGATAGCACGTAACATGTTAAGTTCTTAACATAAATCTTTTGAATTCATAATCAAAACATAAAATTAGAAGTAAGATTATTATAATCGTAAAATTTAGAAATATTAGAAATCCTTAAACTTGGTTATAAATTTAAGGAAAAACTATAGCTAATAATTCGTATTTAAAACCTTAAAGCATGATATAAAGCTTCAATTGTCAAGTATAAAACAAAGTAAAAAATCTAAGAAGTTTAATTTAAAAACTTAGAATGGCTTATAGACTAAGGTGTTCAACCTCTACAACCCTGAAACTCAATTCACTTTGGGAATATAAAAATTGAATTAAGAAATAGTAAGTAAATTTTAGAGAATTAAGTTGTAAAATGAAATTGTAAGGATGAAAAATTAGAAATATCCTAAAATTTTAAGATTGAACCCTAGAAATCGTTATCTAAAAACTAAAATTAATAGGCAACACTTAACTTTATTTTTTAACCAAATCCATGATTATGAAACATGGTGAAAGATAATGCAATGTATTATATGTAATTGATGTGGTTTCTAAATATAATCAATGCGAGTGGAACTAGCTATATTACTTAAAGAGCATTGATACACAAATCGAATATTTACTACAAAAAATTGAACTAAACTTATAGAATGCATACACATGTTTTCGTTGTTACAAACTGTGGAATAAAATTTAGCCAAATAAATGAATTTCACTATTTCCAAGACATTCAGCCAGTATTTGCAAAATTACGTGGGCCTTATTAACATTTTTCTTGGTTAAATTAATGGAAATTTCAATAGAAGTTAGTAAGAATGGTACGTGAATTATTATGACTATTATAAGTATATTTAATAACTGTAAAGTAAATAGAGCAATAAAGCTCTATAATTGTTAGTTATATGATTAGTTAGCATGTTAAATAGTTCTTAACTAGCAGTATAAAAAGCATTAAACATGTATAAAATATTTCTTCATTCAATTGAATATTTTTTATGTCTTCTTTTAACTCTTTGTTCTTCCTTATTCATCTTCCTCTTTTATATAAAACTTGATATGGTATTAAAGCAGTAATTTTCACAAACATGTCATCTGTTAGGAAATAAGATAATCCTTTGAGCCCTTATTTCCTTTATCTTTGCAAGAATAGCTCTTGTTTCATCAATTCTTATAGGATGGAATTATCATTCATGAAGTCGTTCCATGAAAATGGCTTTGCTTTTCAGAACTAATTGAAGTTTGTTGATGGTACTATTGTTTAATGTAAAAAGACAAATCAATTGTATCTTATTGGCAAGAGGTGTAATATGATGGTTCTATCATGGCTCATACATTCTTTATCAAAGCTAATAGTACAAAATGTTATATGGATAAATGTGGCTTATAGGGTGTAGAAAGATCTCTAAGCTTGATTTTCTCAAGGTGTCTCTTAGAGAATTTCTAAACTTTAAGAAGAAATCTTCAACTTTTAACAAGGTACTCTAATAGTAATTGAATGTTTCACTCATGAAGATTTTATGGGATGAATTGAATGTTTTAAGGCCATTGCCAATCTATAATCCTAGATATAATTGCAATGCTTTGAAAGTCATGAAACAATACTTGGATAATGATCAATTATTAGGTTCTTGAAAAGACTTAAATGACAATATTTCATAATAAGAATGCAAGTGTTGTTAATGGATTTATTATCCAGTATTAATAGGACTTTTCGCTAGTTTTGCAACAAGAAAGATAACTTAGTTCAACGATCAATCAAAATACTAGTGAATCGAATATGTTTGATACAAGAGTTGTGAATCAAGGAGCAACTAACTATGTAAGTCAAGGAAATAATTCTTGAAAATTTGTTGGATATGGTGGAAATAATAAGAAGCCTATTTGTTCTTACTGTAGATTTATTAGATGTACAGTTGATAAATTTACAAGAAACACAGATATCCATCTATTTTCAAAGGATTGAAAGCAAGAAAAGGTAATTAAGTAGAAGCTTTTTTGCAAGAACAATTCCTATCTACAAAATAACAATATGATAGGTTGATTAAACTTCTTAATAACTCTGTAAATACTTCTTGAAAACAAGAGTAAACGAATATTGAGCAACAATCACAAGTTAATGTAATAGGAACATTATTTCTAGTTGAAATAGAAGCTTTAACTTAAGGTATATATTTTTCATTTAACTTATTTAGTAGAGGGTTAAATGAAAAATCTTGAATTTAGACACTAATGCAAGGGACCACATCACTTGCTTGTTGGAAAATTACACAAATTATAAAAAAATACAAGATATATTTGTCAAATTACCCAATAATTCACAAGTCAAAGTTACTTATGTTGGATCAATTCAGTTAGCTGCTTCATTATTGTTAAAGGATGTTTGTATGTTCCAAAGTTCAAGTTTAACTTGATATTTGTAAGTAAACTAATGTCAAATGATGATTGTTGTGTTTTGTTTACGAAAAGTAACTGCCATATTTAAGACAATCAAAGATGGAAATTGATTGGATATGTTAAGATTTTGGATGAATTATATCAATTTCAATTGGAGCATTAGAGGTCGATTACATCGTTAATAAGAAGTTCTATTGCTTTAGTAAACTTTACTGTATATAAAAGTTAGCTTTAGCATTATAGGCTAGGTTAGATTCCACTCAGTAGATTGCTAATATTTTTAAAGGAAAATCAAAACATTATTGTAGATGATTTGATTACTCCATGTATTGTTTGTCATTTTGCTAAATAGAAGTGATTGCCATTTCCAATAAGTATAGCAACTTCATCAAGTTGTTTTTATTTGGTTCATATGGATATATGAGGTCCTATACCTATATTTACTTTACACAATTAGCATTATTTCTTAACTATCATCGATGATTATAGTAGAGCAACTTGAGTATTTTTTATGAGATTCAAGTTCAAAGCAAGAGCTTTATTACAAAATTTTGTTAATTTATTGCATATACAATTTGGGATTAAAGTTTAATGTATAGGCATAGATAATGGATAAGAATTTAATCTTCTCAATTTTTTTTTGCTTTTGAAGGCATTAAGCATCGAAGGTCATGTGTAAAACCCCCTTAATGAAATAACATCATTGAAAGAAAACATTAACATATAATGCAAGTAGTAAGAGCACTTCAATTACAATTTGATTTAGTGCTATAGTTTTGGGGTGAGTGTGCTTTGCATGTAACTCATCTAATAAATAGAACTTCCTCTATTGTCACAAACAATAACACTCCATATCACTTCTTTATAAGAATTTACCTTTCTTGAACACTTGAAGGTGTTTGGATGTTTGTTCCGGTAAAGAGAAAATTTTACAACTAGCTTCTGTTATTAGTATTGAAAACAATGTTGATGCAGATGCTGATGTACAACCTACACTTGAAGAATCAATTACTTAGATAAGAAAGTTGTGCTTATGGCATTTAGGATTCTTTTTTTAATTGACTCTCTTTTTCTTTTAGTTGTCTCTCTTAACATCTATGCCCTAAAACAAGACTTTATATAGCTATGTTAAAATATAGAAATAATAACACGTGATACAATATATTGTAGACACCTTAATAATCAATAAAAATATAATACTTAAGTAACTACTAAAAATATAATATTACTTGCTTTAATTCATTCCAACATAGTACAAAGCTTGTTTAGTTGCAAAAGGTTACATCTAATAATTTGGAATAGATTTTCCTTATACATTAAGTCCTGTAGTGAAATTAACAATGTTCAACTGTTGCTCTTGCTTGCTACTTGTCACAATTGGTTTTTACATCAATTAGACATTAACAATGTTTTTCTCCATGGAGATTCAGTAGAGAAATTGTATATGTCATCACTTGAAGGTTTTGAAGCCAAAAATAAAAATGAGGTTTATCACTTAGTTAAATCCTTATACAGACTTAAACAAGCAAGTAGGCAATAGCATGTAAAGTTAACCACAACGTTGCTTTCGAATGGATTTCATCAGCCTTAAGCTGATAATAGTCTCTTTTTACATAACAGTGATGGGAATTTTATTGTTTGTTAGTTTATGTTGATGACATAATTGTTGCAAACACATCTATGGAGTAAGTTCATCACATTAACAAGTGTATACATGTTACTTTCTAGATTAAAGATTAGGTGGAATAGAAATATTTTTTAGGTTTTGGAAGTTCTAAAAAACAAAAAAAAAAAAAAGGCATTAACCTTTGTAAATATATATATATATATATATATATTATTGAGATTTGTTGAAAGATATAAGTTTTATGGAATTTAAACTAGCTTCTACTCCAATATTACATGATTAGAAACTTATCAAAGATGACGATTCTTCACTTCTTATAGATTTGACCTACTATAAGAAGTTAATTAGATGATTATTGTATCTCACTCGTACTCATGCTAATATAATGTT
This sequence comes from Lumnitzera littorea, assembly GCA_024138015.1. Lineage (NCBI taxonomy): Eukaryota > Viridiplantae > Streptophyta > Magnoliopsida > Myrtales > Combretaceae > Lumnitzera > Lumnitzera littorea. The sequence goes on from JAMXBB010000007.1 coordinate 70,714,121, forward strand.
TGCTGTATAATTACTCTTATATTTCTTAAACAGTCATACTTAGAAACATTTAACTATAGTACATTGAGTACTTAGGTATCTTAAGTCACCTTTAGGCTTCATGTAATGATATTAGAAAATTAGTGATTAGTTATTGTATTTTCCTAGGCGAATCCTTAATATCTTAGCAATAGAAGAAGCAATTGACGGTATCCAAATCATCATCAAAGGTTGAATATTGTGCAATGGTGATAACAGTATGTAGAATATAGTAGTTTATGTACATTCTTTAAGATTTGAACATTAAACATGACAACCTTCCTTTGTTGTTTTCTATCGACCAATTTGTAATTTATATTGCAAAAAACCTAGTATTTCATTAACGTATCAAACACATAACATGATGTGTTCTTGCCTCAATTTGGAGCACCTACCTCGAGTTGTGAAGTCTTCACCTCAGTTCGCCCCTCTAGCCTCGAAGACTTATGTTTTGCTCTAATTAGATGGAGAGCCTACTACTCAAGTCAAAGATGTCGGACCTTTCATATTCTACCTTGAAACTGTCACACTCACCTTTACTTAGAAGGTAGCTTGATTGGATATGTCACACCTACTTAGCCCTTGCGCCAGTTAACTTAGACATCTTTACCTCAACCTTATGTTAGCTCGAACATCTTCACCTCTAACTTTTGCCTAACTAGATCAACTTCACGCTTGAGAAGCATATCTTTCCCCTCTCCTTGCCTTCATTATGGCAATGAGACTACCGGGGGGGTGATAGGGCCTTTTGGGTATGGGCTCTTTAAGCTAGTTTTAACTTGATGTGACTCATTGTCTATGATTGACCATTTTTTACCTAAGCCTAGAAAATGGCCTGATCAGCTAAAGGAAGCCTCTAATAGCTAGAAGACTCTTAACAAAACTGAGAGACCAAGTCAAGCAACTACCTACTACATATCTAGAGCACATAAGACACCATGATCTTACTTCCAATACTTGTGGATGTGACTTTTCCCACTAACTTCTCTTCAACTGTTGGCACCACTCCTCTATAAATATAAGACCATCATTAATAGTAAACAACTTGATACTTTGCACACTAAAGCTTACTAATTGCTCTCAAGCTCTCATACTCTCAAAATATTCGCAATTGACTTATGTATTGGAGTGGCTACTTTGGACAACCCCCAGCGTTCTCTTACTATGCTCTCTTTTGCAAGCTTCACCAATTATACGAAGCCCAATTCCTCTTTAACTAATACTGGTAAGATCTTTAAGATGATAATGTGGATATATAGGTTGGTTGTTGATTTTGTAGAATGTTAACTAATATGAGTTAGGGAATTCAAAGGGAAATTATAAATGGGCTACACTAGACTAGGGGTATTGGTAATGAATTCATTATGAGATAATTAGATCTTAGACTATTGGGATCAATAGATCCACACTAAAATCTTGGGATTTACAACTCCATACACATTACTCATGGGACTACTACAAATTTCAAGAATGACTTTAGTAATCACATGATCTACATTTTCATAAATGACTTTAAGGAGCCAAGGATCCACTTTTGAAAAATGAATCTGGCGATTTGCTATATATTTTCAAATGTAGTTGTTTAATTAAACTTAATGCAAAGTATATTAATAAATGTGGATGATTCATCTAATGCAATGAAATTATAATTGATTTTTACACTGAGGATAGAAATCTAAAGGTCTACATTTGTTTGCTAAGGTTATTATAATATAGTAGTAGATAAACTAAGTTTGAATCCCATAACCACGAGCCCCCTCCCCTCGTACACACTATTGATAACAAACCAATAAATACAGAAGTGTAGTAAGTACCATAAATCTTAGGTCATCTCATTAATATAGAAAAATTAATTAAGTTAACTTAATAAAGTAATTACATGTAATGTAATATAGAAGTAAATGGATAAAGTTTTAGAAAAATAAAAGAGATGAAACTAAAAATAAAAAAGAAACTGTTCCAACTATGTCAAAGCTAAGAATGGATAGAATGACCATTTTGTAATAGGTAGGTCATGACTGGCTTTTGAAAGGAGGTCATTTGACCTACTTGTGGTGGTGGGTAACTAGCAGTAGATAGTCACTTACCACCTTAAGGGATCTAAAAAAGGCAAAAGAAAAGAAAAGTGAAACTTAAATGGGCTTTACTTTGATCACGTTACCCAAATGAACCCTATTAGGTTTCATATATATATATATAGTTTGAGTGGTGCATTAAATAACTCGCTTTCAAAAGTGGGTTGCAACCTACCTGTTACAAGGTGCCCATGCAATCCTTTAGGTGGAGATTGGCCACTTCCCTCAGCCTTATGATGGTTGGAACTATTTTTTCAACTTCTAGTTTCTTTCCTTTTCTCTTTTCAATATTTATGAATTTCTTTTATCAATTCAACTATTTCTAATATTTTATTATTTTATTTAAAGGAAAAGTACACATTTAGTCCTTAACATTTACCTATTTTTCTATTTGAGTTTTCAATCTCTTTTTTCATCTATTTAAGTCATTAATGTCTCTAAAACCATATAGCAAAAGAAGTTCTGTTAAATAATTTTTTTTTTAGGTAAAATCCATTATAAGTGTCAACTTTAAATTGATCCATAATATAATAATTTAATAATGACAATATTAAAAAGATTTAATTATATAGTAAAATATGATAAAATTGTAAACATAAAAAAAAAAAAGAAAATTGATATAAAAAGGGGTAGAAAAATTTGTACAAACCCTATCCACCTTAATTGACTATATTAAGGCTAAGCAAAAGTTAATACACGCCCAAGATGACAAAATATATTAATTGAATATTTAGCAGAAGTCCTATTTTTATAAGGTTTTAAAAATGGTAATGACTTAAGTAATAGAAAAAATAGTTTGAATACTCAAATAGAAAAGCAAGTGAACATGAGTTCTAAAAGTGTACTTCTCCTTTAATAAAAATATGTAGATTGATGGAATTACTCCACATGGTGCCTCCCAATGGAATAATTAATGTTGTTAAAGAAACAAAAAAGGACATGTTTACAAACATCAAGGACTTGAATAAGGAAAAAAAAAAGTTTAGGGCTCAATTAGAAAAACAGAGGCATTTTGATGATTATAAATATATTTTCTCATTAAAAATATTTATATATATAATTTAAATACAATGAACTTAAAATATTAAGTTGAATTCTACATCCTCAATTGTCCGCAAGTAACAATTATCAAAATTTCCAAAGTCCTCTTAGTCATAAGTCAGTGGATAGCTATTGCTTCTCCCATAATTAAGTAAGTTATCTTATCTAACTACATGCTACCTCTTAGCAACGGCCCTTAAAAAAAGGCAAGTGTAGAGGGTCAAATTTAATATTGGGCTTCAAGCCCATTAATTAAGTAGATTTGACTCCTCGAGCTAAGGTGATAAGATCTGAGAAGTCAAGGCCATAAATTACCAAGATGATTAAAGGAGATTTGACATGGTAAGCTTAGAGTAGGACCTATTGAATCGGTCTATCTAATCCAAACTTTCTTGGTTTGACTCATACTAATAAAATATAAAGTCCTTTATTTAAACTTAAACCTATGGAAAAAATCTCATTTGATACCATGTGTAAAAGGCTTTAATCTTAATCATTAATTACTATCATGATTTGATGGATGTGATCTACTTTCATTTCTTATAAATACTCTATTTACATCCTCATTTGGATTAGGAAAAAGCCCTCATTAACGCCGTTACTCTACCAGAACCTTGTCTCAAAGATCAAACACTTAAACACCTTAAAAATGCTACCTTATTCTTTATCAATTTTGGAGTTTGATACCATCGCTCTCCTCCACTTGTCACCATATGTGTTAGAGCCTTACTAAGATTGCCTACTCCTCCTCCCTACACTTCTCTCCTGATCAACTCACATCATGGTACCTCCAAGATGAAGACAACTTAACCCTATTGATGGAATTTATCAAGAGTAAAATGCCATTACTGTGACCAATGACCAAAATCTACCTACGGCTAGAGGCATTAATCAAGGTGATGGCATACAAGAAGTTGTCCTTGATAATGTGCAATTAATGCGTAAGTTGTAAGAGACTAATTCGAACCAAGGTAAACTCATAGCGATTTTCACTCAATGTGCGCTTGCTTTAGCTACCTTTACTGCTATACAACAAGGAGCAACTTTCTTAAATCCTTCAAATGTGGTGCAATAGTACAACCTACCTAGCCCTTCTGTTGTCAACGAGCATGTCACTCCTAGGGTTAAAGAACAACTTCCTATTATGTAACTTATAGCTATGCAAGATTCATTACTTGAAATAAGGAATCAAGGAGTTCAAATTGGAAGCCCGTCATCCTCATGTGTTATACCAGTATCACAATTGTTGACTCTGTGCAACCAACACCAATGAATCCCATGTCTGCAAGATCTAGACCTGTGAATCTAGCACCCATGCATCCTACTCCCATGATGTCACTAAGGGTGAAAGCATCTACTCAAAGAGGTTTATTTGTGACCCAAGAAGATTTGGACATGTATTTAAAGGAGATACAAGCAAAATACATGGTGGGGATACCAAAACTTAAGCTTCCATATCACTAATGCATTGCCACAAAGTTGTACCCTAAGCATTATATTAATTTGGAGTTCATGCTATTTAATGGCAAAAAAGAAAGTACCAAGGAACATTTATTGAAATTCATCGAGATACAAGAAGTATATGGTCTAGATGACGATTTGAAACTAAAAGAATTTTTTAAGTCACTCATTAAGAAGGTGTACACCTGGTATGTTAATCTCTTTCCAGGGTCAGTAGATTTATTGGGTAGTATGTGTAAGACATTCTAGGAAAAGTTCTTCTCTATAGAAGAGAGAGTCACCCTTACTAATATGAGAAGGATTCGACAAAAGTCCAAAGAAGATCTGAAGATCTTATGGACTATATCGAGCGCTTAAGAGAATGTTCACTAGATATATAAGATGTTTGTAATGAGAGGGAGTTGATCAAGATTTGTATCCAAGGAATGTTTCTAGAGTATGCGGTTTATCTTAAAAATCTTTTGTTGGCTTCCTTTACTACGTTGGTTGAGACCGTATGAAGGACTAACAATTTAATGGAATGATAAAGAAATGAAATCAGGAGATTTAACAAGCATGCTTCATTTATAAATGCAACTTAAGGTGAGTCACCAAGGGGAGCAAATAAGCACAGAAGTGATAAGCTCACTAACTCTAGGTTATCTTTGACATATCCTTGTCCTATGGCTAAAGTGCATCAAATGATTGACTAGTGGCTCCATGATGGAAATATTAAGCTCTAAAGGGTCGAGCGCTTCCCCATAAATAAAGAAAAGAGTGATCCTAAGTATTATAGATTTCATTAGATTAGTGGTCACCTAACTAAAGATCTTTTCACTTTGAAGAAAATATTTAATGATCGAGTTGCACATGGTGAGTTGATCATTGATAAAAATGATGTTAGAAATGATCCACTTCCCACCAACAACAACTGAAGGGGTGTTGTTAATGCCATTACATATGATCCCATCACAACTGAAGTGGTTGATGCTTAGGTTACTGGAAGTGATGAAGATAAAGGAAAGTCAATTGAAGCTTAAGATGACGAACACCCACCTGTTATTACAGCATTGTTAAAGGCAGCTAACTTTAGGAATTTCTTTGATCTCTTGGGATTCAATGAGAAAGCTTGGCTTGTGGCAGCAATTATACTCACACAAATCCCTAAAAGTCAATATACAGAGTATAGTACAGTGCAACCTGTGAAGAGGATGGCTATGGCACATGAAAATGCAATTCTATTTACTGATGTAGACATATGTGTGAAGAATTTCAATCACAATCGCCCCTTATACGTGGAAGGTGTGCTTAACGGGTCCCCGATCAAGAGAACATTCATCAATAATAGTTCTTTGCTAAATATCCTGCCAATGAGTACTTTTAAGGCTACTAGAATTGAAATCCGATGACTAGCTAAATAGCTTATCTCCATAAATGGATTTAGCCATGCCCCTATGGATTATGTTGGGTATATTAATGTTGATCTCAAGGTTAGCCCTATCCACAGTACTACTAACTTTCATGTAATTGATGCACTAGTTCAATACAATCTACTCATCGGTAGAAGGTGGTTGCATGACCATAACTTGGTCCCATCAACACTGCATCAATGTATCAAGGGCCATTGGTAAGGGAAGGATGTGTTTATTCTAGCTACCAAGAATCCTTTCAAGCAACACAAATCATATTTTACTAAGTTGGCCTACTTTGATAAATTTACTGAAGAAGGCAAGACCATGATGGCTAAGCCATATGGTGTCTCTTTACCTACATGGGATGAAGTTCAAGATGGCCAACAAAAGAAAAGAACGATGCATGGATATTATGGGGGAAAGAAGAAGAACAAGGAGGCTAAGGGGATCGAAAGCTTCATTTGAGAAGATGGAAGAAGGGTGTACCACTTATGATGATCTGAGGGGTCTGAGGAGGTATATTTCTCCTCTTCAGATCCCATACTAGTGTAAGAAGTCTAGCCTACCCCATAATAGTTACAAGACCAAATGAAACCATAAGTTGAGGAAATAGAAATATTGGATCTAACATGACTAGGAGAGTCGCGACAGCCAATCTTTGTAAGTAAGAACCTTTCACAAGAAATAAAAGTTCATTTTATCGAGTTGTTGAAAGAATATAGAGACGTATTTACATAGATCTACGAAGAGATGCTAGGATTGGACCCTAGTCTCATAATGCATAAACTAAGTGTTACTCTTGGAGTTATACCTATGAAGTAAGGATAAAGAATTTTTCGCCCTGAAACTGTCGAGAAATTATTACGAGCCAGATTCATAAGGCCCATTCAACCTCCTACTTAGCTTACCAATATTGTTCCTGTACAAAAGAAGAATGGACAGATAAGAGTATGAGTGGACCTTTGGGATTTAAACATGGCTTGTCCTAAGGATAACTTTCCTTTACCATACATTGATACTCTGATAGACGCAGCTATAGGACATGACTTATTCTCATTTATAGACGGATTCAGTGGTTACAATCAGATTAAGATGGCAATTAGGGATGCAGAGTGTATAGCCTTTCGGACACTAATTGGAAAATTTTGTTATACCGTCATGCCATTTGGACTTAAGAATGCGGGCACCACTTATCAAAGGGCAATGATTACTATACTGTACGACATGGTACATGACTTTATGGAAGATTATGTCAATGATATAGTCATTAAGTCTAAAAAGGTACATGATTACATAGTTCATCTACAAAAGGTTTTTGAATGATGTTGGTTATATAAGCTTGCATAAATCCTCTCAAATATGTCTTTCAAGCGTCTTCAGGGAAGTTCTTGGGGTTTGTCATCCACAAAAAAGGAATTGATGTTGATCCTACGAAAGTGCAAGCTATAAGATCAATGCCATCCCTTATAGAGATTTCATATCCATTGCACCAACTTTTGAAAAATGGAATTTCATTTGAATGGGAATAGGTCTAAAAGGAAGCAATTCAAAAGATTAAGGTGATTCTAACCTCCCCTCAGACTATGACTATGCCTATTAAAGAATTGCCATTGATTTTGTATCTTACATCTATCGATAAGTCCATTGGGGCTCTACTTGTATAAGAAGTTGATGGTTGAGAGCGACCTATATACTATTTAAGGCGAACCCTTCAAGGGAGTGAGGTTAATTACTTAGCTTACAAGAAACATTGTCTTGCACTGGTGTTTTCCATGCACAAATTATGGCATTACTTCCTTGCGCATAAGATCAATTTGGAAACTCGTTCGGATCCGATCAAGTATTTATTGTCACGACTAGCTATGTTAGGATAAGTTGTTGAATGGCTACTCTTTCTTGGAGACTTTGACATTTCAATGCAATCCCCCAATACCATCAAGTCACAAGCCTTAGCCGATCTATTAGCATACTTCTTAAACACCTAAGAAGGCTTGACTATAGATATAATACCAGCTGAATTTCATGAAGGTACTTTGATGGTCAAGGTAGATGGTGAAAGGACACTTCAATTTGATGGTTCTATGGGAAATTAAGGTTGGGGAGTAGGAATCATATTGACATCACCTGAGAGTTAAGAGATACCCTTGGCATTTAAATTTGATTTTTGTTACACCAATAATGAAGCTAAGTACGAGGCATTATTACTTGGTTTGTTGTCTACACAAGAAGTTGGGGCATGTCATTTGTGTATTTAAGGCGATTCAAATTTGATCATTAAACAGGCCACATGTAAGTTTGGATTGAATGAACTTACACTTGCACTTTATAGGGTCATAGTGCAGGTTATGGTAGAAAAATTTAACTCTGTATGGTATAAGCATATAAGTCGATCAGTGAATAGATATGCTGATGCATTGATTACACTAGCATCTAAAATTCTAATTCAAGATGCTAGTGATAATGTGAATATCCAAGTAGTCAAGAAATTTATGCTATGTACGGCTTTGAATTTTGTTGATGAGGATGAAAACATGCAAGACGATTTGCACATCCCACTTATGGAATAATTAGTGCACCTTAGTACTGCTTCTGTTTCGGCTTTGAAGAATTTTGTTAAAATTAATGGGATGTTATATTATAAGGGTCTAGAAGGCATTTTATCTTGATGAATTGGTTTTAAGGAAGCTTGTCTCAAGTTAGATAAGTACCACCAAATCTAATGTAAGGAGGAAGGGCTACCACTATATCATCATATTCAATGTGGAGGCTATTATTGGCCATTAATGGCTAAAGATGCGCTTCGAGTGCAAATACATTGCCTTAAATGCTCTAAGCTCCTCGACCAAAGTGAGTGCAATTTTGTATCTAATGTTGGAGACTAGAGACACTCATACATCGATTACTTAAGAAACAATGTATTACTGATGAATAGTACGGATGCTAAACTTGTAAAGCGAAAGGCTAGGAAATATCTTATGCATGAAGGCAAGCTTTATAGAGTATCATTTATGAGAAAACCCCTAAAGTGCATCTCTTCTCTTGAAGCAGAAATAATTTTGACTATGGTGTATGCTAGATAGTGCGGGGAACATCAAAGAGGAAAGGAACTATATTATTACTTACTTGATAGAGGATACTACTGGCCAACAATGGAAGTGGACACTTTCAACTTCACCAAAAAGTATGTTGTCTGTCAATAACATGGTGATGCCATTTGTGCTCCTATGGTCATAACTCCTTAGCCTTCTCACACGTGGGCTTTTGACCTTATTGGACCTATAAATCCACCATTGAGAGGATGCATATGGATTTTAGCAAAAACAAAATGCTTTACAAAGTGAGTAGAGGCAGCTCCTTTAAGGAAGGCAATAGGATCGGCAGTTACAAGTTTCATGAAGGAGAATATCATACGTAGGTTCAAAATCTCGAAGTGTGTTTTATCTAACAATGGCACTCCTTTTATCAATTCGCATGTCCGCTAACTACTAGCTTCTTATAATATTGATCATGTAAAGTCTACGCCTTATTACTCGAAAGGAAATGGACAAGTTAAGGCCACTAACAAGACCTTGTTGAAGATACTTAGTCACATGGTTCATGATAATCATAAGGAATGGCATGACAAGCTACCATTCGCGCTTTGGGCCTATATGACATCTAAATGAAGGCCGATGCAAGCAACTCTTTTTTCTTTAGTATATAGGCCGAGGTAGTAGTTCATATAGAAATCTTGATCCCATTTGCTAGATTGGCTATCAATGCTAAGCTCAAACCTAACACATTGCGAGTGATGGATCTGAAAGCATTAGATGAAAGGCATGATATCGCCAAACATAATCTCATCAATTATCAACATAGTCTTAGAGTGACGTACAATCATCTAGTAAGGAAGAGATCATTCCAATAAGGTGACATCGTACTTCATGCAGTCGAGCATATGCGCTAAGGTATTCCAGTGCTTAAGTTTAAACCAAAATAGGAAGGACCTTTCATAGTTGATGAAGTGTACAAAAGTGGATATTGCAAACTTAGGAATCCTAAAACAGATGCTATTACTACTACTGTCAACTTTCAATATATCAAAAAGTTCCATTTGTAAAAAGGAAACCATAGTAAGTTAAATGAACGAAACTTACAGCTCCAGTTGTATAAGCTTGTTTTGCGTATCTATTTCTACTATTATCTCTTTTGTGTACTATACATTGGAAGAAACAATAACAAAGTACTGGTGTTTATAATATTACTACTTGGTAAGAGACTTGTCGCCCAAGTGTACAATATACATTTATCATATGAGTTGCTAACTAGTTGAAGCTTTAACTCCTAGGCGCACTATATGATGCTTTATCGAAAAAGACAATGACTTGCACTATTTAAGTATACATTCCTCGAGCATGTCAAAATAGTTAAGTAGTGGGTAATACTTCCTTAACTTTTGACATGACAATCTAATAGAACTAATATTCCTTGTTTTCAATCGATATCTCAATATTATCAGACCATATGTTTGAGTCCTTGCTTGCAAATGGAAATGCACTTCCAATATACAAGGTTTTCTTGAAAATTTATCAAGCCACAAAGTAACTTACCTTATAAAGTGCTGCTAAGGAAATGCAATTTTTCTAAGCATATAATGATGTGAACTTTTAAGAGTTAGCTAAATCAATAAACAACTTACGTTAATTCATGATTGTCCACATGAAGACATAGATCTCAAATAAGTGAGAAGCAAAATGATACATACTAATCTCAACAAGTCCTTACACTCCGTGTGAAAAAAAAAAGGTTGCAAAGAGAACAAGAGTAATATTATCAATACTTAACACTAGACATTATAGTAGAATCAAGATATATGCCTACCTGATACTTCTCTCTCTTAAGTTTTTCCTTTGCAAGTTCGAGTATGAGTAACTCACATTGTCTCGATTGCCTAACACATTTTGAGTTTTAGCTACAATAATTTCTATCTTGTTGAGCTTAAACCTAAAGGCACGTGCTGCAATGACATTACTAATCAAAAGTTCGACATTGTCTGTGAATAATGAGCGCCAAGCTTCATTAAATAACCCTACAGCTTGCTTAAGTAGGCCCAAGATATGAGTAGTCACATTGGAACCTAAACAGAGGGATCCTGTCAAAAAATCCCCCTCTATCATATGTAAGTGCTCCAATGGTGCTAGGAGGTTAGAAGGTATTGTGAAACCATAATAGGAGGTGATATCTTCTAAGCTCACTACTGTCTTGGCTGTGGATCCTTTATCTCCATGTTATAGTGTTATAATCTCTAGGGGAAGTGATGCTATAGGATCTATTAGAATAGGTGAAGTTGCATCACTACAAAGGGCAGGTACATTACTAACTATGGTAGCATCCATAGAAGCATTAAGCACAACATGTGTCTCTTCGTTACAAAACCCTGCACCCATCAAAGCATCAGTGAACACCTAGATCACAATCTCTTCTAAGCGTAAAAATTTACTATCTTCACAATCATCAATGATATTGAATACATCGGGGATTTTGATATTACCATAGGTACCTTTATCAGCCTGCTTTGTAAAGTTTGTTTCATCATTGAATTGCCCCTCTTAGTTGTCATCAATGTCTGTCATAGATTCTTCTCTATTGTCATCCATGCATTTAGGAGAATCCCTATAATCAACCAACTCAATATCATCTTCCCCTTTGTCTACAACCTCGGTGATAGTAAGTGGACTTTAGCCTGAAGTACCTTTCCCATACTACAGCAACTTGGAAAAGGCTGAGTAATAGGAAGGATACATTGACTTAAAAAAGTGCCTTTAGGAGTGCCACAACTTGCTCCATTAGGATGATTTTTCACCACTTTTTGTTTACTAGAAGTGTCAATCTTATCCTTTCCCTTTTCCTCTCATGACACATAAGATTAGGAAAATTATAAAGAGTAAACTTCAAGAAAATATTAATGGATATATATATCCTCCTCTTTTTCTATATATATATATAAAGAGGAGGAGGAAGAGTATAATGATAATGCTACCTCATGAATACGCTTAGGTTATTTGATGATCAATAGGGGAGAGGGTAAGCGTTCATTTTGTAATTTACCCCAAGCATCATCAGACGACTTCATACTATTAGATGATTTTAGGTCTTCTTTGACTCGAAAGCGAAATTCCTATCTTCGGATAACTATTTCAGGCAAATCCCCTTTAGCTATCTTTCAGACATACTTCTTAAATCCATCTAAGCAATTTTTCTAATATGTGAGCTAGCCATTAGAAGTAATCCTAGAACGACTCATGGAAGAAGTGAATAATTGCCTGATCCTTTCATGAATGTTCTTTTGACTCCCAAGTCTGAATGCTTTGCAACACTAATAAAAACTTTGATTAATGACCAAATCATGAGGCACTCCTTGATCAAATCCTAGTTGTCAAGCAACTTTATCGGTGAATATTTCATGACACTACACTCAAGGAAGCATTTAAAAGCACCGGCCAAATCATGAAGTAACTGAAGACCTCTAGGTGTACCCCATAAGATAGACTCTATCTCGACATAAAAAAGTTCATCATAAAGCTCTATCAAGTTTACCAAGTCCTTCAAACTAAAAGGATAGATTTCTGAGTATCATTTATATTCAGGCAATTCCGTGGTGTACAGATGAAAACTGAACTCGTGATAGGCTTCAATAACATTCTTCAAAGTACTTTGGAGTTTTCTATTAACTCATCCCCAAGCTCGAGGCCTAATAGTGTTAGAATGTATAAGAGGGAGACTAGAATATCTCCTATAATGCTCACAATAGAACATATGGAGAAATGCTAGGTCTACGTATGACACCACAACATATCTCCCTTGTGAGCATATTGAAGTTTTGATGAGAGAGATCCAAATGCCTATACAAGGAACCCAAGTAAAAAGGCCCCAAAGCAAATCGTTCCCCTCACGCAATACGAATATCTAAGTGGAAGAGTTGAGGACTAACCCTTTTTCTAGGTCCCATGAAACATGAAAGATAACAACCAACAAGTAATAAAAGCTTCCAACTCACACTTGAAATGTAAGACAAGATAGATCAAGTTAGGGTTATAAAGTGAACATCAACAGAAAAAAAAGGTAAATGATGACAATGTCACATCAAAATATAGGAATTTACTTGCTCATCAAAATGTATGAATTCACTAGATGTGCAATCAAATTGTACCATCATCACAATAGTGAAGCAAGAAAGGCACAGCTATCCTTTTCTTTTTTTATTTTTTTTTTTGTCAATTAGCTACCTAAGGCACTGAAACATGAAAAGTGAACAGACCAAGCTACAGCCTGCAGGGGGTGAAACTAGTAGTACTAGAGCAACAAGAACTCATGTTGCTGCAAGATTTTTTACCAGAAGAACACGGATCCAATATGGAAGGACCGCGATCACAAAGGCCAGAACTTATACTTACGAAATGGAGAAGTTAAAGAAGATGAAAATTATTTACTAAGGAAACTTTGCTGACAGTTCACTACTATTATTGTTTCCGCCACCACTAATACAAAAGCTACCAATGATGTCTATAACCTCTTGAAACGCAACGCTATATATGGTAAATATTTGTCCAATGGAGTAATGGGAAAATTTTCTACACTATTCGGCATCAGAGGAGTGGTTATAGGCATTTTGGCTCGTAATAATTTCGATGAGCTCAATGCTAAAGCCACAACAGCAGCAAGCTTCATACCATATGCCCTCATTTCCGCAATTGACACGATTGAATTGGGAACTCATATTTCTTTAAAAGGGAATTCACGAGCATTAGCTACCATCACATTACAGCAATCATAGATGGAATCGGCTCCATTGGCGCTGCAATCGGACCTCTCCTAACCAGTTATATTTCTACAAAGAGCTAGAATGAAGCTTTTACAATATTGATGGGCGCATCTCTACTTGCAGGGCTTCTTCTCACTAAGCTTGCGGTTGCAGAAGTGGTTGCTAAGGTTGGGAAGCCAAGACGGGGAGAAAAAACATTTTCACCAATATTTAAAAAAAGAAAGAGAGAAAAAAAGGGAGTAATGAACAAGATAACTTGTCTTACTCACCATCAAGTATGAGACATCCTTACCTCAAAAAGGCCATTAGTGTGTTTGTCTCATATGTAGCCAAGATGGAGAAGAAAAGCCTTGGACCCTTCTGCTATGGCGGTTGAATCTGCAGGGTACTAGAATTGCTTGTATCCTACATGGAGACAGGAAATAAAGCAAAGTGACACTTGTCGAATTCTTAGTAGGAGAGGGGGAATAAAGGATAATGCACTATATCTCGTCCTTTGTTCTTTAGCTTATTGAGATAGTGTGTAAAACAGAGTATTTTAGGATGTTGCAAATAAATAATTGGTGGATGGCCCTTTTTTCGTATCATATCGTTACTTAAAGAGTGTAGACATATTTCCTACTGTTAACAAGTGGATCGAACAAAATATAAAAAAGTTGTGCGAAATGTGGTTACGGGGGTGTGCACCAAGGAATATTACATGTTATTACCATTCGAGTGTAGTTAAGTACACCATGTATGTGGATTAAGTATATTACTGTTATAGGAGGATCTTTACATATTTGATATTTAATTTTAAAAAAGAAATAAAAAAGTTAGTCCATACCGTAGGGCGCTTCGCCTCCAGCACCCCCAACGATGTTAATGGTGTGGCTTCAAACTCGAGCCTATCAGCTCTTGCTTTTCGCTCCCACCATAGACTTTCGTAAAAAAATTCACTTTCAAAATTAAGTTTTTGAAAAATTTTACCCAGTTGCAATTTAAGGCATGTGACCACAATTTGAGGCATTGAACAACTGCATACGAATGAATTGCCGTTACGCTCCTCCACCTATCACCATATGTATTAGAACCTCACTAAGATTGTCTACTCTTCCTTACTACACTTCTTTTTTTATCATCTTATGCAAGTCACTCAAGTTATTTCCCTTGTCAAATGTAATGCGACTTCTCATGCGATATGCACGTAACCCTTACATTCATACTCAAACCTCCACAGCAAGCTATAGAACCTAATAAGATATTATCACCAATTATAAAATTCATATATTATGAGCACAATACGATGATGATTTTTTTTACCAATTTCCATTCAATAATTTTTCAACTTCTTCTAATTATTTAGATAGTGTTTAATTGCTAAACTAGACATGACAAAAAAAAAAAGGGGACAGTAAGAGTATCAAAGGCACAAGATAGTATAACCTTATTGTACTATGTTTAATTTGTATAATATTGGACAAAAACTTTTGTAATGTCCCTTCTTTGGTAGACAAAAAGTAACAAACTCATAATTATATTTTAACTTTTTTTATCTTCATTATTATCTAATATTTGTTTAATTACATTTTATATTATTTAAAAAGTACAATTTAATTACAAAATTAATTCTTTATATTATAAACTAGTAAATTATAAATTATACACAATATAAATAATTTGCAATTAATTTGAAAAAGGAAGAGAAGAAAAGAAAGGAGTAAAGAGGGGAGGAATAAATAAATAAAAGGAAGAAGAAAAGAAAAAAAATAATAAATAAATAAATTAGAAAAAAGAAGAAGAGCTGGATGAGTCTTATCCTATTCGTAATTATAAGTACATGACACAGCCTATGATGAACTGTGCTTTGTGAGAAGGTATTTTTGAGATTTGAAAAACTTATGGTCCATTTTTAATAAAGTTAATTTTTGTATCATATGTTGGATTGGGCAAATTTTGAGTATTTTGTTTGATTATTTAGATCCTTTTTTTATTCAATAATTAAGATCAAATTGAAAACCAAATATTAAACAAAAAATTTTATCTAGTCTAGTCCTATAAATCGTACACAACTAAAAATACCTTAGAAAACAACATTTAGCATATTTTTTTTCATCTTAACATTTTTTTTTCCTCTCGTACGTAGCCTCTAATAGTCTAGTCTAAGATAAGAAGCAAGAAACTAATCTTCTTCTTAGTAACATATCGACATTTGTAAGAAGTCGTTACCATACTGCTAGGGGTGAGCGAGGTTCAGTTTAACATGATTCTCTCCCTTATCAAATCGAACCTAATATGATGATTGTTTTTTTATTTTTTGGAAATGGAAACTAGCTATATGATTTAATTCATAAATTTTTTGAATTTAATTAAAATAGGTTTGGTCCAGTTTGAACTACAGTTTAAAACATTTATATTAAATTCTCGCTAAACATCTTTATCTCCAATAACATATTTTTATTTTCATTAATCTTTCATATATTTCTAGTTAATTTCTTAAGCATTTATCATGTGTAACGATACTTAGCAAACAGTTATATAAGATTTTAACAAACCCAACTTGATTCTACGAGGATAAGAGAATTTGTTCCAATGAACAACAACGAGTATTAAAACCACAGTATCATTGTCATGGTAAATTACCATGTACCATATAAAGATCTACGATCAACCCCCTCATTGATTATAGGCCTTTTATACAACATATAAGGCTCCTTCCACTCCATGTTATCATTAGGTCTATAGATAAGTAATATTAAGTAGAATGACTAAAATTAACATTTAATTACAAAAATCACTAAAGTTAAGGTATGGAATTGTCAAATTCCACGACAAAAATATTACAACGTATTCAAAATTCTAAGAAAATATGAATTAAAACAATCTAACTAAATAAGTAAATATATTTACAATTCACTATTACACAAAAATTCTCTCTTCTCTTTTTGAACACACACTAAGACTCACTTTAGGCATTATGCGGCTTAAATGAATAAAAAGATGATCCTGCAGCAAAAGAAATTTATTAGGATGTAAACTTACACTTTGTGAGTAAATCCTTTTGCCATGCCATACAAACAATATCATTTAAACGTACAACATATGAATGCATGAATAATCAAGATGTAGTGACCTAAGAACTGTATGCAACTCAAAATTATACCCCTTAGGGTTGGAGATAATTAACCGATACAAACCATCAATTGGGTCCTAGAATCGAGGTTTTTATTCCACTTGCATTAATGTGCTTAAATTAACTCAAACAAACATATAATATATACAACTTTACTTTTCATACAGAAAATATACTTTCATTTCCAAAAATTCAAATTTTTAAGCCAAAATTCCTAAGTTTAGCGATATGGTGGCCTCTGTAATCCACATCACACACCCTAAGCAGAAGCCACAAGACATGGCCCTTTGCTAACAATTAGTGTTTCTTGGCACTTAGTAATTCCAAATGCTCGAGATAGAGACTCAATAATATAAATGACACATCTGCCTAATCCTAACAGGAGACCCTGCTCCTATGAGCCCCTTCCCATTTTCCGCGTAAGGTGCCAGTCGGTATAGTTATAATGCAAATATGAGAAATGCATGACTCATTGAATTTCTTAGTTAAATACTTGATTAATTCAATTTTCATTGTGATCAATCAATTTCATTCCATACAATCCATGCATACTATTATCACAATAATTCTCATTATTATGTCATTAGCAAGTCATGGCATTCAATCATAATACAATACACATGCATTTCCCATATCCCACAAGTATTCAAGTTCATTTCATGCAACTACACTACAAGCACAATCAAGCATGAAGTAATCAAAAATCACTTACTCAACCATAGTAGATTAGTTGTAGTAGTTTAGGGGCAGGTCGTCTCCCATAGTCAGGTCCCCTGAACATTGCAAATATGATAAAGTTAAGAGTTTGAGATGAAATTGAAAGGTTAACCTAAGGTCCTTTAAATTATACTTTTTAACTTAGTTTTGTATTTTTCTCGGTTTTACTTAAAACTTTAATCGCATATAACTTTCTCGTTTTAAATCCGATTTTTATGATTTTGTAATTGATTTTTATTGTTTTTAAGTATACCTTAACGTGGTATGGTTAGATTTTCAAGATGAGGGATGCAAATTTATCCACTGATTAGAACAATAGCGGTCCTCATGGTTTGGAACTCTTTTAAACTTAGTTTGGTCTTTGGGCTTTTTGTTATCTTAAGGAATCTTTTGGGCTTGGGTTTATGATTTTATTCTAAGCTTAAAATACTCTTGAAGGTCAAATTTCCATCCTTGTATTATAGCTTTGGTGCTATCAACATCTTCTTAGACTTTTATGTAGGCTTAAGTGGTCAAATGAGCTTGTTTTTTTTTTTATCTAAACTAAGGTTAGTCATTTTGGTGGGCTTAGGGAGTATTATGTGGGCCACTTATGGATCTCAAAAAAAATTTTCTTGAGTGATTTAGGTACTGGTCAGAAATTTGGTGAAAACCCAACTTGAAGTTCTAAGTTTGTTTTGAGTATTTTAGGCTTGGTTTTGAGTTTTAGACTTTATACACTTGTGATGCTTGCTTTAGTTTGTCTTTTCACTTTGTTTACTTAGTTTTATCATATTTTTAAGTAACTTTTCTTGTAGTTTCAGATCTAGATGGTTTGGTTTAAGGGTTACCCACTTGGTTTTTCAACTTGTTTTATTATTTCCTTAGGTTTAGGTTTTAGATCATGAACCTATGCTACTCATTTCTAACTCCAACTTAACTTCTCTTCCATGAGGTGATTATTTAGATTATGTACAACATAAAAATGATAGATTTCATACTCATCATAAACTCTATGCCATAGTTTACATCTCAAAAAGTTGGTTTCTTTATAAAAATTTCATGTAATGGATTTTCTTTTACCTAAAGCTAGATTTGAGTATATGTAACCACTTGAAGTCAAAAATAACATTTAAATATCCTACATACTTTACACATCCAGCATCTTATCTCCCTTTCCATACACATATTTCATGATTTTCTCAATTTACAAACTTCTATTCTAAGTATTAGACATGTATCCTACAAAATACCAACTTAGCATGTTCATATTCTAACTTTCATGTAAGAGATTCATAAGCTTATTTCTTAAAGTGGTCTAACTATCTTATCACCTCATGTTAATGCCAATATCTTCATGAAAATATAGTCTTCTAACATGGCATACTAGAGTACTTTAACAAGGAAATAAACTTACTTATCCTTAGAGTGTAAAAATAGGTGGTTGTGCAACTAAGAGTCCACTTTTGCTCCTTGTTTTCTTGCCTTTTCTTGTAAGCTCTTTTGGTGGTCTAGATCTTGATGGTTAAGGTGGGTTTTGGGGATATTCTAAAAACTTCTAAAATGGCTTTTAAAGTTGATAAAGAAAGCAACAAAACAATGTTTGTTCCATGAGTTATGGAGCAAAAGAAAGTGGTGGCTATGTGTAGATTTTGTAGGGTTGGGTTTCCTCTTTTGTTTTGTATTTGAAAAGGAAATGAAAGATGAGGGAAAAGAGGAGAGAGTGTACCGGTTTGATTGTATGGGTGAAGTGTGTCCAACAAGCTTCATTTGATTGTCTTTTATCATGCATAAAAGCCACTCTTTGATATGATTAGATGATGTAAGCATTAAGGGGTGAATAGCAGATGTATAAGACAATTAGATTGATGGGTAAATGATAAAGTATGTGCACCACCACCCCCCCACCAGCTTTTCTTGCAACCGACCATTGTAGGGAACAAATAGGGCATTGTGTTATCTTGTTACTTGTTTGAAAATTGAATTAATGTGATAACTTGTCCTTAGTAGTGTCTTATCACTAGCTTTTAATAGGTTATCAATTGATAATTAGTTCCAGTTATCAATTGATAGTTATTTAATATAATTGGTTGGCTTACTTATCCATATGTACATGGCTTATGCATGAAAAAAAGGAAATTGTCTTATATATAATTCTTTTAAAGTTTGGTTCTTAAATCAACTTGTAAATTATGATTTATTTCTCTTAAAATTATGAAATTTTCTAGAGTTGAATAAAATTATTCAAATTAAATTGTTAATTAGACATTTAGGGTTAAAAGTTCTTAATTATTTAAGGGTTTAGGGTTTAGGGTTTTAAGTAACTTTAGGTTTGTTGTTCTGATATTCAAGTTTTTATCAATAATAAACTTTTCAATTGCAAAACTAAGTTCGTTTTTAAATGTAAACTTAAATTCTTAGTTTAGTTGATCCTTGAGAATGATCGAAAAATACTTTAAGTCAATTCACATGCCCATTAAATAGTTGGGTTTACAATGAAGAGAGAGAAGTAGAGCTATCTGTCTAAAAGCAATAGAGAGAAAACAAAAGAAACATACCAAAGATTGGAAAAGAGATGTGAGACATGTAAAGAGCACTATGGTCAGATTCTTAATTTGAAAAAATAAAAGGCAATTTAGGAAAAAAAAATTTTAATGTAAAAATTCAAATAGAACTCACTCAATTTAATTTTAATAATTGGCTTAGAAATAAAATACAGAAGAACAAGATTTGAAAATTTTGGTGAAATCCATGAAGATTGATGGAAAAATAAAAAATAAATAAAAAAGATACTAAACAATTGCAAGAATTTCTTTTTTTTTTTTTTTTTTGCACAACCAAAAGGTTCAGTTTAGTTTAAGACAGTTCGATTTAACTTGATTTGGTTCAAAAAGGCATTGTAGGTAGGTAAAACCTAGGGTATTCAAAAAAATAAAAGGAAAGACTTTTTTAAGACAAACTTCTTTTTATTCCATGAGGAATATTATTAAGATTGAAAAATGATATTATAATTTAGCATGTTAGTATTTACTACCTTGGCATTTGTATATGCAAATGCTTAGATAAGTGTAAGGAGGTTCTAAAAACCGATTGCATTGGCCAGATCCTCCATTACGTAATTTATCGCAATCTTGGATACATTGTCTTTGTGCTTAGCAAGGCTAAGTATCCTAACATTGAGCTACTTTTGCTAATGATGGATGTTCGTCATAAAATGCAAAAGAGAGTAAAGAGGAACAACAAAGTTATGTATTTCAGCATCTTTGTAAGCCAAATCTTATAATTTTACTTAATACACTAGTAAAACAAACATGATTATTCTATGCATCAATACGTTGGAATTGAATATAAGGTAAATAAAATGTAATCTATGATTGTCCAATTCAATGAAATAAATTGAAAAATTAAGTAAACAACACATTGAATGAAGTAAACTAAAAGATTAGAAAGAAAATACATAAAACTATATAAAAGTTAGCATTTGAAGTAAGAAGGTTGATATTTTCTGCATTGTTTGTAATGTGTCAGGCTAAAGTTTGTGAATGATCAAACCAATAAGTACTAATAGGTCTTTTTTAGCCATTTGATCTAAAAAATTTTAATTAGTGTTAACAAGCTATTTACTAAAATGGCCTTATAAAATAATACCATTTTTCTTCAACAATACATGTGAGGCTTCACTTAATATATAGTATCACGATACTTCTATATAATCTTATATAATAGCTAGTAATATAGAGAAATACTATTCAACATAAAGCAAATGCAAGCATTCCACCAAATTACTTTTTCCCTTGGAAAATTCTTATGGAGCCTATTGATTAGAATTGATATGAGAGATGTGATAGTATGTCAAGTTCTTAGAAATGATGTAAAGAAGATTTCTATACTACAACGAAGATAAAGGATATTAGGAGATTGCACAACTAATGAAAATGCTTAGTTGTATATTGGTTACTGTGGTCTCAAGATCTTTATTGGTATAGAATTGAGAGTAATTGGACTTCATTGAAGTAGAAAAGCCTACGAAAGATAGCATAATGAGGGGGGTGTCGGGGTATTGTCTAGCGTAACTACTTTGATGCTTAAATCAATTGAGTGTTTCGAGAATACAAGTACTTGAGAGTAATAAATAGGCTGAAGTACGCAAAATATCAAGTAGTTTACCATTAGGGTGATGGTCTTGTATTTATAAAGGAGTAATACTGGTAGTTAGAGAGGAGTTAGTGGGTAGAACCACTTCTACAAGCATTGGATAATGGATCATGGTGTCTAACATGTTTCATATATGTAGAAGGTAGTTGTTTGACTAAGTCTTTTAGCCTTATCTGGAGTCTTCTAACTATTAGAGGTCCCTTATAACTAGATAGGCCGTAGTTTAAGCTTAGGTTGAGGGCGGCTAGTTATAGGTTGTGAAACATATTTGGTCGAGATAGGTCTGAAGAGCCCATATCCAAAAAGCCCTAGCAACACTTACCCACCCCCAATGTAGTCTTATTGCTGTAGTAAAGGCAAGGAGAAGAAAAAATAAGCTTCTCAAGTATGTAGTCAATCTGATCTGGAGGTATCCATGTTAATGTTGCCATACCAATGTGGCAATATGGAAGTTCAAACTGGTGAAAGGTTGAGGCAAAGGCATCTGAGCTGGTGTTGGGCCAAGACGAAGGCATCTAGACTGGTCTGGGCTTGAGCAAGTGTAACATATCTGAATAGACCACCTTCAAGGCAAAGGTGAATTTGATAGTTTCGAAGTGGAATGATGGAGGTCCAAGCATAGTAGCAATTAGCCCTATGTCAAGTTAGAGGAGAGCATGTGTACATCGAGCTAGATGAGCGAACCGAGGTGAGGACTCTAAGGCTCAAGGCAAGCTCTCTAAGCCGAGGCGAGAATATGGTGGGTTTTATATCTTAAGGTAAAGACACAAAGTAAAGGCATTGAGTATATTAGATCGAATTAAGCTAATTAGTGCCCAAGTGGATATAATCTATTTGATTTGATGTATGGTGTTGTTAGAGTGTTGAACGAGTCTTCTTGTGGAAGTTGAAGGGGCTTATGGGAAACTTCACACGGAAGTAACTTTTCAAATTCTTACTTTATCACGTCCGTTTTTAGTGCATTTAATACAATGTGATAGGCATCCTATCATAGCAGATTTGCATGTAGCTACACGCTTTTTGGCTTTCAAATGTAGCTGTCCGATCAAAATTGCCTCCATGTGTTCGCATTGCAGCATTTCAAGGGATTTGTGCTTATATGAATCCTTATAACTGCCAATACACTTCTCAAAGTGTTTGGCCCATAAATACTGTAGTTGATTAGAGAAAGCACCTTTTCCCAATTCTTCACTGTAGATTTCACTCTCTCTTTTCATCAATATTCTTTGAAACTCTTCCTCTTACAAACTTTTCTTCAATGTTCATTCCTTTTTGCTTACATATCAATCATGTCGACTAATACAGGTGAGACACCATCAGATGCATCAAAATATAATATTACCAACTCTGAGACCACGAGGAGTGATCCTCCCCTTAAAGGAGAGGAAGAAGTCACATCGTTAACATAATTTGACAACGCTACAAGAATGGTAGTAAAGGTGTTAGACAAGGCTAGGCATATTGTTGGTAAATTTTGAGATCAAGAAAAATCCTGCAAAAGAGAATGAAATGCTTGGTATCAAGGCCAATCCGGTGTGGCCATTCCAATGCCTAAGTTAGTAGGGTAACTTTGTATAAAAAGTATGTAAGTAAAGTATTAGAGAGATCTTATGGAGTTTCTTTCCCATATTTATAGCTGGCTATAATATCTAAGGCAGTTGTTGGAGTAATTGTTAAGATACGTGGAAGTTTCTTGATTTGACATCTCTCTTTATATGTAGGGAGAGTAGGCGACTATGTAATATAATTGTGCTTATAATAACTATTTATGCCATGGGCTTAAATTCAAACTAGGAACAAATCTAAGCTACATGGTATAAATGCCATGTGTCATCTTTTTAGAGGTATGCTACGAGATTCAAGCTATTCAACTTATCAACGGCCAAATGAACAAGTAAGTCAGATGAGTGAAAACTGACTATTAACAAGGCTGATAAATGCCATCCCATAGGACCCTTGTGTATATGTTCCCTCACTAAAAGTAAGAGATTTGTTTGAGGCACTGATGATAGGCAAAGGTTCGAGCGACCGAGTTAGTGGGAGTAAAGCCTCTGCTCCCAGCTAGGTTTTAAGCAATATTCTAGTTGAGTCGATTTCGGGTTGGAAAGTACATGTGCCAAGGAAGGAGGAAATGGTGCCCTTGTTGATAGGGAGGTGCTTTACCGTGTTTAAGAAGTACTTGGAGTATAGGCAATGCCTCTCTTTGAGCAACTTTGAGAAGGAGCTTTTCAACTTTCATCGGTGCAATTTAGTGCAAATCCCTCCTAATAGGTGGAGAGTATTGAAGGCTTTTCAAGGGCTTTGCAAATACCTAGTGATAAGGGTTACCACTAACCTTTTCAGCCACTTCTACATGTGGAAAAGCATAGGTAGGTGGCCATACCTCTAGCCTTGTTAGGGGAAGAAGCTGTTCTGTTGCCTCATGAAGTCTATTAAAGGTTGGTAGGATGAT
The DNA here is from genome assembly GCA_024138015.1 of Lumnitzera littorea. Classification (NCBI taxonomy): domain Eukaryota; kingdom Viridiplantae; phylum Streptophyta; class Magnoliopsida; order Myrtales; family Combretaceae; genus Lumnitzera; species Lumnitzera littorea. Next base: position 70,738,323 of record JAMXBB010000007.1, read on the forward strand.
TACCTAGCTATGGAGCTGCCAAATGAGGTAAACTTCTAGACAAGATGGATTAAACTGGTCCAAACAGGGGCTTAGAAGGAGCTTGGGTCCAATGATGCTAAGGTCGCGAAGGATATTCAAGCCTTCATAGCCTTCAGACATGGTAATGAAATAAACACCGTATAGATCATAGAGAGTTATTTAAAGTATTTGATCTTTGAGCTCTTCTCTAACATGAAGAAGGTTGTGGTGAAGAAATGGGCAAAAGATATAGGTTCGCTTTTTACAAACAGCTTCATCTGTTATGCTAGTGTAAAGTTGTGCTTCATCATACGTCCTTTTAAAGAGGAATAGAGGTAAGTGGAAGGGATTCTTTTTTATTTGTGTTGGTCATGGTAGAGTTGGTGAATGGTAGTGCTTTGTATTTTATCTCTATTTTGTTTTCCTTTCTTGATTGTATGCTTAATTCTTTGTAGGATGAATTTCCCCATCCTTTAGTGGACAAGTTGATGAGGCATCACCAAGCCAGGTTAAGGTCGACCATGAAGGCCTTCGACCTTAAGGGTAAGGCTATAGGGCCAACGTTAGAGGTTGGGAAGACTAACAGGGTTAAGCTAAGGGTTCTACCTCAAGGGATTCCTCTTGATCCTTGAGCAAAGCCATTAACTACCAAGCCTATGAGTGTGACCCTTCCTTCTATTACCTTCGTCCCTAATTTTATGCTGACTACTATGGAGGGTAAACTTGCCAGCACTAGTGAGTCGAATGTGGTGATGCTTGCCCCTCTTGGCATAGACGAGGAGGAGGGGGCTAAAGTCAATGCTTCGTCTGAGGTAACTAGGCAAAAGAGAAAGGCCCTCGAGAATGTTGGGGAAGTAGCACTTGGGGCTAAGAAACAGAAGCCTATAAAGAAGACATCCTTAAGCCAAGTGACCTACTATAAGTGGCAGACGACTCATCCTTATAAGTATATCGATGAGCTTGGAGATAAATTTTTTGATATCCTTAACAAGTTCAAGTTGCTGATGATCAAGCTAAACTCGTTCAAGGACATATCGTACGTCTCCTGTAATGAAGAGCTCTACCTTCATACTATTAAAGCCGAGAACAAAAGGGCCAGGGGGAAGCTCTTAAGGCCAAAGTAAGAGATCCAAGGCAACGACATTATGTTGCGGTGCCGGATTCTTAGCTATCAAGCCTAATTAGGGTCTTACACCCCTAGCAATTAGGCCATCCTCGAAGAGCTATCAAGGGTATGAAGAAGCAATCCTATGGAGATGGTAGGTTACTTAAGCTCACTTATCCAGTAAGTAAGCCTTCATCTTTCACAATTGATAGCTTTCGTCATTGTTGGTCTAACTTCAATTTGCATTTCTTTACAGTACTACTACTAAGCATTACTCTGATTGAGCAACTACTATGCCCTGTGAAAAAAGGTAAAGGGCTTTTGGGAGGTGTTGACTAGGGCCAAGAAGGGCTTAAAGGAGGTAGAGTTCTCCTCCAATAAATATTTGGATAAGTTCATCAAGGCTAATCGGGACCTACACCGCTCTTATGTGTAGGTGCCTGGGCTTAAGGGGAGGTTAAAGGATGTAGAGTAGGAAAAGACTACTGTTGAAGAGAGTGCTAGGGAGGCTAATGACCTGATAGCTCGGCTTGAGGATGAGTAGAAGTCTAAGGCCTAGCTCTCCCAAAAACTAGACTAGGAAAGGGAAGCTAAGGCTGGCCTCAGGAGAGATAATGCTGAGCTGAAGGCATCAGTTTCCTTGTTACAAACCGAGTTGGCAATGAAGGTGTTAGAGTATGACAATGCTAAAGCTACATCGCTAGAGGTGGTCAGTTAGAGGGTTAGGCTAGAATAAAAAATCAAGGAACTCTAGGAAAGGCTTTGGAGATGGAGGAGATCATCTTCAAAATGCAGAGTGAAGAGATTCTTAGCAATGCCATTGCTAAGAAAGTTGTCACTTATTTTTAACTAATGGAGTAGTGGCTACAAGAGCCAGAGGAAATCTCCATCAAGTGCGCTCACTATACAATGAAGGAGGTGCTCTTTCATTTTCCCAAACTCGACTTAAGCTTCCTTAATCATCTGTATGCCATAACTTTTCAGGAGAAGAGGGCTACTTAAGCGTAAGAGAGAGAAGGTGCTCAAGCAGTTATTGAGGTTTAAGGTAGCCCTTCTACTACTAGGTCTGGATAAGACACTTTTACATCCACTTTTGTCTCAATAACTCAGCAAGAGATCACCCTTGAGAGTACATCTTAAGGTGATTAAGGTTAGGGTAAACCTTCTGCTGACCCTAGTTAATAGCTTTTGGCCCCTTCTACAGCCTAAGGCTAGTCATCTTAAGGACCATCGATGGACCAACACTAAATTGAAATGTTAGATTTTTAGAAACTATCAGTGTTTACTTATTTGAGGTAATAGTTATCCCTTTCCTCACTTCTTGTACCCTAGGTTAGGATGCTAACCTTAATCTTGTATATGTTCAACTTATTAATGGAACTCGAATTTATTCATGTACTATGATATGTACTTCGACTTTTATTAAAGGCCTTTTTTCTTTCTTACTCGGTTCATTATGACATAGTCCGTTAGTGGGAGTTCTTCAGATTATAAGGTGTTTCCCCTCAGGTTGATGGCATTCCATCCGGACCAATAAGTAGGAGTTCCTCTGTGTAAAGGGTATTTCCCCTTACCCTTTACACAAGCTCACAACATATCTTCTAGAGTTTGAATTTTTCTCTCAGACTACCCATCTATTTGTGGGTGATAAGCTGTACCAAACTGCAACTTTGCGCCCAAAGCTCTATGTAAACTCTCCTAGAATTTGGATACAAACCTACTATCCCGATCAGAAACAATACTCTTAGGTACACCATGTAACCTTACTATTTCTTGGATATAGAGTCTAGCCATCTTTTCCATTGAATCACCTATCCGATAAGGTAAGAAATGTTCACTCTTCGTTAGTCTATCCATTACTACCCAAATGGAATCGTATCCAACTTGAGTCCTTGGTAATGCTACTACAAAATCCATAGTAATATGATCCAATTTCCATCTCGATACTTCTAAAGGTTGTAATAGTCCACCCGGTCTCTGGTGTTCTGCTTTAACTTGTTGGCACGTAATGCATTCTAACACATTCTGTGCTACCTCTCTCTTCATCCCATTCCACTAATACATGAGTTTCAAATCTTAGTAAATTTTATTTCCTCCCGAGTGCACAGTATAACCTGTAATGTGTACTTCATCCAAAATTTGCTTCCTTACATCGAGATCTTGTGGTATACATATTCTTCCTCTAAACTTTATTATACCTCTATCATCTACCTTAAAGTCAAGGTCCTGTCCGTTACTTAATTTCTCTTTTATCTCCATAAGACCCTTATCTTCCTCTTGCTTTTGCTTTATTCTCTTTAACAAAGTAGGTTACAGTTCCAAATTCATCAGTTGACTATTAGGTTCACACCAGTCAAACCCAATTTGCATTCTCTCAAATTCTTGCACTAGTGCACGTTGGGGTGTTAACAGTAAGGCAACCTGTTTATAATTCTTTCGACTTAATGTATCCACCACTAAATTGGCCTTTCCAAGGTGATAATTTATATTCAAATCATAATCTTTAATCAATCCTAACCATCTTCTTTGCCTTAAATTCAATTCTTTCTGAGTAAAGAAATACTTTAAACTCTTATAATCAGTGTACATCTTGCACCGTTGTCCATAAAGATAATGTCTCCAAATCTTTAAAGCAAACACTACAGCTGCTAACTCTAAATCGTGGGTTAGATAATTCCTTTTGTGTGGCCTTAATTGTCTTGATGCATATGCAACAACTTTTTCATCTTGCATTAATACATAACTTAATCCATTCTGTGAAGCATTACTGTATACATTATAAGGCTTATCCGGATTAGGTAATGTTAATACTGGTGCTGTAACTAGTCGTTTCTTCAACTCCTAAAAACTCATTTCATAATCTTTACTCCATTCAAACTTTATATCCGTCTAGGTCAATCAAGTCAACGATTTAGCAATTTTGAAAAAATCCTTTACAAATCGTCGATAGTATCCAGCCATACCCAGAAAACTCCTTATCTTAGTTACAATGGCAGGTTACTTCTAATCCATTACTGCTCTTACTTTATCAGGGTTTACAAAGATTCCTTCACTAGATATAATATGACCTAGAAAAGAAATTCTATCCAACCAAAAATCACATTTACTTAACTTGGCATACAGTTTATTCTCTCTCAACTTCTATAATGCCAATCGTAAATGCTCTGCATGCTCCTTCTTGGTTTTTGAATAAATCAAAATATCATCAATAAACACCACGATAAACTTATCCAAATATGGTTGGTATATGCGATTCATCAAGTCCATGAATAGAGCCAGGGCATTTGTTAAACCAAATGGCATCACCAAAAATTCATAATGACCATATCGAGTTCTAAATGTAGTTTTATGTACATCTTCTGACTTAACTCGTAATTGATGATATCCTGATTTCAAATCAATTCTAGAAAACACAATTGCACCTTGGAGTTGGTTAAACAAATTGTTAATGTGAGATAACAGATACCTATTCTTAATGATGACCTTATTTAACTCCCGATAGTCTGTACACATTCTCATAGTACCATCCTTCTTCTTCACAAACAATATCGGTGCTCCCCATGGTGAAATACTCGGTCGAATAAACTTCTTATCCAATAGCTCCTGAAGCTGCTTCTTTAGTTCCTAGAGTTCCATAGGTGACATTCGATATAGAGCTTTAGAAATAGGCTCAGTTTTAGGAACTAATTCTATAGTGAAATCTAATTCTTGAGATGGGGCTAACCCTGGTAAATCCTCCAGAAATACATCTGGAAATTCATTCACTACCTGTATGTCTACTACCTTAGGTATCTCTTTCTTTACATCTACAGTAAACACCCAACAAAATTTCCAATCATTCTCCTTTACTTTTGTCTCACACAGTTCATCACATATCTCCATCACTAATAAATTCAATCTACTTCCACCAGCCTTTCCTTGAAATATCGTTTCTCCCTCTTTAAGATTGATAATTTTATTTCTATACTCTACAATGGCTTTATTCTTAGACAACCAATCTATTCCCACTATTACATCATAACCTTATAAAGGTAATATTACAAGACTTATAGGATACTCCTCCTGAATTTTTATTCTACCATTAGCTACTACTTCTCGAGTTGTTACTTTCTCCCCAGTCGAAGTTCTAACTTTATAAGTTATATTAACAGTAACCACACTAATCTCTTGTTCATTTACAAATTTCTAACTTGCAAAGGAATGAGATGCACCAGTATCAAACAGCACAAAAGCAGGTTTTCCATTTATCAGCACATATCCTGGAATGTACTAATACTATGATTACTAACTACACTAGCATTCATAAATCTTAAAATGCAAATACTTCAATTTAATTCACACTTAGAAATATCATTACAATAGATAGTCTGAGTACGTACTAGTTACAAGTCTTTCATCATTTTCGTCTTCAACTCTCATGATCTCCTCAACATCATCAAAATCTAAGAAATCCTCATTCTCCTCAACTTCTATATCCTTTAGGGCAAAGACACGAGCAGGTGCGGTAGTGTTATCAAAACCTTCCATCTGCTTAGCTCCTTATCCAAACTATGGATAGTATCTAGAGAAATGCCCCTTCCTACCACATTTATTATACTTCACTAATTTCATCCTAGGGCATACCTTCAACACATGGTTTGGATCTCTACATATAAAACATTTTCCCTTAAGTTAAGTACAATTTCTCAGGAAATGATTTGCACCATACTTTTAGCATTAGATATTACTATCTTTGTCGTAAAAACTCAAGCACTGACTGCACCATGTTACTAGCTAGAGTTATTGGTCTCCTTCTCTTCTATCTAGAACTACTACTAGCAGCACCAGGATATGATCTCTTAAATAATGGACCAGGTTGATATCTTCTGTTGATCTTTATCTCCATATTGCTTGCATCCTCATACGATTATCTTCTAGTTGTCTTACCTTATCTACCACTTCATTGTAAGTGGTGAAACCATAATCTAATAGCTTGCAACACATTGTGGGGTCAAATCTGGTAAGAAACAAATCTTTCTTCAACTCATCATTATCTCGGTATGAGCTAGGTACATATTGTAACAATCTAATGAACTCAGTCTCATACTAGGTTACACTCATACCTCCCTTCTTCAGTTCAAACAAATCTCACACCATTCTGTTTTGAACACTATGAGGGAAATACTCCTTCCCAAATTCCTCCTTAAATTGTTGCCAATCAATGTTATTTTTGAGTTGCCTTACTCTCAAGTCCCACTATACTCTCATAGCTAACTTTAACATAAATGTGCCATAAGAAAACTTTTGAGATTCAGGGACTCTAAAAGCTTCAAAACTCCGTTCAACTTGGGCTAACTAATCATCAGCTACATCTAGCCTACCTATCTCCCCTTCAAAATAACAATTGGCTTTTATAAACTCAAGAAGTTTATTTACCTCTTGAGGTCGCTCCATTCATTATTCAACTTCTTGGGGTTTTCTATTTCCCGCATTACCACCAGTCATAAGATGTAAAATCAACATTCCTTGCTATCTCATCATCGTATGCATACTAGCAAGTATTTGTCCAATAAGCATATTTTCTTGTGGAGGCGAATGGGTAAATCTTGTCTATGTTGTTCTTTCGGGGGTGATGGTGCTTGTGGTGGAGGGTTTTGATTCCCTTCAGTTCCTCCTTGACTACTCCTATTTCCAACTTCAGCTATAATTGCTTAACAGTTTATAACTTATAACCCTGCATTCATATCTATTTATAAGTTATCCATGCTTTTGTTTAGAGAATTTTTATAAATTAATAAATGCTTGCAATATATTCTCATATAAAATAATAATAATAACATCATTGTGATCAACATACTTAATAGTCTAACTTCCACTATTAACCTTACATCATTATCATTACAACTTCAAAACAAAAAGATACAACTCGATAGCTTTTGAATACATACATAAAATTTATAACTCAATTACATCATTACTTACATAATCTAGTACATACTCGATCTTTACAAATGTGTAAGACAAAAGATTACATCAACTGGCTACATCAAACTTAATTACAACATACACCTAGCTTGATCCAGAAGCTACAAAGTACATCAAAAGTCAAAATACATCAAAAGATCCTAAAATATATCAATTTCCATCAAAATTGCTACTGGATCATATCTAAAGATCTATCTAACCAAAACAAGTCAACCACCTAACTAAACTAATCCTCTTATGAATCCGTAATAGCTACTTCATCAAAGGGATCATGACCCATATGGCCTCCTACCAAGTGATCCTCATGCTCACTATTCAATGCAGAGTCTATAAATACTATCTCTAGAGTCTTAGGGATCACAATCACCTCCTGCACATCATCATCATCCAACTCAACTGTGTCACTAGCTTTTACTCCAGCTATCCTAGTGTCTGCAATCACCTACATAACTAAAGCATGTATGCTTACACCAGGTTCATCCTCATTCTCTTGCTCCTCCTCAAGGTCTTCCTCTACATGAACTCCATCCTCTTGGGGTTTAACTGGAGGTATGTTTTCTAGTGGTAGTTCTGGTATCTTAAGCTCAGGTTTAGGGTTAAGGTCCAATGGTATCTCTATACCTTCTCCAGTAGGTTTTGAAAACTGAGGAAACCAATCAATAATTCTTGGTGGGTACTGTTTAGGAATATATGGAATGTTAGTAGGGATATGTACAATATTAGCTGGGTATGGTCTCCCATACTCTAACCTAGCGGGAAAATATCGTAAGGACATTATCAAAGTTACAATTCCCTTTGTCTCCAACCATCTCTGCTCAAAAGCTACTATGGCAATATATCTATCATACTAAGGTCCTAAACTCATCTCCATCTATGCCTACTCATCTTTCCGACTATAGCACTTTTTATCATGAAACTTATCAATAATCTCATCAATTGTCCTAAAAATATTCCAATCAGCTAATTCCATCAATAACCACTACAATCTAACCCTATAGTCAATAGGGGATACTTCTCCATTCCACTCGAACCGTATCCAACTATGTATTAGTTCCCCCCTTCGACCCTATAATTATAGTTAAACCAATTAACATTTACTATGTTAAACATTATGCTTACCTATGTTTTCATATGCTTAATACAATCTTTTATCGCCCACTTAATATTACCTACTCTCAATATTCCTATAATATCTATTTTTTTTTAAAGTATAATGCTTCAAAGAGAGTCCACTAAAACTACGCTCTACTACCAATCGAGAACTGTTACGCTCCGAAGTCACAGAGTCATAATAATCCCGCCGTATAAACCATTCTATGATAGTAACTGGCCTCATAGTACCTACCATAGACATGATTTACACAAGGCGTCGACGACTTCTCGCTTTGAAGTAAACGATCCCATTTAAGTGTTTAACTACAAATATAGTAATTATCACAAATTTTTAATAAAATACATAATTATATATAAAGTCCATAGAACTTCCCAAGTAACTCTACATAAACATAACAGTTCACTAATTTAAATAACAACTATCAGTCTTAAACTACAAAGGACACACTAGCTACATATCCACTGCTAAGCAAATTGATCCTCATACCCTTGGCTTCAAAAGAACTAACCTTTAGATAATTGTAAGGCGGCATAATACTTGAAGTAATCAGAAATCAGGACTTGCAAAAGGATCTATAAGAGTATGAGCAACTACAGCTCAGTAAGTTAAATTGGAGACTCATAAAAGTATAGAAACACAAATAAGATTATCAAGTAATTATTTTAATACAATGCAACAATCAAGTGTTATCACATAACGTAGTCTGATCCGTTGTGAAATCAGAGAAATTTCACCCGCTCTAATCCGGGTTAAGGAGTTTTTATGTTATGCAGCAGCTCACATCTAAAGCCAGGCTTATGCAATGGAGACACCGCTCCTCCTGTGACTACCTTCGAAAAATTGACTTCACCCTCACTACGACCTCCTTTCTTGTCATTTAGTTCGACTAAGGATGAAGAAGGGACCATTATGCAATCCTATGCAATCCCTTTCGAAGAGATCAGTATTTGGTTAGAGAATTCTAATGATCCCCTAACCGGTTGCAATGCATGACATTTTTGGTCATTAGAGTCAAATAAGATTAAATTTCATTTAGGGTGTTCAAACAATTTCACAATAATTCAATCAATTACATTACAAATTTCAGCATGAATTTGGATATATCAAACACATGCATAAACTACTTACAATCATAACCATAAGCAATCCTAAGTCTCCGAGTACCATAAAATAGCACTCTAATACAGTAAGTAATAACCCAATTTACTTAGAATTTCTCAGTCGTCCGATCACTTAATTGCAAGCCGATTTGTCTCTAGGTATCCTATAATACAAATAGGTTTTTTTAGTACTTATACTTTAATGATTCATATTCTAAGTTATAATTTAGCTTATTTTTTCCATGTATACCTATTATTTACAAATGATTCATTCTACTCTATTTTGGGATTCGGTTCTTAAATTAGATTGTAGTTTCAATTCTAGAATCTTAAATATGCTCAAATTCTAATATGAAATTAATCACATTAAGCTCGAGTATTCTAATATCCTATTGAGTCTTAATTTAGTATTCTAAATTGGTCGGTACACGCTAATCCTAATTGGGGTACCAGATTTATTCCCGATTTGAGAAAATCTTACATTTTTTTATACAATTACCTAAAATTAAATTTTGTTTTAGATTTATTATATTCTGATTTTTATTATTATATTATCTAATTAAACCTAATTTCTCATATTTATTAATTTTCCAATTCTACATATTTCTAATTTTCTACAATTACCACATAATTCCTTCATTAATTATACTTAACACTCCAAATGCTAGGATTAGGTTTCCACATCAGAGATTAACATCCTTAACCCTCTAATTGCTATCTAAATCAGTAATTAATGTCTTAACACCTAATTAACTCAAAATCACCCAAGTTTTCTATCATTTTAGGGCTAAAAATTTACCTAAAAATTTTAAAAATTAAATTTAAAAAAATGGCTTCATAGTACTGTTCTATATCACTTAAGCATTCTACAAAAAAAATTTGAGCTCTAAACTATACTCCTAAGCCTATTTATTTCTAATCCTAATCATACTCGGTTTTGCTTAATTTCTTAAGAACCCTATATTTTCAGACGTGATTACACTTAATCACTATTTTCCTTAAATCTACATACAATAAAACCTCAGAATAATAAATTTCATAATTTTTTGAGCAAAATAAATAATTTTACAAAATTATACAAAATCGAAGCAGATGAGAGACTCATCCAGTTCGATGGCTTTTGGCCTTCCAACGCCAGTCTAGGTATGTCAACCAGTCCAGGCGATGGCTCGGTCCTAGGTGATGGTGGCGGCTCGGTCCTAGGTAATGGTGGCGTATAGGTTTGGCTAGTTAGCTCCTACTGTACAAATTTCCTTCTTCTTTTTTTACCTTAATTTTTCTCTTCAATTTTTGATACTCTATTTTTTTCTGTTTCCTAACTGTCTAAAGGAGTTATGTAATTTTTTTCCCTATTTATAAAGCTTTATGGTAATTAATGTGTATTTAATTGGACAAGATATTGCCCAAATCTTTTAATTTTTGCCTTTTGTGTTGCTTGATTTTGCTTGGGTAATTTTTATTCTTCACTTCCTAACTTGCTACAACCAAATCCACCTCATTCCTAATTCCTCTGATTTTTTCTTAATTAATTAATAATTTTCTTTAATTATTTAATAAGTTTTTAGATAATTTAAGAAATTTCGCGTATTTTTATTTACACGTAAATACATGTGGGGTACATGTGAACATTCCTAATTATTATTTAGGTCATTTTATAATTTTTAGTGTACATATAATCTATCTCTAGTAATTTATTAGTTATTAGATTATACTTTTCTCCTTTTCGATAATTAACAATTATTATACTTAAAATTTGAAAATTTTATAGTCTCCTATTTATTACTTATTTTCTTAAATTCAAGTTTACGGGATCATTTTCATTAATATTTCTATCTATAGTTTATAATTTGGGTTTGATCAGATCATTTAACCGATTGCCCTAAACTTTGTATTCTAAGTTCAATCCTACGGTTACTTAGCTTAACTGTAGAGCTTACACAATCTACTACTAAGTTTTCTAGTTGGGGGATTTTTGTGATGGTCTATGAAGGGAACTCAACTAGAAGGCTCTATACCTTCTCCAAGTATCTAACCATAGTGTCATCCCTAGCCTTCTATTTACCTCAAACTTGTTGGACAACTAGCATAGAGTTCAAGAACACTTATAGATGCTCAGCATTGATCTCCTTGGCCAATTTGAGATTAGCTATTAGGGCCTCATATTCAAATTTGTTGTTGTTAGTGTCAAACCTAAATTTGAGAATGTAGTAGATTGTGATCTTGTGTGATCTAGTCACAATGACGCCTGCACCTTTACTCTCCCAGGTAGATGATCCATTAACATGGAGAATCTACAAAGGTTTGTTGTTGCCTAATGGTTTGTCATTGCTTAGTGGTGCTTTCTCCTCTCTTCTATATTTAACCACAAAAACAACCAGCACTTATGCCTTATAGGCCACTCATAATCGATATTGGATTTCATACGTGCTTAGCTCCATTGCGTACTTCATGATTGGTCTAGATGTGTCCAACTTCTATAGCATAGTGCATAATAGCTGGTTTGTAAGCACAATGATTTGGTATGCTCAGAAGTAGGGCTTTAACCGACGTGCTGAGATGATGATGACCAGGGTAAACTTCTTTACTTAGGTGTAGTTGACCTTAGGCTCTTGGAGTATATGGTTGACATAGTATACAAGCTTATGCTCTCTCTCTACTGCTCTGACTAGTACAAATGAGAGTACTCAATCACTTACGACCAAGCATAGATACAAGTCCTCCCTTTGAATAGGCTAGGAGAGGACTAAAGGGTGCACAAGGATGTTTTATAGCTACTTGAAGGCTATTACACACTCAAGAGTTCATTTAAAACCCTTACAATTCTAAAGAATTTTGAAGAACTTAATGCATCTATTTGCACTCTTAGAGACACACCTACTTAGTACAGCCACCATGCAGGTGAGCTTTTATATGTCTCAAACCGAGGTTAGGGGTTTCATATCCCTAATGGCATGTATCTTCCTAAGGTTGGCCTCGATAACTCTCTGTGTGACTAAGAAGCCAAGAAGTTTACCTAAGTTAACCCTTAACATAGACTTCTAGGGGTTCAGCTTCATGTCATGTCTTCTTATCTAGTCAAAGGTTTCTTGGAGATCCTTGACATGATTGCCGAGTTACTTGCTCTTGATAATCATGTCATCAACATACATATCCATATTGTGCCCAATCTAAGGATTGAACAACTTCGTTACCATTCATTGATATGTTACACTGGCATTTTTAAGGTCAAAAGGCATGACTATGTAGCAGTATGTATCGAAGTTGTTAACAAAGGAGGTATGAACTTCATCCTTTGGGTCCATCTTTATTTAGTTATAACCTGATAAGGCATCCATAAAACTCAGCAAAGCATGTCCCGAAGTAGAGTCAACCAACTAGTCGATCTTGGGGAAAGGGAAGTAATCTTTCAAGCAAGCTTTGTTAAGGTCAGTATAATCGACACACATATGGCACTTCCTAGACTCCTTCTTAACTAGCATTACATTTGCTAGCTAGGTTATGTACTTCTCCTCCCTTATGAAGCCGGCCATTAGTAACTTGTACACTTCTTCCTTGATTGCAACCTGCCTCTCTAAGGCAAAGTGTCTCTTCTTCTACTTAATAAGCTGTATAGTGAAGCCTATGTTGAGGCTATAGGTTGCCAAGTCAGAGGAGATCCTAGGCATATCTAACACCAACTAAGCAAACCTATCTGAGTTGGCCTATAAGAGGGCAACTATCTTATTGTTTACCTCGAAAGGAGTCTTAATCCCGACCTTAGTGGTCTAGTTGAGAAAGGGGTTAATCTACACTTCTTTGGTGTTTTTGTCCAGCTCACCTCTCTCAACTTGCTTCTCTTACGAGCTGGTCTCCGAAGCAAAGGTCAGGAATTTGGCCTTCAAGTGAAGGGATGATGTGATGACCCTAAACACATTCAAACTTAGCCTTCCCAAGAGAGCGTTATAAGGAGATTAGGTAGTTGATCACAACTAACTTTACTAGTCATTGTGTAACATTGTTGTCATCGCCAAGTTCCTTGTCAAGGGTGATGATTCCCTTGGCTTGGATAATACTCCCATTGAAGCTAATGAGATTATGGTGGTATAGCTTCTTCCTAATAAGCAGCTTAGTCCTTATCCTTTCATACATATGGAGGAAGTAGATGTCGATGGAGTTGCCGATGTCCATTATAATCTTGAGGACCTCAAAGTTTGGGATCTTCATCCTTATGGCTAGGGCATCTTAGTAGGGGGTGTTTACCCCCACCCACCCCACTATCTAACTTTTGTCTCTTCTCTATGACTGTAAACACCTTAGGTAAGGCATTAATCGAGTTGTTGGTGCTCAATCAACTCCTCCCCCCCCCCCCCGGGGTTGGTTGTTGTGGTGATCATTGTTTTATTTTTCTCAAGTACCCTCAGTTCGCCACCTTTGAATTGCCTTGTCATCATCGGCATCAGAATGGTCATTATTCCTCTATTGGGCTATGTATTCCTCGAAGAAGCCCTACTGAATAGTATACTTAATTGTGTTCTTTAGCTGAAAACATTCATTAGTGGTATGGTCATGGTCATTGTAGAATTGGAAGTATTTTTCCAAATTCCAACAACTAGGATTCCCCTTCATCTTCGGGGGTCACTATAGTAGATTCCTATTCTTCACCTCAAAATAGACTTGGGTAATGGGTCTATTCAAATGGGTATGCTACATGTATATGGGTGGGGGGAAGTGGGTCTCACTCAGCTCAATGCTTCTTCTTGCTTGAAACCTCCCCCTCTAATATGCTCGGTACCTTTTTGTCAAGGCAATCTATGATAGACAATCTTTCCTTATCCTACTTTCCGTTCGACCTATGATGGACAATCTTTCCATGTATTTCTAGGCTTTATTCCAAAAATTAGCTAGGGTTTTCGGCTTACTCTTCTCAAGCAATTGGAAGAAGTCTCCCGAAGATTGGATGCTGAGTTGAGTGGCATGTATAGCTACTCCCTTGTCTTACTGAGGAATCTCTACTACAGCATTATTGAACTGGACCACAAATTTACGCAAAGTTTTGCCTTGACTTAGCTGAATTAAGTATAAGGACAATGTGTCCTTAGATGGAAGCTTACTATCCTTGAAGTGGAGGATGAACTTCTATGCCAACTCATCAAAGGAGCTAATAGAGTTCTTGAGCAAGTGATTAAACTACTTTTGTGTTGCTTTCCTTAAAGTGCTTAGGAAATGCCTTACATATGATGGCATCCCTATGACCGTAGAGGTTCATGAAGGTGTGGAAGTGGAGGAGGTGATCATCAAGATTACTAGTTTTATCGTATTGGTCTAAGGTCAGAAGCTTGTGATTAGGGGACAACACTTCATCCTCGACACCCCTAGTGAAGAGGGTTCCATTATTGGCGACCAACCTAGCATCGCTAGCTGCCTCGCTCCTCTACTACTTGTAAAGCCTCCTTACGATTGCGTGGAGCTGATTGAGGTCAACATTATATGCCAAACGAGCTTAGCGTACTATAAAGTTGATAAAACTCCATGAGAGTCAACCACTTACTCATTGCTAACCAAAACTTGGTTGCGGTTGGCTGTAGATTGTAAGTCCTATAACTATAGGATTGAATTTAATATATAAAGTTTAAGGCAATCGTTTAAAGAATCCAATTGAATTTAAATTATAAAACAAAGTTAAAAGTATTAGTAAAAGTGATCCCGTAAGTTTGAATTTAGGAAAATAAGTAATGAAATAATAGAACATTATAATATCAAATTTTAAATATATTACCCGTTATTTATCAAAAATACGTAAAATGAGTTCCGATAACTAATGAGTCATTGGAAATAAGTTATATACATACTAAAAATCATAGAATAACATAAATAATAATTAGGAATATTTACTTATACTCTATATATATTTACGTGTAGGTGAAAATACGTGAAATTACCTAAAATACAAAAAAAAAGTTAGAAAAATGACAAATGATTAA
The DNA here is from genome assembly GCA_024138015.1 of Lumnitzera littorea. Classification (NCBI taxonomy): domain Eukaryota; kingdom Viridiplantae; phylum Streptophyta; class Magnoliopsida; order Myrtales; family Combretaceae; genus Lumnitzera; species Lumnitzera littorea. The sequence continues at coordinate 70,753,566 of JAMXBB010000007.1, forward strand.
AGAAAATTATAAAAAAATCAAGGGAAAATCAGAAAAAATGGGGAATTGTCCAAAGCAAGGTCGTAGCTGGTTAGGTAAGAAAGAAAAAATTTGAACCAATTAAATTAACCTAACTAGAATGCTAAAATTAGAAGAGGGTAAGGTAATTATCAACTCAATTTAATGCAATGAAATCCTCTAGAGCTCTATAAATACCAAAACTTCTTTAAAAACTCATTTGGTTAGTTAGGAAAGTGAAAAAAATAGAGAGAACAGAAATAAGAGAGGATTAGGGTTTTTCTAAAAAATTACATAAAAAATCTATGAAATTAGAGCAATTGAACCAAACCCATGAGCCATGACTAACTAGAACCGAATTGCCGTTACCACTACACCCTACACCTACCACCTATATTGGTCGACAGCCTTAAGACCATCGTTGGTGGCCGAAAGTCCAATAGCTAGGTGAGTTCGATTTTAGCCCGATTTTATGTAATTTATCAAAATTATTAATTTTATCCAAAAAATTTATGAATTTTATTATTTTGATATTTTATTATATGTAAATTTAGAGAAAAATATTGGTTTGGTTTGGTTTGATTTAATTATACTTAAAAATATGTAGTCTTTAAGAAACCATGTAAACTTGAGCATGTTTTGATTTAGAAATAAATAGCCTTAGTAGTGGAGTTTTAGGCCCAAAATTTTTGTTTAGACTACTTAAGGGATATAGAAGAATGATATGAAGTCTTTTTTAAGAAATGAATTTTTGAAAAATTTAATTAATTTTTATGCCTTTAATATATATATATATGTATAATTAGTGATTTTGGGGTTCAATTAATAGTTAATTGAATAATTACTGACTTAGTATATAATTAAGGGTTTTAAGATGTTCATATCTAATGTAGTATGATAATTGTGGTATTTAGGGTGTTACATGTGATTATTAGGGGTATTATGTAGTAATATATGTAATTTTAAGATTATGTGGACTTGGAATTATAATAAATATAAAATAATAGGTTAAAATAGATAATATAATAATAATAATATTAATATATAATAAATCTGGTATGAAACATAAATTTAGGTAATTATATAAAAAAAAAAAAATTTCTTACATCAAGAGTAAATTCGGTATATAAATAAGGATTAGAGTGTACCAAGTAGAATAAAATATTAATTTAAGACTAAAAGTAATACTTAGAATACTCAAGCATGATGTGGTTAATTTCACATTAGAGTTCAAAACGTATTTTTAGGATTTACATATAATACTTATATTTGGAACTAATTTAAAACCTAAATTGGTACTGCATTTGGAAATCGAATCTTAAACTAACCTACAATGAATTGGTAATAAATAATAGGCATATATAAAGAATTGAGTTAAGTCATAATCTAGAGTGTATATATATATATACATATCATCAAGATATAAACACTAAAAGCGTATTTATATTATAGGACACATGGAGATGAGTCGACTTGTGACAGGTTGAGTGAGTGAACTAAGGATTCCAAGTAAGTTAGGTTTAATACTTCATTATATTTTAGAGTGCTATTTTAAAGTACTCGAAGACTTAAGATTGTCTATGACTGTGTTTGTAAGTATTTATAAATGCATGTGTTTATGTATTTGATTCCATGCTGAAATCTATGATTGTGTTTGGTGATTGATGTGAATTAAATGGTGTGAAATTGTTTGATCACCCTAAACCGTACTTAATCATAACCGACCTAAATATCTTAATTAGACATGCATTGCAACCCTTCATGAGGTCATTAGGATTCTCCAACTAAACACGTATACCTTCGAAAAAGATAGTGTTGGATAACATAATGGTATTTTCTTCATCCTTAGTCGAATTAAGTAACAAGATAGGAGGTTACAATAAGGATGAGAGCATTGGTTCAAATGATAATCTTCGGGGCAGTGATGTTTTCATTGCATAAATCTAAGTTTGGTTGTGAACCGTTACATAAATATGAAAACTAGTAAACTAGGATTAAAGTGGGTGAAATTACTCTAATTTCACAGTGGACTTATGATAGCACTTGCTTGTTGCATTGCATATAATTAATTGTTTGATAACCTTATTTGTATTTGTTATACATTCATAAGTCCCTAATCTAACTTACTAAGTTATGGTTGCTCATACCTTTATAAACTTTCTTGCAAGTTCTAACTGACATGCCGCAATATAATTATCCCAAGGTTAGTTCTCTTTTGAAGCTATAGGGAGCGAAGATCAAGTCTTTTAAATGTCTTGTTAGTACTTTTAGGTTATGAACTAATATGTGAGACGTAAGATAGCTAACTATTGTAGTATGTGTAAATTCTTAGGATTTTAAGACAATATGGATGTAATTATATATATATATATACATATATACACATATATGAATTATGATTCTAACTTTTTATATAATTTTAGCTTAAATTTTAATTGAGTTATTTACTTCAAAGTAAGGAGTTGTGAACACCTTGTGTAAATTATATTTATAATAAGGACTGTGACGTAAGTTCTTATCATCGGTTAGTTTATATGGTAGAGTTGTTATGACTCTACGTCTTTAAGACATAACATAGATCTTGCTGATTATTATTGCACTATGGGATCGAGATGTTGATCCCTTCCATTTTCCTAATGGTGGTAATGGTTGTTCTACCTAATGAAGGAGGCTTTAGGGGGTAGGTTTGTGCATTACACCTCTCAGCTTCCTCCAAGTAAGCGTAGAGCAACCTGTTCTAGGCAGCAAACTCTTCGACCAAACCCTTCTTAAGTGTTTCCATTGGTTGGGGCTGGTAGCTAGTAGGTTGGTTATTCACCAATTAGTGATTTTCAAGGTTGTTAACATGAGACATGGTAATCGAGATGGTTTTTGGGGAGAATGTTTAGTATGTTTAGGTAAGAACTTAGATTAGAATTCCTACAGACACTAATGTGGTCTTAAGATCTTTGTTGATATGGAATTAAGAGTAATTAGACTTCGCACAAGTAGAAAAGCTTGTAAAAGAGAGCATAATAAAGGGGTGCCAAGCTATTTTCCCGCGTAACCACTTTAATATTTAAATTAGTTGAGTGTTTAGAAAATATGAGTGCTTAAGAGCAATAAGTAGGCTAAAGTACGTAAAGTATCAAATAGTTTATTATTGGGTGATAGTTTTGTATTTATAGAAAAGTAGTACTGGTAATTAGAGAGAAGTTAGTAGGTAGAGCTATTATCACAAGTATTAGAGGGTAGGATCATTATGTCTGACATCTTCCGCATATATAGGAGGTAGTTATTTGACATAGTTTTTTAGCCTTATCTAGAGTCTTGCAGTCGTTAAAGGCCTCCTATAGCTAGATAGGTTGTAGTTTAGGCTTGTTCAAGGGCAACTGGTCATAGGTTTTGAGCCATATCACACTGAGATGTGTCTGAGGAGCTCATGTCCAATAGGTCTTATCAACGGTTACTATCTATCATGTTTTATATGCTAATTTTATGAAAAAATTTTCATTTATAACTAACCATGTGTTTAAGCTTGTTTTGCAGGAGAAAGTACAAATAACAAGATAAATGATATTGTGAGATTACAAAACTAATAGAAATTACTTTCTATATTTAGCTTGGATGCTTAGTTGCAAATTGATTAAGATCCGTTTTTATGGCATGTTTTATGTGCTAGTTTTATGAAAAACTTTCCATTTACGTAAAACCGTATATTTTACCTTGTTTTGTAGAAGAAAGGACAAATAACAATCAAAAAATTAAGGAAGGAAAAAAATTATGCATGAGCATAGTCTTAAAATTATATAAAAGAAAACAAAAAAAGTACGAATGTTTTCATCCCAGTAAACTAAAAATATGCTTGAGATAATTTATTCACTTCCTTGACAAAAATGTCATTATAAAAAATAAATAGTATATGGTAAGATCAAAGGGACGCACCAGTAGTGAACGAAGAACTCTATACATGGTGAATATACATAAAATAGAAACCGCTGGTGATTGCACTAAGTTGTATCAGTTACAAATATTAATAATTACAATACGAATATCTCAATTACAAACAACTCATCCTTAAAAAAAGATTTTCTAATACTAATATACTATGTGAATTGATAAGTAATGTATAAATATGAATAAAATTTTAACATGTGAATACATAATTGACACTTTTTCAGCAAGTATGTTTATTTATTTTTAAATATTTAAATATTATTATATTTATACATCATGCATCGATACACGTAATATATTAATATTATTAAATCCTTTTTTCCCCCTTAATGTTACAATTTTGTTTCAATGACAAAGTAACATTTGATTCATTTGCACATCCTTTTATCTACACTCAAATTTTAAGCCACTTCGATATGTTCATCTCATAGATGAGCTCTGCAAAATTATAAGGATCATACTATCTTCTGTTACTTGGTTTTTACATTTATCTATATTAAAGGGAAAGTTCGATATTACATTATGAAATTACTAAATTTTGCTCCTCCCTAAATAGAAAATAATTGAACTTTGAAAAAGTTTATATAATTTCATAATTTTGAATTTGAAAAGGGAAATATTTTTTCCCTACTAATAAGTAGTTAAATAATAAGCAATTAAAGATTTTTTTTCTTAACTAATATGTAATTGTCCAAACCACTGTAGTATAGTGGTATCAAAATTGGAATGAACTAAGTTTAAATTTCCCATTCCCCAAATTGTAACATAAATGACCACAAAAAAAAAAACCCTAATGATTAATTAAATATCTAATCTTTCATATGATTACTTCAATTTTTTTACACCGATATCACACAAACTAAAGATGCTCATGATTAAGTTCAGTTTAGTTAAAGCACCAAATAGAACCAAACCAGATTTATAATGGTCTGGTTTATACTCTTAATGAATTGAACTATTTTTAATAGTTCAAGAATTTGAGCTAAACTGCTCTAAATATAGTTTAGATTGGTTTAGTTTGGTTCAAATTGATTTTTAAAAGTACTATTTTCTTTTTTTTTTAATATTAATAATTATCAGAGCTTTTGACTAATGATCAAATTAAGAAATATTAAATAAGAATTAAAATCACATAACATTATTTCTTATGTAATAATGAAGATACATGACTAATAGAGTTGAGAGACAACTATGAAGGAAATGAAGTGAATTGTGGAGATAGAGAGTGAAATGAGAAATGACAAAAGAAAAAAAGGTAAATTGGGTCAAACTAAAATGTTATTAGGTTTAAAATTAAAAAATATTGTTTATTTTGTATTTTTTTAATAATAAGCTATCAATTTAGCTCAACCACTCAAAACGAACTTGTAAACCCTAAGAAATCAGTAGTTGAACCCTAATTCAAATTCGAGTGTCTTAAACTGTACAATAAGTCGATAAGGCTAGTAATAATAAAATATTATGAAATTTAATAAATAAAATATAATACCAATAGTAAAACCCTAGGAATTGATCGAAACCTTAAATTATGTACTAAAACTCTAAAAATGATTTATGCACCATTAATCAAAATTGAACCCAAATTTATTCGAAATCCTAAAATTATAAATATAAACCTATAAAATAGTTAAATATTACTTGATAGTGATATAATCATAGTCGATTACAATTTTCGTCTAAATTGCTCATTTGCGTAAAATTTTAACGAAATCACTACAATAACTTATAAAAATTATATTTGTAACAAGTACCAATAAAATTGATAAATTTTCACAAAAATTTAAAAATTGATTTATAATGAGTATTGTTATAATTTATATATTCAGAAAAATTACATATATTTATTATTAATTTTTATTTTCTTCCTCTTTCTTTTTCTCTTTTTCTCTTTTCTTTCTTTTCTTCTTTTCCTCTACTTAACACATCTTAGAACCGAATTAGAAAAAATCAAAACAAGTAGCCCATGTGACCAAATTAAAATGCCAAGTGTTGAGTTTACAATAAAAGAAAAATTGAAAATGATTAATTTTGTCCCATCCTCATTAATGTATAGATCAAGCTATTATTTTTTTTTTTTATTATTCTTATCCTAAGCTTGCTATTTACGTTTGGAATAAAAGAGGAAAAAAAATCTGCAAACAAAACAAAACAAAATTAAAAGAATCGAAAAGAAGAAGAAAGATTAAAAGAAATAAGTAAATAGGTTATTTTTCAATTTTAGATGTATATTATATAGTATATACATGTATAAATATAGTATTTGTATGGTATTTTTATAAATATAATATTTCTATTACATGTATATATGCGTAAATACTTGAATTGAATTATATATGTATGTATAAAGCTATGTATGTATTCATGTATATACATAGGTATATTATATGGAAGGGTTATGTATTATGTATTTTTTTTAAGAACATATATAATGAGTATTAAGTATTTTTACAAAATAACTATAGTATATATATATGTGTGTGTGTACACGTAAATTATTTATATATATGTATATATGTATAATTATTTCCGTATATATATATTTATATATATAAATATGTAGTTGTATAGTATATATGTAGTAGAATATTTCTATAAGTGGCAATATATGTTTAAATACATAATTTATATAGGACGTATATATATATATATATATATATAATATAGAGTATATGTTGTGGTATACCGAATTATAATACATGAATCAGTATTTGTATATTATATATATATCTATGTATTCGGTAATTATATTTATGTACACATGTAAACTATATTATATGAGTATACTTATAGGTATACATACAAATATATGAATATATGTATATGTTTATAAGAGAATGTTTGTTTTCATAAAATAAATATATACATACATATGGCGTATAACATATAGTATATATATGTAGTATACAAAAAATATATATATATATATGTGTGTATAAATAGTGAAATATAGATGAATAATAATAATAATAATAATCATAATAAGGCTAAAATCTCAAAAATAGGAAAAGTATGCTCAAAATAATAAAAATATCAAATATATGGTTTAAATAATTATTACATCATAAATATATTAAGAAAAAGCGAAAATTAATATTTTATAATTTTTCAACTTAAATAGTAAATTTTGTGATATTTTTATATCACAATTTAAACTATGAGTCATAACGTCCAAAATGGACCTCGTTATGAAAAAATACTCTTGAAAACGATCAAAATAAACTATAAGTTCATAACAATCTGGGTTAAAACAAAAATGTTACACGCGATTCGATAAAAAGCTCAAATTGACAATTTCACTTAACTGAGTAAAGTAGACCATACAAATTATGATATTAATTAGCTTTAAATTCCTAAACTTACCAATTTCTATTATTCTCAGGTGATTTTGATATAGACCCTGAGCTGCTACCAGATTACTATAACCCTTAAGTTAGCCATGATTGGTGAGTTTTTCCTAGTGATTCCATATTTGTTTGTGTTTATAGTTAGTGAATATAAGTTATGATCTATAAATGAATGTGTATAGAGTTGGGTTATGCTTATGCATGATAATTATTGTTGATGATGAATTTACTTTAAACTTCAATATTATAATGATTGTTGTATAGTAGATTCACTAGGAACTGATTGTTTATGTCTTGGAATGATCACTGAATAAATAAGACCTAATTTTATTCGACTAGAAAAAAGTTAACTTAAATCACACATAATTATGTACTGCATAACTAATTCCGACAGTTATATTACACAAAGGTAGCAAGAGGCCATACGTGGGTTGATTATTGATTGTTATAGATTTCGTACGGTGCACACGTGCAATATGACTTTACCTTGACTCACGGGATGACTAGGCGTTAATGGCGCCAACCGCTTAGTTAAGGGTTGAGTCCAAAGGCTTTCATTTAAGAGTAAATGAGGGCTGCATGAACCTACTCACAATCATATGTAGAACTCATTTTGATGAAATTGTTAATGGATGTACCATTACATTTTGAATACGAAATGTGGAGTTTCGTTATGGAATAAGTTCTAATATGATACCTAGATCTGATTGTACCGATGAATCTCTAACCCTGACTTTGGAGGGGCATTAAATCTGAGTTACATGCAGTACCTGGTCCCCTACATATATTTGTTTAGCATATTATTTGTCATACATTTATTTGGTTGAACCTAATTATTGTATAACTTAATTACTACATGGTTGAGAAAAATTATCTCACTAAGCTAGTTAGCTTATACCCTTATAGTCTTCTTTCGCAGGTTAATCTTTTTATGGAGTCAAGCCGTCGCATGCCCGATATTAGTTTTCTATATGGGGTCAATGTGGGAGCTAAATGAGATCAAAGAGTATTTCTGATAGTTTATAGATCTGAATATGTAAGTGATATACTGATTTAATTTAAGACATGTTTTAGACTTCATATTTGTAAACCTTTTTACAAATAGATCATGTGTTATGTTTTCATAATTTTATTGTTTATCATGAAATGATATTACTTAAGTTTGTGCACTTTTAGTAACTAATAATAGCTATAGCCTTATGTATTATATAAATGAATTCAATCTGCAATCTTTTATACGGTATACGGCGATTGCCACGACTAACCCTCCTCGGGTTGTGACAGAACTATAAATCATTTGGATCATAACTCCAAACTAAGTTGCATATTGAATCAAAACATAAAAAAATAAACATATTTTATGGTTCGATGAAGTTCTCTATTCAATTTTATTTAATAAACAATACTAACACGATGATTACACAAGAACATTTTCCAAAAGGAAAAGAGGGTTTCCAAAACACTGCTTATCAATGTTACGTTCATTTAAAATACAATGTAAATATTTTCCATAACAAAACAAACATAAATCGTTAAATGACTAACAGCCATGCGTACTTTTTTTATTTTTCAAATAAGGAAACCCATCGTTGGGGGAAATAAAGGAAAAGGGGGAAACCAAAAACAAAGCTTGTTTTTTAAACATTACCTATCACTCAGTGTCCTTGAACAAAAAGCTTAGTTGATTCTCCAACAAGTTGATTCTACAAAGAAGATGTACTTGGTGCAGTTAATGGGTCTTAAATAGGTCTTTTATATACAGGAGCAAAGCCTAAGAAAATGAGTAGAAAAGGGTCGAGTTGTGATGACAAATATTTTTAAGATATTTTTCTATATTTATTGTAATTAAAACTTTGTAATTGTCATATATAGTTGTAATAGTTTCAAGATGATATGATGCTAATGACTTGTAGCGACATGTGACAATAGAAGACAATAGTTATTGTTAGTAATCATGAAAAATGTTAATATAGAATTTGTTGTACTTAAATTTTTGCTAGTAGAGTATTGGATCACAAAGGCCTTCAAGAAGATGATAATGTGCCTAGAAAAATAGACACAATTAGTTGAACAACTAGGAGGTTGAGAGTAAATCAACAAGAAGACGCAAGAGTGAGAATAGTGTAAGTAGATGATTTCTTGATGGGGAAATCACCTTTACTTATTGTGGAGATTTGAAGATATTTAAGGAAATCGAGATAAGGATAAATCTGGCTGAATAAGGAAAGTGTATCTTTCGACGACTATGGATCCTGAGAAATCCACGGATATGATCTGATCAATTGACTTTCTTTTCCGGTGTCAGTCTTTACTTTTGCGTAGGACTTCTGTCTCTGGCCAAGCTTCTTAGCGGAGCACTCGACCTGTTAAAGACCTGGCACTTCGAGGATAGGTAGTTTGGAAATTGGGTTGATGGGTTTAAGTTTAGGGGAGCTTAGGTCCTTAGAAAGATCCCAGTCCGAGAATTTGAGGGTTTCAAATAGATGATGAGTCCAAATAGGTTGGTCTAGGTATAGAAAATTCATATCTAATATCTCCTCTCAATAGAATTCACTTTTTAAAAATTTAAGCATTTTGATAATTTTTTATTGATAAAAAAATGAAAGAAAAAGAGAAATAAACGTATTATGGAAAGTCAACACAGCCAAATTGAAATTGCAATTACCGAGTCAGTGGGACGGCAGCACACTCCATCCAGATGTTCGTTACTTGGCATGCTACCTTTCTCTCAACTTATTTAGTATACGCTTTTAAAAGCGATTTAATTTAAAATAAAGAAACTATATAAATGAACATACTCTATTTCACTGCTGGACTATGATGTACGACAGACAAGCCATTTTGATCGATGATGTGTTGGAAGGAGCAGGTGAGCCTAGAACTGGGTTGGGATCAAACCCGGGCTGCATCTATCGAGCCAAGGGTTTAGAGGTTGGTGAACTGTAATCAGCTGAGTCAAAATCAGTTCTAAAGTGGTTCAATAAACTCGTAGGTTCACAGATCAATTTTTTATTGCCCTTGACCTATCCTTTTTTTTTTTCATTTTTTTTTACATTTTTTCCCTTTTTCTGTGAGTTTCATTTTTTTTCTTTTCTGAATTATATGTATTAACATATATAAATTTTAAATTTGAAAGAAATTTAAATTTAAATAGTAAATATCTATATAATATTCTGTCACGTAACAGTATTGTACCATAAATTAAAAAATTATATTGTACATGGATGTAATAAGAATGCAACTATTATATTTCAATGATTTTAAAATTAAACTTTTTTTTTTCATGTTACATTAGCAATTACCTATATATCCAGTACATAAAATCAAATAATCATAGTTTTAGAATAATTTTTATATATTTTTTAAAATCTATATTGTGTTACTCAGTTTTTATATTAAAAAAAAAAATTGTGATGTTTATGTGATTAGTTATTATAATTTTTTTATAAAATAGTCATACGATACAAACTAATTTTTACTTTAACACTTTCAATTTTTAAAATAATAACAATATCACTAACTCCTAAATTTAAAAAAAAAAAAAACGATTAAAGCTTTTTAAGAAAAAGTTATCTAATCAAAGTATCGAATATATAAAATAGATAAGAGAAAAATTATAAGTACTAACTAGTTGAAAATTTTTTAAGAAATTTACCATATTTTTCTTATTAAACTCAGTCAAATCGATGGGTAAAACCGTCGATTTACCCTTTGAATCATTGACCTACACGTTCAAGTGGGTCACCACATGTAACCCGTATTAACCCACTGAACCTATCGAGTCCAATCCCAAATCGAACCCGACTAATCTAGGTTTGGGCCAATCTATTGAACCGATGAGCTGGGTTTTCACCTATTCACAAGTCGGATCTAGTCCTTCTCGTGGTCTAAGTGAGTTGTGAAAAGTCGTTGAGGGAAAATAGGGAACGTGAGAGAAATTAAGTATAAGGAAAGGTAAAAGGAAAACTGAATCAAAATTGGAAAGTTATAAAATTATTCTTATTGCAAGGAGAGTAATGAAACAGGTCAACGTCGGGTCCGCGAGGAAATGTGAAAAAGCCTCGTTAATTTAACGTAAAAGTTTGTGGGAATGGGACTAAAATGGGAACGATAAAGAGGAAAAATAAAAAATAAAAGATAAAGAACAGAGGTTTCCTCAATTAAATGTTAGCAGGAGACTAATGGTAATGAAGCTGCCTGAGGAAAAGAAGGACGATGAAATATTTTTCAATGTTAAACTTGATGATGTGATTTATTTGATTCGATTCGTAATAAAATCAATTAGATATTAGAACAAATCTATTCACACTTTCTTTTGTGGGCAATTGTGTTGCAAAATATAACAGAAAGAAACCAATAGCTTGGAACACAAACAAATGGAAAATAACCTATAATATACGGATTTAGATCCTCTAAAATTATTTTCTTAAAATAATCTCTTTAATATATAGACATATATAATCAATTATTGACATTATAGGAAAACACATGATACCATGATAATATCATTTGATAATTCAAAATTAAAAACAATCTTAATAATTAAATTTATAACTTTATCTAAAATATTTTAGATGATTCATTTCCATAATATATATATATATATGTGTATATAAGTGAGCTTTAGTTTGTAAGCCATCTCGTTTAACTCACTTTTTAAACGAGTTTGAAGCAAGAATTTTTTTTTTTATCTGTTTAAAAAGTAAACCAAAATAGAACAGTTTGGATTGACTCATTTAATACATTTACGCTTTTAGTTTACGAATTGGCCTGTCTAACTAGCTTTTTAAATGAGTCAAGATCAAGGTTTTTAGCTTGTTTAAAAAGCAGGTCAAATGAACTCGCTCAATGAGCCTACCTATTTAACTCGCAATCAAAGTAGGTTAAGCTATGGCATTTTACTGTGTTTACCACACTTATATATATATATATATATATATATATATATATATAGTGTGTGTATGTGTGGTCATCAATTAGTAAAACCTTGTGAATTAGGTTGGTCAGAATATTGGGTAGGGAAAGCCTAATAATACCTGACAAATGAAAATGTCATGGATTATATGGAAACTTGAAATTTAAGGATGCATGAGATTGTGCTTTTATAAATTGACAAAACCGCTTAATTAGAATTTACTAAACATGATAAAAATTAAGTAACATCAAATAGCAAAGAAATTTATTAAACAAACGAACCTTATGTGGAAAAGAAAAAAAGAAAGAAAAAGAAAAAATGAACCGTAGGCTTTAGACAGGGGATAATAGGCATAACTAAGGTCCCGTTTGTTTCAAGAAAAATATTTTTTTCAAAACATTTTTCCTATTTTTCCTTATTTGTTTTGCTAAAAAAAGTGCTTTAAGTAGAAAATGTTTTTCATATTTTTCTTATAAAGGAAAATGTTCTATATTCACAAACTCTAAGATAATGATTTTTTTTTTCTTGTAACTTACCTATAAATTATGTCTTAAATGTGAAAAAATTATACTAAGTAAAAAAATTATAGACTTATTAAAATATTATCAAAATCAACTAAAGTGGTTATAATAATATATATTGAAAAATTCATCTACATTTATACTTTTGTTTTTAAATAAAATATTTGACACATTATATTTATAATAACATGTAGATATTAATATATTTTGGTGTGGTTATAAGTTATATAATATTTACTAGTTAAATATTGAAAAACCTTTTTAATACATTTTTATAAAAATATCTAAACATATGAAAATATATTATTTTCATGAAGACAAAATATTTTCTTCTAATATGTGGTTTTCCTTAAAACAAATAGAGCTTAAGAATTAAAAAATTACCACCAATAAATTAAGTTTAACCAAAAATAGAACCTTATTCTAAAACTTAAGTAAAATCCGAATGTAAATTTTACTAATTAAACTAAGATAAAACTAAAATAAACTTAATTTCTTTATACCCACCGAATAAACTAAAATAAAACTACAATAATAAACTAAATAAAAATATACCCACTGATTTCAGCTACTCAACTACATAGAGGAACTCCGTGGTACGTGATGCTCTTCGTGTGCGTGACCTGGCTTCTTCCCATAAATATGACCCAGAAGCTTCTTTTCTTTCCCCCTGGAAGACGTCGCCTCTGATTTCAAATTTAAAATATCACAAGACACCTAAACAAGTTATATGTTATGGTTTTTTTTTAATGAGGATAGCTTCCATTAAATATCCGTCAAAACAACAACGCCAAAAATGTCTATCCTGGAAGCTAAGGATTTAAGTTCTCCAAACAAAATACATCATAATTACAAAAAGAGCTATGAAACTATGAAGATCATCCATCAGAGTTTTGAAAATAAATCTCCAAGCAACTGATTTAGACAGGAAATTAACCTGTTAATGGTAGATTGAGTAGCGAGTTTCGACATACATCGATATCTTAGGAAATAAATAATTTGGATAATAAAACTTATATTTTGATATGAAATAATTTTTAGAAATAATGCATATATATCAAATATATACAATGTATTAATATAATACCCTTAGGCTCTGAACCGCGAAATTAAGGTGTAAGTCAATGCTAACCAAATCAAGTGAGATTTTATAACTAAGTTATAAAATTTAGAAAAAATTATTTTGTGAAATTGAATAACTAAAATAATGTGTATATGTGAAGCAATTAAACAATGTCTCAAGTTAACCAGAACGGAAAGTTATTTAAGAAGTGAAGCTCATGACTATGCTCAAAATATTATTTAAAGTGATATATACTAGGTAAATATAATTTATATATTACAAACATATAAATAATAAAGGATTGAGACATGGAATAGAGCCCTATAAAAGGTTAAGAAAATCCCTATAGAAACTTACAAATATCGCATAAGGCATATAAAATATATAAAGAATAAATAAATGAATTAATAAAAAGGTGATTTTGGGAAAAAGTACGCTACAAATGGTTTTTTGTCTCCTAAATAAGAGATAGCTCATGGTTTGGGAAATTAAAACAAAGATGGCACGTGGTTTTAAATGGCAAAATGAGGAGAGACATTGGTTTTTGAATATAGTTTTTTTTAAATCACTTGACATATTGTAAGTTTTTTCCCCACACCACTCACTGTATAAACACTAAATCTACTCATTTCATACTCTTTAGATAGATTAAGAGCTTAGAAAAACTTATGAGCATAATCTGGGATTTTCAAAAAAATTAGGAAAATAACGAGAAAAATTAGGGCAAAATCTAAACAATCATGGAAGCAAGTCAAATGACCACTTAAGAATGAGTGGCCACCATCACTAAGCTCCAAAAGCAATGCTTAAGTGGATCGATAAGACCTTGGTAGTGCATGGTGGCCAGAGCTTGTAGCAGCAATGAGTTCCAATTTTTACCCAATTTTCAATAATTTGTTAAAAATAGTAAATCAACTTGAAAAATTATATTCCTAGGCTATTTTTTATATTCTTTCATAGAAAAATATCAGTTTTTTTTTTTTTAAATATGCATGTTTTATATATCGCTATTAAGAAACTAATTGTTTCAAGCATATTTTCAATTTGATTTTGAAAAGGCCAAATGACGTTGTTTAAAGCTAAAACTTTTTTTTTTTCTGTAGACTCTTCATAATATTTATTATTAAGCTACGTTAAAAGTTTCCCCAAATTTACATGATAGATTCTTATTAGTTTAGATTTATAAAAAAACTACCAAATTTGAAAATTTAGGAAATTAGTTGATTTTTAAGTACATTTAATCAAATCTGAATTTTATTTATATTTTTTGTACTTAAATGATATTTTATATAGATGCATGAGTTTTCGGATGAAAAACTGGCCAAACGTATGATTTATCGCATTTTCACAAGTCAAAAGTAATGCTTTTGTGAAACCGAAGTGGCAAAATGTATTGAAAAGCGAGCATGCACATGTTTTTAAAAAATTATCCAAATCTAAAATATGATCTTAGGAATGGTTTTACTATTGGTCATGTCCAAACTTGGTGAATCTTAATAGTTACATATATTCTTAACAAGTTTAAACATCATTTGGCTATGTAAAAGCTTCAGTAGAAGGTTACCTATAAAGTTATTAATGTGACAATCAATAAAAGCATCCGTAGAAGGTCTCTGGTGAGATATCAAATTAAGTGAACTAAAATGTGTCTAAGCAGAAGCTTGAGTAGAAGGTTCTTTGGCGAAACATAAAGTGAAAACTAAAAGTAAAATATAAGTAGAAGCTTTCTTAGAAGCTTTCCTAGCCATGAATCCTATGACCAAACTTAAGTAGAAGGTTAAGCAGAAGATACAAGTAATGAAGTTAATAAGGATTCTTTCCTAATAGAAGGCTATGTAGAAAGTTAAATAACAAGGATATAAACAAAAATGAACATGTAAAAGGTGGTGTAGAATGTCTTAAGTACTAATGAAATGCTCTTACCTAAAAAGCTAAGGTACGCACTCTAAAATTACAAACACACTTAAACTTTAATGAATCAATTATGCAACTTGAATAAACACTGAGTATAACTTTTAATCGTAGGTTACTTGAATAACTAGTAGCCCAAAGATGCTACTAAAGGTGAAGGATGCTAGTACTAGGTAAGTGGAAATTATATGTTTAGGAGGAGACCTATGTCTACTCATTAGGTTGCAAGTTATGTCGTTTATGTGATATGTGCTTGACTGATTAAACTTGATTATAAATTCTTAGAATGATGTTTGCTGATTATATGATGTCCTTGGACATGTAATGGATTAGCTATGCTTGGTTTTAAATCTTAAGTTTGTTGCCATGAATGTATTGATTAAATGATATATGTTATGATGCATTCAAACTCTAGGAAACATTAGCAAATGGTTCAATCTTCAAGGTGTTTGCTTAAGCAAACCTGACACTAGGTTAAAGATTAGGCGATAATAGTTTAAATGAGATTAAAGCAAATTAAAATTGTAGTTGATAAAAAGCTCATACATTTTGCTTGATGTGGTGTTTGACACATTATCGGTGCATTTATGGCATGGCATTAAAAAGACCAATGGGTCAAATATATGAAAGGAAATTGTTTTTCTAAATAAGTACTTGATTTGGAAAAAGCTTGATTTTTTTCGGTTTTGATAAGCTAGGATTTTGAAGCATATAGGCTTGCATACACTCGAGTATTTCTCCTTGATCACTCAATGTATGATCGCCTTTTATTTAATAGTACTATTCCTCATTCATGACACAGGTTGGGGTTCCAACTCCTAAGTAACTTCTTGCTACTGTTATAGATTCCTAGACATTGCATCCAAATACCTAATTGAGTCGACCAATTGGATGAAAAACGAGGCTAGGGCATTGGATATTAGATCGGTACCGATGCATTAGCTCATGTTCATAAGTATGGCATGCATTTTTGTAAAGACCCCATGAGTAGCATAATATTATTTGACTAAATATCCACTACTAATATGTTACAATAACTGGATATATGTGTGTTTTACCTACTTTCACTTAGTTCACAATGAATTAAGTAGATATGCATTGTATCCATAGGCAAAAGCGAAGAATAGGAGGGATGCCACCACCATTAAGGAGGAAGATTTTGAGAGCGCCTAGATTGGAGTTAGCTAGACTTAGATAGTTGTTATGCATAAATCTTATAAAAAGAGTTAGAAAGACTATGATAGTTGGTTGTACAAAATTGTAAATATATAATGTATCATTTGTAAGGCTAAACTCCAATAATACTATTTGATTATGTAAGTAAGTTGTTGTATATATATATGTAGCCTTATTCTCTAGTTTATTGCAAGTTAATTGTGGGTGTTGCATTCAGAGCTAAACTAGGATGTGATAATTAAATGCATACATACATACATATATATATATACATATTTATATATATATATCTGCAAATTAGTATATACCTATAAATTAGTATAGACTCAAATGTATATAAAATATAGGATAAATTACACGAACCTTTCCTATGAATTTTCACAATTACACAAAACATCCCTTATTTTCATAATAGAGCATTTATACCCCTAAAATGGATATGAGATTCATATTACTTACATATATGGTAGCTTACGTGTCTATCATGTTCATGTGGGAAATATATTAAAATAAATAGTTTGTCATGTTGTGGTAAATACGTAATTGATTTTTTTTTTCCTATTTAAAATCTACCTAACTAAATGAATTACTAATTTGTATTGTCCCTATTGTAAACATATACAAATTAATATATATATATACCGTAGTTTATCTAGTCACAAAAACAATTATGTATTTACTATGATGTGGCAAGCTATTTATTTTAGTATACTTTCCACATCAATGTGATAGACATGTTAGCTTAACATATGTTTAACTAAAATGAGTCATACATCTATTCTAGGGATATAAGTGTTCTATTTAAAAATGAGGGATGTCCATACAATTATGAAAATTCATAGAGGAGGTGCATACAATTTACTCTAAAATATAATTAGAATATATTAAATAATTAACACGTTGCTAATGAACATGGTTCACATTTTGCAAAGTGTTAAAGAATTAAAATAAAAGGGACACATAACCATGAGTACATGCGTAGAAAAGTCCCACATTGAATTTTCATGCAATTTACCTCTCCATTCATTTATAAACCCTTAATATCAGCTTCACTTAGTTATTCAAGATACAAGAGAAATCATATAAAATTTTTAGGAACTTAGCTAAGAACCTTAATGAAATAAGAGGGATTAAAGAAAATAGTTGCTGAGTAGGGTCAAGAAGGGAACTCAAGGCAACCTACAACCTAAAATGGTAGGTTTTGGAGGTCTTGAGTTTGGCACGTAGGGGAGTTTGGTAGACATAATGGGATGGGCAATAGAGCTTCAATAACTAGAGAAATAGTAATGTTTGAATTTTCACTTATAAGTTGCTATTTTTGTAAAAAAAAAAATATCAAAAGATATTTAAAATTCATGAAACTTAGTTTTCTTAAATAATTTTGCATATAGAATCTAAAAACTAAATCAGATTTTTCAAATTCGAAGTGTTTATATAGTTTCCTTAAGAACCATCCTACTCCAATGAATTTTCTATTAATTTTTTAAAATAGTATATGATGTTGTTTTGAGAGGGAGAATTACAATGGAATGAATAAATGTTTAGTAGTAAGTTCAAATAGAGGATCAACGTTTTACAAAATGGTTCAAATGATGGATTCACAATAGTTAATCTATAAAATTATTTGAACCATTTTATGAAGCATTTATCTCTTATTTAAAACGTTAATTCCCTATTTAAACTTACTTTCAAATATTGATCTCCTTTGTTATAATTCTCCATGCTTTGAAATAACTTTTGGTTTAGAGATTCTTCATATGTTATATTTAATTTGCATAAAAATAATTTTTGATAAATTATACGTTTAATATTTATTAAAATTATTTTGTTAAATTTGCCATATTTTTTTAATAAAGGAAATTATGGGTTTTTAATTAAAATTCTTATTAAATTTGATTTGTAATGACTTTTAGAGCTTAGTTATGATTTTAAAAGCATTAAATTCGAATCTTGTAATTTAATTTGAATATTTGTCTAATTTGAGCTACTTTTTAGTAAAATAAAAAAAAAAATGCTTGAAATCAATATTTTGGAAAATATAAGTTATTGGAAATTTTAAACTTTGTAATTATCAAACCATAAACTCCATATTTTAATGAGTTTATAGTATTTTTCAAAGAATTAATTGGATACGTATACTAATTATTATAAAATTTTCTATTATTTTCCTATGTGTAGATTTATAGAAGTAATTGGTAACATATAGTAACAACACTATTGCTAGTTAAGTGTTGGGTAGACATTATGATTCTTCATTAATCCTAAGTGAAAATTTTATAAGTTATCTGGTATTTTAGTTAAATCAGAGATTATATCTTGGACTTTTACATAATAGCTGTTGAGCCTAATTTTTCAGTTTTCATTTTCTTTAATTTGATCAATACTAAACCTTAACCTAATATAATATTAATCTTGACTAAAAATTAAGAAAAATCTAGTTTCTTTTAAAAAGGTGACAAATTTTGGGAGTCGGCACCTAATTGGGCTTAGGAAAGAGTTAGATTAGAATCAACTATGTATATTGATTCTAAGCTAGCTATCAATCTATGGCACAAAAATCCTTTCAAAAAATAATTTTTGAAAAATTAGAGATTTTTAGTTTAGGGGCAAACCTTTTAAACCCTAAGCAAGTACCACTTTAACATTTTAAACTTAAATTTATTTTTGAAAATACCCTTTTTCTATAAAAAATTATTCTAAATTTACAACTAAATAAAAAGTTAATTTTATTTACAAAAAAGTGAAGAAAATTATAAATTAAATTTATTTACAAAGGAAAAAATAAACTTTCTTATTTTAAGTCATTTTTTAGATATATGTATTCTTTCTAGTAAAGATCAAACTTTCTATAATTCGGTTTTTTCATAAAATTTTAATATGTTGATTTATTTTAATTTTGAAAATTTGGCTAAGTTTTTATGTCTCTTAGTTATTTTGGTTTTATTTGAGAAAAATTTTAAAAGAAAAGAGTCCTAATTT
This sequence comes from Lumnitzera littorea, assembly GCA_024138015.1. Classification (NCBI taxonomy): domain Eukaryota; kingdom Viridiplantae; phylum Streptophyta; class Magnoliopsida; order Myrtales; family Combretaceae; genus Lumnitzera; species Lumnitzera littorea. The sequence goes on from JAMXBB010000007.1 coordinate 70,773,408, forward strand.
TTCAAATATTTCTTTTTGAAAAATTCTATAAGAAATCCTAAATTTGTAAAGGGGTTTATTAATTTTTTTTTTCATATTTTTGAAAACATTTTTTTTTCCTAAGTGATAAAAACTTTCTTTTTTATTTTATTTCATTGTTTATTTCCCTATGAAAAATTTTCTCAAAAAGAAAAAAAGAAAAATGCTTTATAAAGAGCCTATTAAAAAACCTTGTAATAATGAAGGAATGGGATTTATTATTATTATTTTTATTATTATTATTATTATCATTTTTTAATTTTTTATCATTCAATTTAAAAAGAAACTTACGTTAAAAGAAATAAAATAAATAAATAAAAATAAAATAAGAAGAAATTGAACACAGGTTAAACTTAGAGTAGACTCGGGCATAGGGCAAAAGCAAAATCCAAGTATAGTAATCAGCTTTGGGTCAAGTTGCCCAACCTAATTACATACAATACATGTGAAGCTGAAGGAAGGAGATGGCAGTAATGGCAAGGATACCCCACAAGTGATTTTAAGCCCATTTTTTAGTAGGAAGAAGTGATTTTATGGGTTTTTAATTGGGAAAAGGGAGTTTGGGATAAGCGACACCAAGTTTGGTGGTTGTTTGGGTGGTGGTTGAAAACCACCCAATGATGGTGGTGGTGGTTGGGCTACGTGAAGGTTGCTAAACATGATAAAGTGGTGTGGTCTTAGGTTTTTTACCTTCACGAGCTTAGTCAGTGTGCTAATTTAGAATTAGGAGAAATGGTTATAGTGATTTTGAAGGTGGCTGGCGATGGCTAAACCTAAGTGGTTGTTAGTGGTGTTAGGAGGTATGATTAGAATGGGAAAGGGTAGCAATCAAAAGCTAGGGGGTTAGGGATTGTAGTAGTAGTAGTTTCAAGCTTTGAAAGTGTGAAAGAGAGAGAAAAGCTAGAGAGAGAGAGAGAGAGAGAGAGACAACCAGTTTATAGAGACAGAGGGCTTGAAATGAATAGAATTAAAGGGATTTAAATGTGAGTTGATGCCAAAATGAGCTTTGACAACCCCTTTTTATAGTGTTCTTAGCTCGACGAAGCTTGGGAATGTCGAAATTTGCATTAAAATAAAAAAATTGAATCATGGTTATTTAATTCAAAATTAATGAGATGCAATACGATTTTGATAAAATAAAAGCTCTAAATATGTTCTTTTCTCTTCATTTTTGCTTAAAATGTCTAGAAACAAGTTCAATTTTTACCAAAAATGACTAGAATAAGTCAAATTTGATTTAGAGCTAAATTTGTCAATAATTTTTCTTAAGATTTTAACCCCCATTTCAACCTTCCAAGTGATTGTATCAAGATAAACACTAAGGCTTTATTCAGAGCATCCCAAGTATACTTCACGACCTTACTATTAATTTGGTAAAATTACAAAGCAAAAAGGATAAAAATTTTGCTTAAAAGTGAGCTATGCAATAAGGCATTAGGTGAGAAAATGGGGAACGTAGACATGGTTAGGCAATTAGAGGCTAAAACTTATCCTTGTTCGTTGGGAAACAAAAAAAAAAGGGCACTTAAGCACCTCAAGTGTGACTCAAACCTAAGTCTCATACCTACATGTATGTGTCCTTCACCATCAAGCCGTTTGGCTTATACCTCAATCATGTGTGTAAATCGATTGCACATATAAACTAAGCAAGCTTGGGCCAAATTCAAATATTGAATCTAAGCTTAGGCCCAAGCAATTTTTTCGTGTATTTTATTTATAACCAAGCCCTAAACAATATTAAAACTCTCAACTCCTTATTTATTTATTTTTAAATTTAAATTCTAATTTATTCTTCCTTATTGTAACATTTTATTCTATTCAAAATTTAATTACTACTCTTATTTTCTATACTTTATTCTAATATCCCAAAGATTTTTTTTTATATTTTATATTTTATTAATTTTTAAAATTTTTTACACATTTTTTATTATTCTTTTGGATTTTTCTTTATTTATATATTTTTAAATTTTTAATTTTTCTTTTATTTTTTATATTTTTTCAACTAGGAGCCTTTTCTTTATTCATAAAAATTCCTAAAGTTATAGAGGATAAAAATGAAGTGTCTAAAGAAACTTTACCATAAAGATAAAAGAAACACCATTTTTACTTGAGGATAAACTGTATCAAGAAGCATTACAGTCAGTTAGCTACCTAAAACTTTTATCCACTTGGGGATTTTATGAAGAAGGGGGCAAAAATTTGGCTCTAACATAGCCACTCTAATGCCTAAGTAAGATTTGACTCATGGAAAGTAAAGAAACAAGAGTAAAGGTTGCAAAGAAGATTTCCTTTGGTGTTTTATGCTCTATATTATAAAGGACAGCTGGTAACCATTTCAAAACTGTTGCTTATAGGATTACCACATAAGGAATTTGAATTATAGACCATTCCCTGAATTCTAGGAACATGGTTAGATTGTTGGCGGGTTATGTGTAGTTACTTATGCAATGACTCTTAACTACTCACGCCTATGTTTGAATTTGAACTTTTAGCTATTAGACTAAGTCTTCTCAAGCTCTTTCCTTCTTTCCCAACTTATTCGAAGTCACTTCGATCTCTTTTCTTGTGTATAGCTTTGGCTCGAGCTTGTCCATTATCCAAACTATCAAATCCTTATAGACTTAAGTTGATGATGGAGGTTAGGTCCTAGGTTCAAGAGGTTGGGCTATAAGCTTTCTAGGTCTTCTAAAGGTCTCTAGCACCGTAGGATCAAAATCCTTATCAACAATAATGTTAACGATATTGGTTTAAGGGTAAGGGGGGTAGTATAAGTGGTGGTTGTAGTGATGATAATGGTAGTGATAGTAAAGATGGGGAAGATGGTAATGCGATAGTATTAGCAAACATGGTGGTGCAACAATGGTAGTGGTTTGGTAGCCATATGATGTTGGTGGAAGTATTAGGGTAATGGTAGTGATGACAATATTTGAAATGGACATTATGGGTTGGTGTTATGCAATTTTAGGTTAGTGATAGTGTAACTTGGTGGTGGTAGTGATTGCATTGATGATGTTAGTGGTAGATTCATAGTGGTAAGTAATGGCGGTAGTGGCGATAGTGGTAACGGTGGCGACAATAACAATGATCATAGAGGCACTAGTTGTGGTGTACATGTGATGGCTATGATAGTAAGTATGGTGATAGTAAGAATGGTGTGGTATGAGAGTTGAGTTTATCATGATGGTAGTCATGCAATGGTGAAGGTGATGGTATCGTAGTTGTGATAATGTTGAGAGTGGTGGTGTTAAAACGTATAACATGGTGGTAATTGTAATGGTTCTGTGGTGGTGCAATTTGATGCGAGTAAAATTATCATATAATTATAATACATAATCCATATCTAGAAAGAATTATTAGTACTACCTAATAGAAGGTTATAAATAATCCTTATGAGAAGGAGTAGAAAAGTCACCTACAATAGTCATTCCTTGATCAAGAATCTAGGAAAACATGGGGATAGGAGTTACTCCAGTAATAACTATTATATCATCTCTCTATTATCTTAAAGTAAATAAGCAATTAGTGAGATGGATGTACTATTTGTTTCTCTCTCAAACTAATATTAGGTTTTAAAAATGTTAAAAAATAATATAACCATACTTTTTGTATTATCATCATGAAATCGTATCAAAAACTAATTACGTAATCTTTAATGTAAAATGCTTGGCACAACTTTTGAGGAAGTAACTCCATGTGGAGTTGCCTAGCAATGGCGGGGGTTTCTTATTGAAGGTCCATTCCTTTGCAAATGACTTGACTTTCTGTTTTCTTTTTTTTTTTTCCATAAAAAGTGTAATTTATTAACTATAGGTCCCATAAAAATAATGTAAAAAATTACTAAGGAATTTTTTTTAAAGGAAATTAGGGATGAAATGAAGAGATCCTTAAATATAGGAGTTTCTTAAAATGTTGACATTATATCTAAGAACTCTAAATGGAGTCCTTAGGATTAAAGATAGCTTTAGAAGCAACTTGAAATATTAAATATAGTGAAATTCTGAAAAGGGTCACTAATGCAACTATTTTTTTTTTTTCTTGTTGCAACTATTCCTTGATTTTTCAATTGCTTGAAATAAGTAAATATGTATTGACATGACGCAAGAAGCAGATTGACGAGAATAACTTTGAATTTGACATGATACTATTTTTATGTTACATTTGGTATGTATGAGTGGTCTATATTTGAAAATGTTCACAAAATGAAATAGAATTAAATGTATATATAGTAGTAATTGTCAAAACTAACTATAATTTTGATTAACAATAATTAATGATGGGGAAATGAAATCACAATTTTACCTTTTAAATGCATTTTCAAACATACGAAACATGACATTAAAGTTTTTCATAGATTAACATGCTCAATATATATTTCGTTTTATATTAGATGATCTTGGAAAATTAGATACTTTTTTATGTTAATTATTGCATATAACTGTTAAGTGAGGGTTAAAAAAATCTGTATGCATATAACTGGATCACAATGATCTTAATCGAAAATTAGATAACTAATATAATTATTCTAGTCGAAAACATAGTTACGGAAATACCTATGTATTTATAGTCGAAAACATAGTCATTTCTTAATATGTTTTTTCGTGTAGTTACATGAAGATGCCTTTTGGGCCATTCCTATAGACGACAGGTTTCGTTACTGATACTTCTCATCTACATTGTATTGGGAGCATAACAACGTGATAAAATGGACCCAGAAATGGCTTCCACAGGGACATTGGACTACAAGCCTTCCTATAGCGTCTTAAAAGCAATGGCCCAAAGAATTATTCATCCAATAAAATTCTTCTTCTATAAAAGCAAAATAGTAATCTGAAACTATTTGAGCATATTCGTCTAATCATTCATTTGTTCCACAAACCATACCTGACGACGATTTTCCAAAAAAGTTAGTTGATTTTGTTTGATTTGCGGAAAAAAAAATGTTTTTCACAACTCTTTTATGATCAGAACTTTAAAATCATCAAAATAATATTATGTTGATGTTTAAAAACTATTGCTATAAACATATTATAGTTGTAGGTGCTGGTATAAGGAAAAAGTAGCAACCGAAGATTGATAATGGCAGTTAAAAATCACAAAGAATATTTGTAGAAAACGAGAATAATTATTGTTGTAGGCTATTCTAAGAGGAAGTAAGTGCATTAGAAGTCCTTTATATTTGTGCCCAATCTAATGAAATCCTTTATATTCCAAATAGATTATTATCATTACTTCTCCTTTTTTTCCTTAACAACTTTTACATTACAACTTTAGGGGATGAACAAAAGATTTACTAATACTAACATGCTATGTAAATTGATAAATGACTTACAAGTATCAATAAAATTTTGATATATGATTATGAAGATTGCCATTAAGTTACAATGACATTAGTTAAGTGAATCATTTAAATCATTTATATTTGTGTTAAATTTCAATTAGCTAATTAATATTTTGAAGAAGTCATTTAAATACTTTATACATGTGCTGTTGCACCAAATAAATTATTTGTACTTATACTTACAAATTATGAAATATATTAACAAAATACTTATTTAGTGAAAAAAGGGCAAATTCAAGAGAATTAAAACTCACTTAAAACATATTAATTTAATTGAACTTTTCCTCAGTATAGAGTACTTACTTAATTTCGAGACAAATATAGAGAACTTGTAGTTCACTTATGACCTTCTTAATTTGTTGTAAATCAAGCTCACACATTCTTCAAATTGAGTTTTACACGTTGAGATTCATCAATAATGAATCAATGATTTTGACTAATTTTATAATTCTTTATCAAGATCCTCTTTGATATCATTAAACATAGAATAAATATTGTAGAGAGCTGATAATTATCATATTAATTATTGGGCTAAATCAACTATTTATTTGGCTTAACTCTTAAGCTAAGTGATATAGCCTAGAGAGTCTAGTCCATAAACTTGGGATGATTCTAGAAGATTTAGCTTGATGAGCTCAAATAGGGATCGTTGAATCAATTTGTCTGACTTTAACTTTTCTCAAGCAGGTTTATACACTTATAAAGAAGGTTACTGGCCTTAAGCTCATCAATTAACTTATTTAGGATAAAGGTGAATTGAGTAAGCTTTACCTCATTCATTGATCACTTAGATGATCCGATGAATATCATTATACCTAAGAGCCTATAAATACCCAATATTTCCTTCTCATTTAGAATCCTCAGAGAGAATTGAGAAATAACATTACTCTGCAAAACCTCTACTCTCTAAGATTAAATGAGCATTCAGACAAAGAACGATCTCGATCGCTTAAGAAGTGCAAGGTTGACATCTTGAGTTCTTTAGGTGTCGCTTATGTATTTGATACTCTATAATTGCTTGTTCCTCCTCCCTCTATTCTCTCTTTAATCATCCCTCAAGTGTCATCTCTAAGTCACTACTCTAAGACTACATGTAACATGATGCTCGTGTGACTGACAAGTAACCAATCTACTAGAACTTTGGCATCTACATTTTAGCGACTTCGCTAGGGATAGAGAGTGATATCAAAGCTATGACACCTCCTAGAAAGAGAATGGTTGTTACAAATGAAGCTATCTCTCAAGAACAAGATGCTAATGTTGAACAAGTTGAGCAAGATTCACCTCTATTACCTCAAGACATTAATCAAGATAATCTAGTCCTTAAGCCTTCTCAAGACACTATGGAGGTGACATGAGTTATGCAAGAGGCAACAAAGCCTTAAATCATTTTATGGCTATGTTTGCTCCTCTCATGATAGGATTGGTTGCCTCTACTGCTATGCAACATGTTGTTACATAAATTGACACTACGTTCTCTACTAAAACAACTAACCCTCTCACTACTACACAGGATATACCTCAAGGAAGGCTTGAGCAAACATCCTTACTACGACCTATAGCTAGACAAGACCTAATATCTAAACCAAAGAATGTAAGAGCTTAGATTGGCAACTCTTCATCCTCTTAAGTTTCCATTTGCATAGCTTTAGCGGATCCATATGCCACCAGACTCTAAATTCTACATCTATAGTATCTGCCCTAGCATTGGCAGTATCTACTTCTGTATCTGTAGTGTCTATCCTAAGAACTTCATTTATAACAAAGGAAAACTTATATCAATACATGAAGGAAATTCAAGCAAGTTGTTCACAGGAGTACCAGAATTGAAGCTTCCTTATCATTCATGAATTGCTATAAAATCCTGTCCTGAGGACTGTAAGCTCTAAAGCCAAGCCAAGTAACCGTAGGATTGAACTTAGAACCCAAGGTTTAGGGCGATCGGTTAAAGGACCCGATCAAACCCAAATTATAAACTATTGAGAGAATATTAGTAAAAATGACCCCGTAAAGAATATTTTTTTGTACTATATATGAATTTACATGTAAGTATAAATACGCGAAATGTGCTAAAATAATACTAAATGCTTAAAGAAAATTCATAATTAATTAAGGAAAAATCAAGAAAAATCATGAATCATCCAGAATTAGGTCGTGTCAGCTAGGAAAAATAAGAAAAAATTCAGCCAATTAAAATAAGATAACATAAAAGCCAAAAATCAAGGGATAAGGCAATTGTCTTGTCCCATTTAATGCACAATAAATCCCCTAAAGCCCTATAAATAGCAGGAAAAATCACAAAGCTCATTTGGGCAGTTTGGAAAGTGAGAAAAATAGAGAGAGATGAAAATTGAGAGAGACGAAAATTGAGAGAAATATTCAGTTTAGAAAAAAATTAGAAAAAACTATGCAATTAGGGCTTTCAAAGGGAACTCATACCAGACAAGTAGCTGGGAGTGGACGGCCACCACCACCACACGGTGGTGGCAGCGCCCAGGCCAGCCGACAAGGCCACGGCGGCCAGAGGTGGCCGGAGCCACCCAGATCAGTGAGTCCGATTTCTAGCCCGATTCTTGTGTAATTTTGTAAAAATAGTAAATAGTTTTAGAAAATTATGAAACTTGTTATTCTGAGGTTTTATTGTGTATAGATTTAGGAAAAAATAGTGATTTGGTTTAACCACATCTAAAAATATAAGGTCCTTAAGAAGTTGTGCAAAACCGAGTATAATTAGAATGGAAAATAAATAGGCTTAGGAGTGTAGTTTGGAGCTCAGTTTTTTTCTATAGGATGCTCATGTGATATAGAAAAGTGCTATGAAGCCATTTTTTTTTAAATTAATTTTCGAAATTTTTAAGTTAATTTTTAGCCCTAAAATGATGGAAAAATTGGGTAATTTGAAGTTAATTAGGTGATTAGGATATTAATTACTGATTTAGATAGTAATTAGATGTTTAGGGATGTTAATCTCTAATGTGGAACCCTAATCCTAACCTTTGGAGTATTAAGTATGGTTAATTTAGGAAATTAGGTAGTTAATATAAGAAATTAGTAATATGTGAAATTGTAAATTAATAAATCTAAAAAATTAGGGTTATTTAGATAATATTAGAGTAAAAATCAGAATAATATTAAATCTGAATTAAGATTGAATTTTAGGTAATTATATAAAAAAAGTAAGATTTTCTCACATTGGGGATAAATTCGATACCCTAATTAGGACTAGCGTGTACCAAATAGCTTAAAATACTAAATTAAGACCCAATAGGATATTTGAATACTCGAGCTTAATGTGATTAATTTCACATTAGGATTCGAGCATGTTTAGGACTTAGAAATCGAACTAAAACCTAATTTAGAAATCGATGTGGAGATTGAACCCGAACCTAACCCCAAACCTAGAATAATTGTAAAAGACTTAATACCTAGATAATTAGGCTTATTAAACTTTAAACAAAACCTAACAATAAGCGTTATAGGATAAAATGAACTTATAATATTTATATGAAAAGCTGAAACCACGTTTGTGTTATAAGGATAATCGGCAATAGCCTAAGCAAATCGAACCTCGAGTGAGTGAGCGAGGAGTTGAGGTAAGTTGGGATTAATACGATGCTGTATTTTGGAGGCTTAAGATTATGCTTGGTTGTGCTTGTTAGATAGTTGAATGTATGCATGTGCTTGATTATGGGTGATGCTATGATTATGTTTGTTGTTCTAGCATATATTGTATGATTTGTATGAAGTGATTGATCATCCTAAACTGGACTTAATCAAATGTCTGACCAGCAATCATAATCGGACATGCATGGCAACCCGTTAGGGGAACTTAGGACTCTCCGGCCAAATACCGACTCCTTCGGAAGGGATAGCGCAGGATTGCAAAATGGTCCCTTCTTCATCCTCAGTCGAACTAAGTGACAGGAGAGGAGGTCGCGGCGAGGGTGAAGACAGTGGTTTGAAGGTAGTCACGGGAGGAGCAAGGTCTCTATTACACAAGCTTGGGTTTGGTCGTGAGCTGTTGCATTAACGGCAACTCCTCAACCCGGATTAGAGCGAGCGTAATTTCTCTAATCTTACGATGGGCCGGACAACGTCGTGTGATGGCATTTGCTTACATATGCATTGCATTTAATAAGTGATTGAAAACCTTGTTGTGTTTCTGGTATAATTTTAAGTCCTCCGTCCCTACTTACTGAGCTGTGGTTGCTCACATCCCTATAGAGGTCGTGTAGGTGCTGGTTAAGAAGCGGCAAACAACTACTCTGAAGCTAGCAACTGTTGGATCCTAGGGAGTGAAGAAAAATATTGAAGAATAAACACATATTTTTAAGGTTTAAGTTTTTATTTTAGAATTATTTTTCATTTCCGAATGATGTAATAATTTAGAAAAATACTATAGAGAAATATTGTAAACTTTAACTGCAATAACTGAATTATAACACATATATATAATTCCTCACTTTTATAAGTAAATGATTTATTTAAATTACAAACTGTCTACTTCAAAGCGGGTTAGTTGAAGACGCCTTGTGTAGATCAGGTCTAAGATAGCGGTTGTAAAGCCAACTTCTATCTTAGGATAGTTTACAAGGCGAGGCTATTACGACTCTACCACTTCGAGGCGTGACAAGGACTATGTAAGTCCTAAGTTCATACTGTTCAATGGCAAGAAAGATAGTACCAAAGAATACTTGTTGAAATTCGAGTACTAAAGAATACTTATTAAAATTCATCAAAACCTTGGAGCCATATAGGCTCAAGGATGACTTGAAATTGAAAGAATTCTCTAAGTTGTTGATTGAAAAGCTATACATTTGGTATGTCGACCTCCTTTCAAGGTTAGTCGATTTATGGGGGACTATGTGCAAGTTGTTTGTAGGAAATTTTTTCTCTACATAAGAACGAGTTACAATCACTAACATGGGATGAATGAGGCAAAACCTAAAGGAAGATTTGATGGATTATATAGAGTGTTTCCAAGAGTACACCCTGGTATCTAAGATGTATGTCACGAGAGAAAATTAGTGAAGATTTGCATCTAAGGAATGTTTACAGAGTATACTGTTTATCTAGAGAATCTCAACTTAAGTTCTTTCTTTGCACTTGTTGAGATTGCAAGAAGAACTAACAATTCCATTACAAGGCAACAAGGAAAAGGTGGGAGTTTGGGAAATGAACAAAATTTGTTAGCTTAGCCTATAGCAAAAGCTCCATAAGCAATAAAAAGACAAGGAATGAAAGACCGAAATACTCTTGCACCATCTCTCTCATTCCTATGCCCACTGAGCAAGATGTATGCTATCCTTAATCAATGGCTATAGGATGGGAATATTAAGCTTCCAAGAGTAAATCATTTACATAATGTAAATCAGAAGAACGATCCTAAGTTCTACAAATACCATAGGATTGTAGGTCATCTTACTAAAGAATGTTAGATCCTGAAGAAGATATTTAATGATAGATCCATAATAGGGAACTTGTTATAGAAAATAACGATATTCATAACAATCCATTAACCATAGATGATAAACACCAATGTAAATGTTGTCAATCATGATCTAAGGAGAGAAGATGAAGAGATGCCACAAATTAAGACACAAAATGGATATGAGACAATGTTAGAAACTAACTAAGGTAAACACCTACAAGAGGCAATCGCCTTAATGAAGACTTCTAATTTTAGGAAATTCTTTTATTTGTTAGGGTTTGATAAAGATGCACAGTTTACAGCAATAATTGTACTCACTCAGATTTTTGAAAGACAATATGGAGACTATAGCGTAGTGTAACCTATTCAAAGAGTGCCTAACATGCATGAGAATGCAATACTTTTTATAGATATGGATATGTGTGCCAAGAAGCCTAATCATGGTGATTCACTATACATGGAAAGTACTAATAATGTTTACCCCATTAAGAGGATATTCATAGACAAGAGTTCCTCTATAAACATCATGCCCATGTCCATATTCAAGGCTATAAATATAGACAATTGGTGGTTGATGAGACAAATAATTTCAATCAATAGCTTCACCGAATTGTCTACACATACATCTATTGATGTAGATTTAAAGTTGGCCTTATATAAGGCTCTACCCAATTCTATATGATCAACGTGTCCATGTCCTATTACCAATTGGAAGGAAGTGGTTACATGACCATAATCTCATATTATCAACATGGTACTAGTGCATTGAGGGTGACTAGAAAGGAAAAGATATATTTATCCCTACCATAAAGCGCCCCTTTAAACATAATGAAGCATACCTTTGTAATGCTGGCTTCTTTGATGAATATGTTGAGGATGAGGAAATAACCATTACAAAGCCTTCTAGTATACTATTACCCATTTGAGAAGAAACTCAAGAGAAACAGCAAAGGAAAAGGAGATTGTGTGGCTTCCGTAGAGGCAAGAAAAAGAGAAGAGAGACCAATGTATAGTTGGCTTCATTAGGCCAATCGAGCACCCCACGTAAATGGCTAATGTAATACCCCTTAACTACTAAGCGACTAAACTCTAATTATTGAGGTACCCTTTGGTATAATGGCTTAGAGTGCATTGGAACTCCAAAGTTAAGCGTGCTTAGGCTAGGTCAATCTCAAGATAGTGACCTTATGGGAAATTGCTACACCAAGGGATTAAACCACATAACATTCCATGTTAAAAGCGAATAATACCTCATTGGGAAGAGTGTTAGTTGGGTTGTTATAGTTAACATTGTGCTAATAAGAAAGAAAAATGGATAAATACGAGTTTGTGTACACTTTCGAGATCTTGATAAAGCCTATCTAAAAGATGACTTCCCATTGCCAAACATTGATACATTAGTGGATGCCTTAGTAGGGCACAAGTTGCTCTCATTTATGGATGGATTTGGTTGCTACAATAAGATAAAAATGGTTACTAGAGATGTTGAGTGTATCGCCTTCAAAACTCTAGTAAGGAACTTCTATTACATGTCATTCCTTTTGGGCTCAAGAATGTGTGGGCTACTTATCAAAGGATGATAATCGCTATATTCTATGATATGATGCATGATTTTATAGAAAACTATACTGCTGAAATAGTCATTAAATCAAAACGAACCAAGTTGGCCAAAGCAAGAGTAAATGGTAGTAAAAAATGACATCCAAATTCCTTTCAAGCTATCAAGAGGAAACAAATTTGGTTTTATGAGATATATGAAATAATAATAATAATAATAAAGGTTGAGAAAGAGAAAGAAACATTGTCGTTGCCACCTACTTAAGAATTGGAAAAAGGGTTGTTACAGTACGTAAATAAAAAGTATTTACATGCAGTATTTCAATGAAACACAATCACTGGATACGATTTAATGAGTGTTGAAGTTGCTTGGTGCTTCCTCCTAATGAGTATCATAACTTGAGCTTAATTCACTTGATATTAATTTGCTTAAATTTACTAGCCGAAGATTGAAGTTCTCACAAGTATATATAGCCCACAACAAAGTGTTTCAAGGATGGATACTAAAACATTTGATGTAAGATTTAACAAATCTTGGTTGCTATGGATGATATTATTAAAAAAAATTAAGGATGTTTAAATCCAAAAGTTAAAGGGATTTTCCATGATTCATAAATATGCAGACTTAGATATGGCTCTCGTTGAAAGTGTATTTGGATTGGTAATTGTAATATTATCAGTAAATATTTCTTTGGTAAGTAAATATTTGAAGTTATATTTGATATGCATTAGAGTGTCTTGAAATGGAAGTAAAATCTGGTTGGTGAAATATTTGGGATGAGATATTTGGCAACTAAAGTACTTGAGAAGCCAAAAAAAAAAAAAAGGAGATTTTACTTCCATTTCAAGACACTCTATTGCATATCTTATTTTATTTTATTTTTTTCCTGATTTGTGAAGGAGGGCAACATTGTTTAAGGAACTATATGGCCTTGAGATTTGGTGAATGAAAATTGAAGGATTATGCTTTGTTGGCTTAAGTTAGGATTTAAGATGAAGTATCACTAAGATGTAATGGTTTTGAGCATATTGAAAATTATTTACAATTACTATGGTTTACGAGCATAGAGGAGGATTCACTTAAGTAAGACTCTATGGAAAAAAAAAAAAAAGGGGGCCATCTAAGGATAGATGTAAATGAGGTTCAACTTTTATAAGATGATAAGAAGTATTACTATTTGGTTTATGAAGTAGGTTTTATTGATATATTCGTCATTCTTATAAGGATATGATAGTTATAGAGATTCCAAAATATAAAGTGAATATCTTATTTCAGTACAAATTGGAAAAGAATATGAGCCAAGAATGATTTGCATAAGGAAGAAATGTCAAACAAAGTTCAATCTCATATGCATTAGGATATGGATGTATAAGTCCTCTTAAGGATTGAAATTGAAACAATAAGCTAAAATCACAGATTTGGAACTAATGCATGAAGACACTTCAATGAAATGGGTGGTTCACATAAATCAAATGAAGAAAGCATATTAGCTCGTGCAAGTACAGGTGTCTACTGATGATTGATATATAGTATTGTGTTAGGAGGCAATGTAATTTTGATCATGCCTAAAGTGATGTGTGCAATTAGATGTTATCACAAACTTGCACATTATAGTATACCATAAATAAATTTGCAATGTTAACATTAGGCTCATACACTCTAATACATCAATAAAATAAATTTCTAGTTTTGTGAGCTCATTTAGCAGCATTGTAACTCTTTATGATGCATGTGCGTTTAGTAGTGACCTAACTATTCAAAAGTAGCAACTAATGCCCAAAATACTTGCACTCTATCTAAGAATTTTGGTTAGGAGGCAAAATATAGAGGGTTGAAAATTGCAATATTAATTATTGAGCTAAGTGTACTATTTATTTCACTTGACTCTTAGGCTAGGTGATACAGCTTAGAGATAGTTCATATACTTGTTTATCAGTTCTCAAGTAAGCTTATGTACCTATAAGACAAACTATTAGCCTTAGGCTCATCAACTAACTCATTCAGGATAAAGATGAATTGAATAAGCTCCATCTCATCCATTTATTGCTTAGATAATTTGATGAATGCCATCATGCTCAAGAGCCCATAAACACCTAATATTTCCTTCTCATTTAGAATTCTTAGAGAGAACTGATAAACAACATTACCTATAAAACCTCTACTATCTAAGATCAAATGAGCATTCAAGCAAATAATGATTTTAACTACTCAAGAACTATAAGGTTGATGTCCTAAGTTCCCTTACCTATTCTTTATGCATTTGAGACTCTTGGATTGCTTTTCTTCATCCTTGTTATTCTCTCTTCAATCATCCCATTAACTATCATGTCTATATAGCTACTTTGAGGCCACGCATAATGTAACACTTGAGTGCCTAGCATGTGGCCACTCCATTAAAACCTTAGCATCTACAAATATCATATTTAATACCTACACTTTACCAATTTTTACACTTAACTACCTAAAGTTTACAAGTATCAATTTGGTATCTAAGTTTTACTCATTTTTACAATCAACAGCCTAACCTTTACCAATTTTTTGAATTAATTACCTGCAATCTCCCAACCTTCACCACCACCCCCAATATATTATAAATAACCCCAAAAAGTTTGTAAGTAATATATTGACAATTGTAAACTTCAGATAGTTAATATTTACCCTTAATCATAGGTTCCCTTTATTACTAGGAATCTAGGTCTTACTTCTTAGATTTTGCTTTAGGGAATCAATTAGGAAATAGATACTTTCGATTTTTTTATCCTTTCAATTAGTTTCAATTTACTAGTTAATAGTTAAAATTAATTACTTTAGTGAATTCATTTTGTTTTAATTTGAAAACAATCGAGTTTACATTTTACTCAATTTTGATTTGTTTAAGAAAATTCCTAAAACGTCCTAATCGGTTTTTTTTTTTTATTTTTTTATTTTTGGAAACTCTAAAATAGTCCTAATTTGGAAAGATGTCTATTTATTTTCATTTACTTTTAGAAAATCAATTTTTCTAAGTGATCAATTTTATTTTATTTATTTTTATTTTTTATTTATTTATCCCCTTTTTTTGTCACTTAATTTATGTATTATTTATTATGGCTTATTTATTTTTTATTTAAAATAGTAACAAAAAAGAATAAAGTTACCTTTTCTTTTTTTTTTTCCTTCTGCTTTTCTTTCTTTCTTTTCTTTTTTCCTCTTTTTCTTTTTTTTTTCTTTTATATTTACATTTACAAAATATTATAAAAATAAAAGAAAGAGAAAAAAAATCAGCAAGAAGTAAATAAACTAAATGAAAACAAAAACAAACAAACAAACAAAAAATAACAATAACAAAAAAAAAAAAAGAAATCGAAATGAAGAAAACAAGGGTTCAAACTAGAAAGAGGATGCACAGGTCGGATTTCGGGTTGGATTCGGGTCGACTCCACTAGATTCAAGTTAGGCTTCCACAGCAATAGTAACTGCGACGTGGTTCGACTTGTTTTAATCATCGAAATGAGTGGAAGAGGAGTGTTTTGTGTGTTTTTTATTGGGGAATGGGGGGGGGGGGGTAAGCCGAACACCATAGTGGTTGGAAGTCGTTTAGGCGGTGGCGTAAATTCTTTGCAATTCTTCTATTGGAGTTGGAATGTGTCCTAACCCATAGGTCCTAAATTGGCCTTCTTTGAATTTCAACCTCTCTTCCTTCTGCTGATTGGTGATCGTGCATACCTCATTAAACATTTGGAGTCCAAAGTCCTCTTGTTCTTTTGTACCAATATAGGGTATAGCCGTCTCTTTATAGATTTCATAATATTGGTCATCTAGAATCGTGATGACCTGGCCATTAGAGATAAACTTAAATTTTTGGTAAAGAGTTGACAGTATGGCCCTTGCTGAATGTATCTAAGGCCTTCCCAATAACAGATTGAAGGTCATTAGAATATCTAAAACCTGGAATGGGATGTTGAATGTTTATGGGCTAATATCAAATGGTAAGTTGACCTCCCTTATTATCTCTCTCTTGGATCCGTCAAAAGCTCTTACTATTGTTGAACTTGGTTTGATAACAGTTGTATTAACACCCAATAGATCCAGGGTAGCCAAAGGATAAACATTTAGAGATGACCTATTGTTGATGAGGACTTTTATTGCGATGATGTTATTTATCCTCACTATTATAAATAGAGGCTTTGTGTGCTGAGTACCTTCTTCACCTAGTTCCTTGGTAAAGAAGGAAATTTGATCCATGGTGAGGATGGAATTGGTGATAGAGCTAATCCTTTCAACTGGGATTTCATGAGGGACCTTAACATCCCTTAGTGTTTTGAATAAGGCTTCTCAGTGTGGGTTTGATGCCATCAATAGACGTATGAGGGATATTTTTCTTGGAGTCTTAGTGAGTTGGTCCATTATTTTATATTCGCTAGACTTAATCATCTTAGTAAAGGCAATTAATCTTTCTGCATGTTCAGTTTGTTTGGTGTTTGGCATTTTCAATACGTCCTTCTTTTTCAAGTCTTCCTTCGGATCATAGATTTTGCCGAAGCGAGTGATCCCCCTATAAGTGAGCTTGATTGCCCCTAGTTCATTGCCTGGTAGTTAAGGGGGATAGCTTTATAATTTTCGGGGGCTACAGGTACGTGGAATTTGTACCTTTTAGTTTGTAGGACCTCTTTTTTATAGAATTTATAAACCTTTGGTTCTTAATTTAGACTGATCATGTTGATGGCAAATTCTGAGTGGTCAGATATCATATTCATGATGGGTCCATGTTTGGCAGTAGGTTGTTGTTGACGTTTAGGGTAGGAGCCTCCATAAAATCCAGTTATACTATACCTTCATCAATCAAGTCTTGGATTTTTTTTTTTTAACCTTCAACATGAATCAGTTAAACGGCCCACTTGCCCTAAATGATACTAACATCTTACATTGGGATCAAAGAACCTCAGCCTGTACCTTTCACTAGGAGCCTTAGAATGGAGTAAATTATCTCTTCTTAACTTCTCGAGCACCTGATTGAGTGGAACAAGTATTCTTATGAACTATTTCGGGGCTCTGCTAGCCTGTGGTTGGCTTTTGTACTGTGGTTGAGCTAGTAGGGGATTCATCTTAAAAGAAACTCAGGAGTTAGGTCTTGCATTCGAGTTGACCATGTTGACAGTAGCTTCTCTAGGCTTACTGATGGTAGGTTTAGTAGAGGGTAGTCTTCTATCTGTTGTCTCTTGCAACTTGCTAGAGGAAATGGCACTCTCAATTCGATACCTTGCTACTACTACTTCTGCAAAGCTAGAAGAGGCTTGTCTGATCAGGTGAGCGAAGTAGGGCCTCTTAAGAGTGTTAATGAAAGTTGCAGTTAACTCTTTTTCAATCATAAGGGTAGATACCCTTGTAGCTAGGGACTTCTACCTTTGAGCATATTCTTTAAAGGATTCATTATGCCTCTTCCTTAGGGCAACCAAATCCATCAATGTTGGTGCCACTTTGACGTTAAATCTATATTGCTCATAGAACGCTCTAATTAGATTATCCCATGTATTCACCTTATTCATGTCCAATGAGTGTACCAAGTTAAGGCAAGGCTAGTCAGGCAATCCTAAAAAGTCTGGACCATGAGTTGATCATACTATGCATACTTGCCCATCTTGTATACGTACAACCAGGTTTGTAGCTTAGGGTATCCAGTCCCGTTGTATTTTTCAAGGTCAGGTGCTTTGAACTTTTCTAGAAAGCTTCCATAATCATAGGTAGTGAAGTCTGTTATACCAATGTGCTCGAATCCACCATACCCCTCAAGCATTTTCATTTTTTCTATAATTTGTTGAGTTAACCACTTCTTAAGCTCTTTTAATTTATCTTGGTCAGCTTCAGGCTTTGGGTTGATCGGGAATGAATGAGTATTCAACTCAAAAGTTGGGTTGGCCTTTGGAAATATCCCTTTTGTTTTAAAGAATTCGAAACCCTGATTGATTTTAGGGTAGGCTTCTTCTGTTTCGAAGGGTAGGGCTTCAATATTCTTTCCATATCAGGTTTTGGAATTTTCTTCATTTGATGGAGCCGTAGACCTAAGCAAAGAGATGTTGTCAGCAAGAAAGCTTAGTTGATCTACAATCTTTCCTACTATTCGCTCCAAAGATTGGAACCTCAACTCTGTGGTGTCAATTACCTCAGGGTTGCCATTGTTGGTGTTGTTGTTATTGTTTCCTTGGTTGACCATTATGGTTTGAGAACGAGTTTTGATGGGGCTTCTTTGAAAAGTTTGATGTTTGGAAGCTATCTTGACGACCTGGGTTAAAACCACTTCTTAACAAGTTAGCATACGAATATTTTGAAAAAGAATGCAAATGAATGAAATGTAAGTGAATCATACGAATGAAAAGGAGAGGATCAACAAATGATAAATAGAACGGCAAGTTATTTATTATTTTTAGATTCTCAGAATCTTATTACATGAAAGAAAGAAAAAGGTACAAATTCATCTATACTAATTTTCTTTTTTTCTATAGGCTAGATGACACTTTCTTCTTCTTTTGGTCACGCTTAACTGCTTCTTCAAACTCTTGAATTTTCTTCTTAGCCATCTCCAGCTGGTGTTCTAAGGCATGCGACCTTTGTCTAGATTCTCAGCATAAGTTTGCCCATTTGTCTTTCTCATCATGGAAGATCTCCATACGAGCTTTCATTTGGTCCATATAGGTCACCATCTCAGAGTTAGGGTGCACAGGGGAGGTTTGAAGGACTTCTGGTGCCATATATCGCATTATGCCTACCTTGTGAAGTCGATTACATAAATACTCTTTGGTAACCCGATGTTTGTCCACTTCTTCTATGAACTCACTCAGATCGATGTTTGGGCTTACGATTTGAGTGTCCCACCAAGCTTTGATCTTATGAAGTTTGGATGTCTTTTCTATGGAGTGAGGCTCTTCAAGATTAAGGGTGAATGGCTCTAATGAAGGTTTGTGAACTATGTCCTAGATTCCTCTAAATTGTCTTACCATGTTGTTTAAGTAGTAGCCTATACACCAACTCATTCCGATTAGTGGTACAGCATGGTAATTTTTTCAAATCAGTATGACCCTAGAGTAATTGCTCCACCTGGCAGTCCACAGTATGTCTTCTACTTAGAAATCTCGTAGAACCTCTATCTAGAGAAGGGTAGGGATATCTTCTGGTAATTTGATCTTAAAAATAATCGATAAGGCCAATCTTATTTGCGAATGCTCCCCTTATTAAGTCCAACTCAAAGCATTTGATGTGACTAACGAACTACACCATTAATAGTGACATGCTTGTCCTGAGATCTCTACAACCCCTTTTCTTAAAGAAATTAAGGTTCCTTATCTTCTCAGCAAGTAAGGCAGGAATGTAATACTTACCTTCCCAGAATTAGGCCACTAACTCTATTACCCTAAAGTGTATAAGAAGAGACCCACTTGGAAATAAGATAGTGGCGAATACTGCTAGCATATAGGCCTTGATTCGGTTTTCTTTCCAATTTCCAAGAAACAGAGCTTGTTTGTTGGAGCTGGGCTCATTCTGGAACTAATGGACAAGATCCCATATCTTGATGGCGTATTTGTTGCAGTCATCTAGGGCCTCATTTATCTTAGTCTTATGGATCCCTAAGAATTTTGAGAAAATGTAGGTTGGGCCGAAGCTGAGCTCTGTGATGTATATTTCATCCAAAGGAGGAGCTTGGAGCAATTGGGTGTACTCCTCTAGACTTGGGCTGATTAGATGTGGTCCAAATTGAAAAGCCACTTCTTTAGGCTCCTAGAAATAGACTAAGGCTCTTACTAGTATGATGTTAACCTTCACTTTGGCTAGTGAGAATATGGGTTTAATTTTGTTGGAAATGAACTGTTGCTCTCTTGGGTTGAAAGTTTAAAACTACTGGCTGAGTATGGGCTTTGGGTTTGTAGGTTTATGGACATGAATCTGAGTTGGCTATTTCTGAAACATTACAAAGAAAGCATAAATTACAAGGGAAAGACTAATTATAAGAAAAGAAAATATACAAGACCTCTTATGTACATTAATTCTAGGGAGAATACAAGGGAAAAAAAAAAGACTCCGGATCTTGTCATTTTTTCTTTTTTATATAAAGTTGTAGCTTTGTTATTTATTCCTTGACCCCATGAAATGGAATGCAAGAAAGGTAGGTTCTAATGGTCCTTAAACTCTATGACCTTACACGTTTACGAAGAAACGGTTCCTTGGTCACATTAAAGTTTAAGTGGGGTAGCCTAATTAGCCCCGAACAGTGGTTGCCCTACTATGCCCAAGACTTTACACAATGGCTCCTCGTCTTAAGGTCCTAAGACAGCCCAGGTTCGATCGTATCTATCATTCATTCATGATGCAGCAAAATAAATCCCTCCCCTAAAAAATACATATAACCAAACCTGTAAATGACATTAGCACAATTATAATAGAAAAATGAGTAAATAAATTGCAATTAAGGTGATTTTAGAAATTAATCTTAATTTTGGAAAAATCAAATGGTTAACCCTCTTGACGGTCCCTAGTGGAGTCACCAACCTATCAAGCCTGATTTTTCACCCTCCTAGTTTTTTTTTTTATAAAATTAGGTCTTCCTTAAACCCACCGGTATTAAACCCTTACTCGTTTAATACTAGCCTTCGACTAAGGTTTAAAGAAAACCATTTTTTCAACTTGAAAAGATTTGGAGTCATCACCCAACTGGAGTCGGGAAAAGGGGTTAAGTTATAACTAATTGGGTGGATTAATTAAAATTTAGTTACCAATCTATCGATTTAAAAAAACCAAGTTATAAAAAGGCTTTTTGAAAACTAGAGAATCTAGATTCGGGGGTTAGGATTTTTAAACCCTTATAGATACTATTGACTTTCCAAAATTAACTTTAATCTTTAAAAATCACCTTTTTATTTTATAAGATGAAACTCAATTTAACTATTCTAATTGGACAAATGAAATAATCTAAACTAAAAAAAAAAAAAGGAAAATTAGGTATTTTCATTTTTATCGTCGTTGCTTAGGATTAGATGTACGTAGTTCTTTTTTTGTAAAACTTTAGTGAATTTGTTTTGTTTTAATTTGAAAACAATCAAGTTTACATTTTACTCGTTTAAGAAAATTCCTAAAACGTCCTAATCGTTTTTTTTTATTTTTATTTTTGGAAACTCTAAAATAGTCCTTATTTGGAAAGATGTCTATTTATTTTCATTTACTTTTAGAATATCAGTTTTTCTAAGTGATTAATCTTATTTTATTTATTTTTATTTTTTATTTATTTATCCCCTTCTTTTGTTGCTTAATTTATTTATTATTTATTATGGCTTATTTATTTTTTATTTAAACTAGTGACAAAAAAGAATAAAGTTACCCTTTCTTTTTTTTTTCTTCTTTTCTTTCTTTCTTTTCTTTTTTTTTTATTTTATATTTACATTTGCAAAATATTATAAAAATAAAAGAAAGAGAAAAAGAAAATCAACAATAAATAAATAAACTAAATAAAAACAAAAACAAACAAACAAAAAATAATAATAATAACAAAAAAAAAAGAAACCGAAATGAAGAAAACAAGGGTTTGGACCAGAAAGAGGATGCATAAGTCAGATTGGGCCACTGGTTTGGATCTCAAGTTGGATTCGGGTCGGGCTTCCACAACAGCAGCAATCGTGACGTGGTTCGGCTTGTTTCAATCACCGAAACGAGTGGGTGAGGAGTGTTTTGTGTGTTTTTTATTAGGGAATGAGGGGGGTTAGGTTGAACGTCATGGTGGTTGGAAGTCGTTTGGGCGGTGGCATGAATTGGCGGTCGTCAATGGTGGACGTGGTGTTTAGGTGGTCCTTACTGGAGCTTGGTGAAGGGTTGGGTTTGATGTTTTGGGTAGTGAGGTTCTCGATTGTGGACTTAATTTTAGGGCAAAGGTGGTCGATGGTGGTGATACTAAAGGGAGTGGCTATGGCGGTTAGGGTTTAGGTAATGGTTATTGGTGGCGCTGTTAGGGGGCACGGCAAGGCATAGGGGTGGTTACGTTTGGAAGCTTACACGGTGGGGAAGTCAATGAGGGTAGTAGTGTGGCTCAAAGGTGGCCAGAGAGAGAGAGAGTAGGTTAGAGAGAGAGAGAGAGGGGGGGGAGGGATTAGGAGTTGCTTGTGAATGGTTATGTGTCCTCATTGACGTCCTTAAGCCCTTATTTATACTTGAATTTTAACCCAGCAACAAAGGAAAGCTTAGATCGAAGTTAATGGGAATGGCTGAATTTTCAGTATTTTCCCAATCTTTGAAGCTCGATTTGAATACGTAATTGATCGAACTTGGATGCGTTTTCTGTACCGATTCATAGTAGGCTACGTCTAGTTTGCAATTTTGGCATTGATTTAGCTAAATTGCAATAAGAAAGGGTCAAAAAATTGTGCTGAAGTGGGCGGTTTAAAGAGGAAAGCTCTGGAAATCTGGGAAAAATGAAGGAAGGAGGGGGAAAGAGAAGGGAAAGAGAGGAAAACGAAGGGAAAATAAAAGAAGGGGAGGGAAAAAGTGGGCTGACAAAGCACCACGTCAGCCATACCAGTTAACCCCGATGCGTCATGTGTCATTTGTAAGACGTGGCAGTTAACATGGTATGCCATGTGGCGTTACGTCAATAAGGTCGTTGAATCTGAGGATGCCACATGTCAGGATATGTGGCACAATCAAATCCTGACATGTGGCAATCTCTAATGTGATTGAAAATAAAAAAAATAAGAAAAAGGCCTTCTTACCTTTGCGAAGTTTCGAACCAAAAACCTCATACTCAAACTCATTACTAGTCCATATGCTTAACTGTTAGGTCGTTTGCTTGTACCTTATCCATATGTGCAAATAGACTTAGTCAGCCTAAGCTAGATTTAAATCAAACCCAAATTTAATGCCCAACTTCTAAACCAAAATTAAAATATATCATAATAACATGTTATTTTCTAAAATTTTTATTTAAATTTAATTTTTCTACTTTTTTGTAATTTTTCAAATTTCTAAATTTTTAAACTTCATTTTCTAATTTTTTATCTTTTTTAGCGTTTCTTTCTAAAATTTCTTTTTTTTTTGGTGCTTTTTCTTATTATTGAAATTTTTTGTATTTTTCTATAATCCTTATTTTTTCTAAATTTCTTAATTTTTTTGGGTTTTCTTTTAATTCCCTATTTTTTGAATTTTTTCTAATTTAGGGTCTACTGAGAAAAGAATGAAGAATAATAAAAATGAAATAAATAAAACACAAGTAAAGGGGGCAAAAATTAGGTGCCTAAATCCTTTGAATTCTTATTAGTAAAAGTAAATTTAGAAATATATTAGAAATGACTAAAGAATAGCTATTTCTTTAATCTTATAAAATAAAATTACGATTCCCCTTTTTGTAGTGATAATAATTCTATAAAATAATTATTTCATTAAGAGAATGCTTAAATAGATCTATGGAAAAGGAATAGCCATTCTAAACTACATTAATAAAATTGATCAAACATGACATCTATGTGATGTTCTTACATGGAATTTTCTTCTTTTTGTTTTTTTTTTTACAAGAGCTTGTATATAGTATAAACTACTTTTTAACTCTCTACATAGTAGAGGTGTTCATGGTTCGATACGTTTGGTTCAAGGATCGAACCAAACCAAACTGAAGCATTTCAAACGGTTCGCTTCAAATCTTTAATGAATGGAACCACTTTTAACAGTTTAAGATTTTGAACCTATTGATTTGGTTCGATTTAAACTACTTTTAAAAGTATTTCGTAATATTTGATAATATGAATAGTCATTCGAGCTTTTAACTTAACATTGTTATTTAAAATGAAGAACATTAAGTAAAAGTTAAAGCTACATAGCATTATGTCATAGTAATATCATATCTTATCAAGAATGAAAATTTACTTGAGATGTGAAAATGATAGTGAATAGTAGAAGTAGTTGAGTGTGAAAAGAGAGACAATAAAACAAAATGTAAATAAAGTTAAAATGAAACTTTAATATTATCTAAAAGTAAAAAATGTCATTTATTTTTTGTTTTTAAATAAGAAGCGGTTAGGTTCAGTTTCAAGCAGAAGTTCAATCTCTTAAACCAAACTATAAATCATTTGAACCTCCTTTGAATATAAAAGAACAAAATCGAAATATTAAAAAACCACATTTTATGGTTTGGTTTGATTCTATTTGGTTTAATAACCCTACTACATAACATCATTATTTCTTGCTCCATGACTTTTCTTTGGAAGCTATGTTCTTATCCTAGTACTAAACATTTTAGATGTTTTCTTCCTGCAAATAAAGCAATAGCATTGGTAATTGATGCTTACGTAAGGCGAGTATTTTAATGTAGTACAAGTATCCATCCTTGTTGTAGATGCATTGTTGATCATGAAGAAATGATTTATTAGATAATATATATAATGTATATGTCCATATTCTATAAAGGGACTTTAGATAGGATTTATTTCGTAGCAAACCCTTATGATGGGTATACTAATATGTATTTAAATATAATATTAATATTATTTTCTATTGTTAACTATACATTGGGTTTGTATGAATAGAAGAATTTACATATGATGAGGGAGGTGATCAATGCTACAATTGTTTAAACATCATAGTGGCATGAGAGGAAAGTATAATTCACTTACAAGACTAAGGTTTTTTTAGCAAAAAAAGAATCTCAAATATCTAATATCACTTAAGTAAAAGTCATATCTAGCATCTAAACTTTACTCATTTTTTGTAATTAATTATCTCAAGTTTAAAAATGTCAATTTGGTACCTAAATTTTATCTTTTTTTTTTCTTTTTTTTTTGTAAATAACTACCTACATTTATTTATTTTTATAATTAACTATCTAAATTTTACTTTGCATTAATACTTTTTTTTTTTTAGTCAATTTATGCCTTCTTATAATAGTAGTGCACTTTTACATTTTCTTTTTACCCATGACCATATGAGACAAGGAGGTAAGGAGAGAAGATGATCTTACTAAAATGATGTTCAACAGGTTCTATTTTTCATCTACTATTAAAAAACTCCATATATCATTTCCAATTGGACATAATTGTGAAGACATGTAGGAGCTTCAAATGGGTAAGTTATTGTAGTGCAAGCAAAATAATAGTAGATAAAAGAGTAGGAAAGAGAGATAGGGAACATAAATATTTATGTGGAGCACTCTACATAAACAAAGCGTAAAAAATTATAGGAGTGAAGCAACAAATTCACTATAAGAAATTGAAATATTTTCAACACAAAGTAGCATGTCTCTGATGTTAAAACCTTCATATAAGTTTAAAATAGGTCTATAATTAATCTAGGACTTCATATGTTCGTAGTAGACTAAATAAGAAACATTAAGACTATTTCTAGTAGGTCAATTGACCGCTTTTGGTAGACTATTGAACACAATCTCTAAACTACTCATCATGAGTTACTTTTAACCAGATTTTATAATCTCCAATACGTACTATGCCATAGGCATATCTTGTTTTGATTCACAATACAAGTAATCCTAAAATTGTTTATAATATGTTCTTAGTTCAAACAACTAGTCATATGCAAGGGACCAACCCATCGATTTTAGTACATTTTGTCCATTCTTGACTCTTTCAAAGACTTGAAAGTACAAATATTTAGATAAGGAGATATCATAAAAGTCTCAAATTAAGTGTGAAACAATAGCTTCTCCTTTAACACGCAAAGTGCACACATAATTGCTTAGACTTTAGCATTCACAATCTAATATAGCATTAATCGCTTTGAGGGGGGAAAAAAAAACTAAATCATCAAGTAAACCAATTATTTTTATGTTAGGCCTACTAAAAGGACCTTTTCTTCTAATTTAGACCGGTGTAATCAAACTTAAATTGACCTCTACAGTGCAACCTAAGTCAACCTAACCAACCATAAAGTCAGTCTGGTCCAACCTTGGTAGAATTCGATTCCACCTCTTTAACATTTGATGCTCCCATATGTACAAGCCAACTAGTCGGTAAGGTTTGATAACATTGTTCTAGATGACTCATAAGCTTATGCTTGAGCTATCTAAGCATGGGCATAACCCAACTTCTGGTGTACATAAGCTTCAATGCTTAAAGTTAGGCACATTAGGCATGTTAGCATAAACATCCCAAGCACTTAAAACACATTCTTTCTTTTTCATCTTGTATAACTAAAAAAGTAATTGAGCAAACTCTTAGCTTATTGACCATATGCATCAACTTACTCTATAACTTTAGTATTAAGATGTTTATATACAATACAAGTCCTCTAAAAGGCTAGCCATATTGAAAGTGAATCCAAGATTGAGAAGCATTGCAATATAAAAAAGAAAGGGGAACTAATTGAAGTAATCTCAAAGTTTTACAATCATTGTGTCCATGGTCAATGCAAGCATTAAATCACCGACATAACTAAATAGAACCTCGAGTAACATCAAGAAAGGTAGGGAAGTACATGT
The DNA here is from genome assembly GCA_024138015.1 of Lumnitzera littorea. NCBI lineage: Eukaryota > Viridiplantae > Streptophyta > Magnoliopsida > Myrtales > Combretaceae > Lumnitzera > Lumnitzera littorea. The sequence continues at coordinate 70,800,187 of JAMXBB010000007.1, forward strand.
TACTCATCAATAGTAAGAACCTAATAAGTGGCCCGTTGGTTCAAGGAAAACTTTAGAAAGGACTCCCATCTTCTTACTTGCCCTTCATCCTCCTCTAACATTGACACCTAGTATCGTTGTAGAAAAAAAAATAGTAAGACTTTGTTAAACCTTTAAGCACCTTGCTAGTAAATGCAATGTGGAGTTATACCATGTTTAACAACCAAGAGGTAGAACCTTCACTTAATGAATTAAACTTGTGCAACATTTTTTATAAAATTAAGTGAATACTTAAAGATATGTTACATAATATGGACCATCAAATGAAGGATTTGAAGGGAAAGGGGAAGGGAAGAAACAAAGATGGTCACTCCTTTTGGGAACATGGCTTGTTCATTCACTTACAACTTAACCAGAAGTGATGAAGGAGGGCCGAAGAAGGCCGATGACTACATGAGGGCAAAGCGAGTTTACAAAGATTGTTATGAACTGACTAAATGGTTGTATTCTCTTGAAATGCTAGCTAAGCTACTAAAAGAAAATAATATTAGTTCCTTTCAATTGAATTAATAAGCTCTTTTTTGATTGATTTAGGACAATACCCTTTGTCTAAGAACCCATTAAGAGGGCTAGCTAAGCTCTTCTTTGATTGATTAAGTCATCATCACATTATGGTTCATCTTAACAATGTAGAGGAAGGGCTTACATTTGTGCAACATTCCAAAAAAGGGCTTAGATTTTTAAAACATGCATTCAAAGGCCTAAGTTTATAAGTTACAATCATTTTCAAGGTCTTCATCCAAACCACATTAGATCCCATTAATGATAGATGGATAGAGGCCCTGAAATACATAGGCCCTTAAGCGTACAATAAAAAATCCATGCTTTTTTTTTTCTTTTTCTTTTTCTTTTTGCAAAAACTACATAAATATGAGCCTTCCCTCTACTTATTTTCCTCATCTAAGACAAACAAGTAATATATATAGTGTATACATATAAGTAAGCAATAGTCTTTGCAACATATTTATAACAATCTACAAACATATATTATAAAAATGTTAATTTGATAATTTTTAGGTAAGCTTGTTATTATCTTTTATATTGTATGTGTTTTAAACAAAATCCATGGATTGTATAATGATAGCTCTGTTATGCCAAAAAAAAAAAAGAAAGAAAGAAAGAAAAAGAAAAAATTGCTTAAATGAACAAGTTGCAAACTTTGCATGATTTAACACAAGATATCACAATAATGCTTAGTATATTATATTGCATTCTCATAATGTAAAAGATTACAACTCTTTCTTAGAGACACATCATTTCCCATAAATAAGAGATATGAAACTAATGTGTAGTACATATATAATTAAGCAATAAAATTTACATCAAATCTATGTACTAAAATGTTAATTATGAAAATTTGTGAATAAACCTGTTGATAGGGCCTTTTGGGACATAGGCTCCTAAAGCTCATCTCGAACTCCTTAAGCTTACTTCTTATGATAGACCACCTTCGGCCCAAGCCCAAAATGTAGCCTACCATAGTATGGCAAGCCTCCAACGGCTAAAAACCTTCGAATAAGGCCAATAGACTAAGTCAATAACCACTTCCTACTTATTTGGACCATGTCGGACACCATAATCCCACTCTTCAGTACTTGTAGAAGTGACTCTACCTACTAACTGCTCTCCAACTAACGACACCACTCCTTTGTAAATACAAAATTATTGCCCAACAGTAAACTACTTGATACTTTACGCATTTAAGCCTGCTAATTGCTTTCAAGCTCTCATACTTTACAAATAGTCACAACTGACTTAAACATTAGAGTAGTCATACTGAACAACCCCTCGGTATTCCTTAACTATGCTCTCTTTTGTAGGCCTCACCACTCATGCGAAGTCTAATTCCTCTTTAATCAATATCGACAAGATTTTTAAGATGACATTTGGTGTTATATGTAGGAAATTTGATCCTAATTCCTACTTAAACACACTAAACACTAAACACTTTCCCCAATAAACCATGGCTTGTATTAACGACCCTAATAACCATCAATTAGTAAATAGCCAACCCTCTAAGAAATAGCCCCTTCCAAGGGAAACACTGGAGGAGTGCTTAGCAGAAGAATATGCTACCCAGAAGAGGTTGCTCTGTGCTTACCTTAAAGAAGTTGAGAGGCGTAGCATATAGACTCACCTTCCTGAAGCTTTTAATGCACGTACTAGGTAGAATAACCACCATCACCACCAATAGCAATTGAATGGTAAGGATCAACAACCTGATCCCTTGATGCAATAGTAGGTAGCTCAGCCTGCGGCCGCCTGCGACCAAGCCCTGGCAAGAAATGAGCAAGTAGCCAATACCTAAGGAGTACCAGCGCACTTTATAACTCATCAAGCTCATCCAATCGATGATGCTGACCTCAATGAGCTCTGTGCGATCGTGAGAAGGCTCTCTAAGTAACAAGGGAGCAAAGCAACTGGCGACACTGGATTGGTCTCCAACAACAAAACCCCCTTCATTAGAGGTATCCTAGACGAAGTGTTGCCCCTTGAGAGTAAGCTTCTAACCCTAAACTAATACATTGGTATGGGTGACCCTGATGATCACCTCCTCCACTTTTGCACCCTCATGAACCTCCATGGTCATGGGGATATCATAATGTACAAGGCTTTCCCAAGTATTATGAGGAAAGTAACTTAGACATGGTTTAACCACTTGCTCGACAATTCCATCAGCTCCTTTAATGAGCTAGCATTGAAATTAACCCTCCACTTTAAGGTTAGCGAGCCCCCGTCCAAGGATACATCATCCTTGTACTTGATTAGGCAATGTGATGGTGAAACTCTGAAAGAATTTGTGGCTCAATTCAACAATGTCATAGTCAAGATCCCTTAGCTAGATGAGGGAGTTGTTGTACATGCTGTTTAGCTTGGTATCTGACCTTCAAGAGATTTCTTCTAATCGCTTGTGTAGAGTAAGTTGAAGACCCTAACCAATTTCTAGAATAAGGCCTAGAAATACATGGACCAAGAGGACAATAATTGCATAAGGTGTAATGTTGACTGAGATAGGTTAAGTAGAAAACAGGACATGGAGAGATTGTCTATTAAAGATTGTCTTGGTGACAAGGCACTAAGCATATTAGAGGGGGAGGGTTTAAGTAAGAAAAAGTGCTAAGTTGATCGAGACTCACTCCCCTTCCTATCTACATGCAGCATACTCCTTTAAGTAGACCCATTACCTAAGTCTACTCCTAGGTAAAGCACGGGAACTTACGGTAGAGACCATCTAAGATAAAGGGGAACCCCAATCGTTGGAACTCAAATAAATATTGCCAGTTCTACAGTGACTTTGGCCACAACACCAATGAATGTTTCTAATTGAAGAACGCAATTGAATATGCCTTTTAGTGAGGCTTCTTTAGTGAATATGTAGCCTAATCGAGGAATGATGACCATTTTGATGATGATGAGGATAGGGCACCTTGGAGGCAGTAGACCAAGGGTGCTCGAGTGTCACGCCTTGAAGCGACATAGCAATCTCACCATAAAAACCATTCTAGGATAGAAGTTGACCTTACAACCACTGAAGTTGACCTTTGTAAATAGTTTACAAATTAAATAAGTTATTTATCTAAGAAAGCATGAAAAATATATACTAGGATTTAAATATTACAATTAATGTTTATAAGATTTCATTGCACTATATTACCTAAGGAATACTTTATTTGAAAATGAAAGATTCTAAAGTAAGAATTAAGACCTTAGAGATATATCTGCTCTTCATATTTATTTCCTCATTCCCTAAGATCCAATAGATGCTAGTTTCAAGGTAATTATAAGGTTGTTTCCTAATTAGCACTTATGATAACATCTATAGGGACGTGAGCAACCAATCACTTAGTAAGTTAAGATAGAGACTTAAAACTATACATCAAGCATAAATAGAGTTATTAACCAATTATTAACCAATTATTTTAATGCAACACGATAAGCAAATACTATCATACGATGTTATTTGGTTTATCATGAGATTAGAGAAATTATACCCTCTTTAATCGAGGTTGAGGAGTTTAGCACACACTTCAACAGCTCATGACTAAACCTAGGTTTGTACAATGGAGACACCGCTCCTTCTATACCTACCTTCAAACCATTGACTTTATCATTGCCGTGATCTCCTCTCCTGTTACTTAGATCAACTAAAGATAAACAAGGGGCCAATTATACTATCTAATATTATCCCTTTCAAAAGGGTTAATCTTTGGCCAAAGAACCCTAAACATTTCCCTTAATAAGTTGCTATGCAGGTCCATTTTAGCCTTACAAATCATATATTTAATTAGGTCTAGTTTAAGGTATTCAATTATTTCACACAAATTTCAGTGCAAAACATTAAACCTGAATCATACTATCAAACCCAAAAACACGCACATACAAGCATACATATAGTCAAGTATCTAATAAATACAATTAAGTATAATCTCAAACCTTCAAGTACTATAAAAAAATACTCTAAAATACAATAACATAATAATCCCAACTTACTTAGACTTCCTGCTTGCTCACTTAAGGTACAACTCGTGACAAGCTTTCACCGATAATCTCTATAATACAAAGGTTGCTTTAGTTCTCATATAATTACTATAGATAAGTTTTATTCTATAATTTAGATTATGATTATCTTTAGTTTAGGGTCTTACTATATTTAGTGATTCAGGTCTAAATCTCTTAGGATTGCTTCTCTTGCTCAATCAAGTTTTGAATTTACTTCTTATTCTAATTTTGATTCAACTTTTGAATTAAGTTTTAGTTTACTTTTTTATTATCCTTTATTTATAAGTCTTTTAAATGCATTTTGACCTTTTCTTACTGTTTATTTGATGAGTATAATCTTTGGTTTAGGTTTTTAACTTACTATCTAATATACTTATATTAACCCTAATTTTGATTATGCTTTTGAATCAAATTTTAATCCAAGAATGATCTACATTTTAACGTAACCACTTATATATATGTACATATATACATATACATACATATAAGCTTTAAATCATTAGGTTTTTTTTTTTTTTAGTTTAAAATTATATTTTTACTCAATTATTCAAGATCTATATCTCCTTTAATCGAGCTAGGTCCTAAATTAGTTTCTAATTCAATTTCTGAATTAAGTTTTGTTTTAGCTTCTTATTACTATTTTCATTTGTAAACCTTATGAATTCCTCTCGGACTAATATGTGAAATCCATCTAACTATACTTAGATATTCTAAATCTCCGCTTTAGCTCCTAACCAATATTTCAATCAGTACGATACACTATATTCTTAATTTAATTACCGAATTAGCTCCCGATGTGAGAATAACTTATATTTTCCAACTAATTTCTTAAATTCATAGGCTATATCAGATTTATATAATATGCATAATATCATAATATTATCAATTTTAACTCAATATTTTCTACTCATTACTTAATATGTACCTAATATGCACATCTAGCATTCCCAACATTTCAAATATCATCTTTCATCACCAACTAATATTGCAAAATGTCTAAATACATCCTACATCAAAATTTGTACCAATTTAACCCTAAATCATAAGATTAACTTAAATATGCCCTTTTTACCTATTATTTATTACATATTATGCATAATACATACAACTAACACTTTAAATCCCACAAATACCATCCTACATTAGTAACTATCACCTAAAGAGATCTAATTATATAATAAATCATAATTTTCACCAAATTAACATTTAATTACAAAATTAAGCCTAAATATTACCTTTTATATATAATTTTATGGCCTAAAAATTAAATAAAATTTTAGAAAAATAATTTTCAGAAAAAATATTTATAGCATTGTTATATATATCTTATATAGTCTTCACAAAAATTTTAAGGTAAAAACTATATCATTAAAGTTAATTAAATTGAAATTGAAAACTAACTTGGGTTTAGTAATTTCTTAAGAGCAATATATCCTGAGGCTTAATTTTAGGAGATTTATAATTTTTCTAAATCTACATACAAAATATTCTAAAATACCAAATTTCATAATTTTTCATACATATTTGATATTTTTAATAAATTAAACAAATTTAGAAGGGAAATCAAAACTCAACGATTGAAAAGCTTCCGAGCACCAGTGTGACTCCATCCTTGTTGACACCACTAGGTAGTGGATTTGCTATCAGGTGGTGGTGGTTGTCCCTCTCTAGGTGATTATTAGGTATGTGTTCTCCTTATATTTCCTAATTGCACCATAATTTGTTAATTTTTAGTAAAAATATTCTTCTCTCTCTTCCTAATTTCTTTCTAATTTTCTAGACTCACAACTAACCAAAATGATTTGTAGATGAGAGTTTCTAAATTTATAGTAGTGTTAGGGTTTTCCTTTAATTTTCCAAGTGCCACATGCCCTTTATCTCTTCTTTTTTTACTTTCTAATTGTCTTAATATTATTAATTGTTATTTTTTCTTTAATTCCCAGCTTGTCACACCTCATTTCTAGAAATTTTCACACATTTTCATATTTTTCTTGATTTCTCAATTTTTTATGAATTTTCTTTAATTAATGAGTATTATTTTAATATATTTTGGGTATTTTAAGTAATTTCGCATATTTTTACCTACATATACCTACATATATAGTACATATAAATACTCGTAAATATTATTTATTTTATTTTATAGTTTTTAATGTACATATAATTTATCTCTATCAATTTATTAGTTATCGAAACTCGTTTTATATATTTCCAATAAATAACGGATAATATATATATAACTTAATATTATAATATTTAATTATTTATTTTCCTAAATCTAAACTCACGGGGTTAGTTTTACTGATATTCCTAATTTTATTATAAAATTTAGGCATGATCGAATAATTTATGCGATCACCTTAAATTTTATAAACTATTTTCGAACCAACTGATCGTAAGTTGATCACCAATTTTTATAAGACCTTACATCAATCTGAGTAGAATAATGACCATCGCAACAACCGCATCCCCAATAGCATCATCAACATAATTGTTGGGGGACCACACATAAGGAGCCAACCGAGCACTAATAGCTCAATTAACACCCCGTCCAAAGTGTTGGTAGTGAAGGAGAAGAGACAAAAGTTACACACTTCGATCTCTTTCTCTAATGAAGATTTGGAAGGGAAAGACACCCCCCACTACAATGCCCTGATCATAAGGGTAAAGATTATGACCTTCGAGGCCCTCAAGATTATGGTAAACATTGATGGCTCTATTAACATCCTCTTTCTCCATACATATGAGAGAATAAGGACTAAACTACCAGTCAAGATAAAGACATACCACCATAATCTCATTAGCTTCAATGGGAGCATTGTCCAAGCTAAGGGAATCATCACACTCAATATGGAACTTGGTGATGACTACAATATTGCATGGCAACTAGTGGAGTTCGTCATCATCGATTACCCATCCCCCCATAACGATTTCTTAAGAAGACAAAGTTTGAATGTATTTAGGGTCATCACATACTCCCTTCACTTAAAGGCTAAATTCTTGACTCTAACTAAGGTAGGAATATGCAGATGTGATTATAAGCTCTCTCGAGAGCTCTATATTAAGGATGCTAAAGCCGACAAAGTCTTCTCCCTAGAGATCAACCCATAAGAGAAACCGGTTGAGAGAGGTGAGCCAGGTGAAAAAATTAAAGAAGTTTAGATTAGCCCCTCTCCTGAACAAACCACTAAGGTCAGGATTGAGACTCATTCTAAAGTGAAGGAACAAATAGTTACCCTCCTATGGACCACTTTGGATAAGTTTGCATGGTCAGCATTAGACATGCTTAGGATCTCTCCTGACCTAATAACCCATAGCCTCAATATAGACTCTACTACATGGCCCGTCAAGTAGAAGAAGTAGCACTTTGCCATGGAAAAGTAGCCTATGATCAAGGAAGAAATATAGAAGCAACTGAAGGCTGGCTTCTTAAGCGAAGAGAAGTACCCAACTTAGCTAGCAAATGTGATGCTAGTTAATAAAAAGTTTGGGAAGTGGCATATGTGTGTCAATTATATTAACCTCAACAAAGCTTGCCCGAAAAACTACTTTTCTCTCCCCAAGATTGACTAGTTGGATAATTCCACTTCGAGATATGCTTTGTTAAGCTTCATCAACACCTTCTTGAGTTGCAACCAGATAAAGATGGACTTAAAGGATGAAGTCCACTTCTCCTTCGTCATCGACTTTGATACGTATTGCTATGTAGTCATGCCCTTCGACCTAAAAAATGACAAGACAACATATCAATGCATGGTAACAAAGCTGTTCAAGACCTAAATCGAGTACAACATGGAAGTGCACGTTGAGGACATGATTGTCAAGAGCAAAATGTCAGCCGATCATGTTAAGGACCTCTAAGAAGCTTTTAACCAAATGAGAAATCATGACATAAAGTTGAACCCCCAAAATGTGTCTTTAGGGTCGGTTCGGGCAAATTTCTAGGCTTCTTAGTCACCCAAAGGAGTATCGAAGCTAACCTTGAAAAGATACATGCCATTAAGGATATGAAGCCCCTTACTTCGGTCTAAGATGTGCAAAAGCTCACCAACATGGTAGTCACGTTGAGCAAGTTTGTCTCCAAGAGCACGAATAAATGCTTTGAGGTCTTCAAAATCCTCAAAAATCCCAAGAGTTTTGAATGGACTCGAGAGTGCATGGCAACCTTCTAGTAGCTGCAAGACTTCCTTACACACCATCCTATCTTCTCCAAGCTTATCTTAAGGGATGACCTATTTCTACACTTGGCCATAAATAACCAAACACTCTCTTCTATATTGGTTAAAGTAGAGGGGAGAGAGCATATGCTCGTATACTACGTTAGCTACATACTCCATAGGCTTGAGGTCAGGTATCCCAAGTAGAGAAGTTCGCCCTGGCTATTGTTATCTCAATACACTTCTTTTTCATGTAAAGGAAATGTGCAAATGATTATTTATCCAATGGTTTGGATGCCATGTCAAGAGAGGTATCTTCTTAACATCTAAGAGTCATATGTGCTTCTATTTGCTCGGAAGCTGGTCCATTGATGGTGATTAGGAAGATTGGCTTTGGACCAAAGTAGGGGCCAAAAGTTGTTGACTGAGGTCAGTAGGATCATCACCTTGACCCTAATCACCTTAGGAAGCACCCATAGGGATGACCTAATTTGCTTAAACTATATATATATATATAATTAAATCACGAATACTCCAGCAAGTATACTAAGTTGGAATCAAGTAATATAAAGTGAGTAAGTTTATCGATCCCTCGAGGACTAAGAAATTACTAATCCTATGCTAGTTCTTATCAATATTTAGGCAATCAAAATTGAATTGTGAATTAACTAATTTCTAATTACCCTAAAGTTGTCAAACAGATAAGTACGAGAATATATCTAAAACAAAGCAATCAATTGAGAATGTGGGAAAAAACAAAATCTACCCTAGTTTAACAAATTAAATTGTTATCATGTTATATAGATTAATAGTTATATGGTCATTCAAGTAAAATTATTATACCTTAAAACTTAAGGACTTAACCCCTAATTAATCAATCAACTTCCGTATCTCCAATTAATAGTGAACTCTAAGTTATAATCATACATCTCCTAATGCTATGATCATCTAATGTCCTAAATCAATTATCCCTAATGTCTTAGTGAATAATTAACTCAAAACATCGCATTAATCCCTATATAATTTTTAATTAATCTAATTAACGCCACTCCGGCATTAGTTAATCAGTTTAATCAAGAATTTCTAACAAACCTTATATTAACTCCCATATCAATAGTGTTTCTAACAATTATAATCAATTAGATAATTATAATCAGAATAATAAAAATTGCAATCATGAATCATCTATATATCTATTAACCTTATAAGATGAATACAATTCTCATCTTAGCTACCTATGGTTTCATCAATTCCTACAAACAAAACTTAGCTAGCCATAGAAATTAAAACAAAAGCACATATAATAATTAAATTTTCAAAGAAGTTCATAATTAAAAGTAAGAATAAATTATGGAATTGCGTAAACATAAATAGAATAAAGATCACTAATTTTGTAATTGTAATGAGTAAACTTCAATTGCAAACTCAAAGGTTGATCTCCATAGCAAAAGTGAAGTCTTCTCAACGATCCAAGAAATTCTAAGAAAAACTCTTCTAAAATAAAACCTAATTGCTTCTAAGACACTTAAACTCTAAAGAAGATGAAAAAGTTCTTCTAAACTATGAATCACATGTCTATTTACAGAGAAAACTAGGGTTTGCTTTCGAATAGATTTTTTCTTTATGAAGACTGGCGATGTAGACTCTAAGGCCAACAATGTAGAATGTAGGCTGCCGATGTAAATTATAGGCCGGCCCAAGGTCGGTTACCTTGAATTCCAACGTGTTGTGGCTCGATTCAAGCTTCGTTCGTTTCTGTAAAACTTCTCTAAATTGACCATATTTCCACCTTGAATCCTCTAAGACCTGAAATGTCTAAATGAAAATACTAAAGTATTAATTCTTAATGATTTCTATAAAATCAATAATAATTCTACATAATTCACACATTAAAACATGAGTAAAATATGCCTTTATCATAACCTCCTACTAAGCTACCAAGATAAAAGTAGATATGGAAGCGTATTGTTCATACCTAGCAATAGAAGGGGAATCTTAGACCTCGGTAACTGCTTAAACAGCTTCTCTCTCTCACACTTAGGCCTCCCTCTTCTCTCGAAAAGTTGGGCTATCTAGAAAATCAAGGAAGCTTAGGATAATATTAGGATAATTAGCGAGCATCATTTTCCTTATGAAGCAAGCTGATTCAGTAGAGATGTCCTCTAGCTTATCCAACTACTTCTTTATTAGTTGAAAATCAATAATGGCTTTCTTAGCAACGATGTCGCTAAGAACCTCCCCACTCTCTAATTTGGAGACGAGCTCCTCCATCTCTAAAGCTCACCCTTGGAATTCCTTGATTTGTTGCTCCAACTTTACCTTTCAACCAGCCAACTCCAACGATGTGGCTTTGGTGCTATTACATTATAATGCCTTCATTGCCAACTCAATTTGCAATTGAGAAATTGACACCTTTAGCTTAGCATTCTCTCTCTTAAGGCTAGCTTTGGCTTCCCTCGCCTTGTCTAGTTTTTGAAAGAGTGGGTCTTAGTCCTCTGCTTATCTTTAAGCTAAGCCTTTAGGTTGCTGGCCTTCTTAGCGATGTCTTCAGTAATAGACTTCTCTCTCTCCACATCCTTTAATCTCCTGTTGAGCCTAACCACCTGCACATAAGAGTGATGTAGGCACTGGTTAACATTGATAAACTTATCCAAATATTTATTGGAAGAAGACTCTAACTCTTGCAGGTCCTTCTCAACTCTATGCAATACCTCTCGAAAGCCCTTTATCTCTTTTCATACAATATCATAGTTACTCAACTGGAGCAATACTTAGCTATGGTACTACAAAAAATAAAACATAAAAAAATAAATGGTGTAAACTAAGGTTAGACTAGCAACAACAAAGGAGGATATCAATTATAAAAGACAAAGGCTTACCTGCTAGATGAACGAGCTCAAGTAGCCTATTATCTCCATAGGATCGCTACCTCCTACCCTCGATAACTCTTCAAGGATGGGCCAGTAACTAAGGGTATAAAACCCTAGTGAAGCTTGATAGCTTAGAGTTGGATGCTATAACATAACGTCATTGCCTCAAATCTCCCACTTTAGCCTTAAGAGCTTCCCCCTAACCTTTTTGTTTTCAGCTTCAGAAGTGTGAAGGCAGAGCTCTTCACTTTGGGAGACGTATGATACATCCATCAATGAGTATGGCTCAATCCTTAGGAACCTGAACTTGTTTAAGATATCAAAAAATTCATCCCCAAGTTTATCAATGCACTTATAGGCCAGAGTCGTCGGCTACTTGTATAAGTACACTCGACTTAGGGGCACCTTCATTATTGGCTTCTGTTTCTTAGCCCGAATGCTACATCCCTTGTAATCGGGGGGCCTTCCTTTTCTACCCAGTTACATCGAATGGGGCATTAGTTTTGGCTCCCCCCTCTTTACCCTTGCAAGAGGAGCAAGCATCACCATGTTTAGGTTGTTAGTGCTGACGGGTTCATCTTCTATTGCAATAGGCATAGAAGTAAGGATGAGGAAAATGGAAAGAAGAACGAAGCTTATAAGATCAATAGCCAACGACTCTACTTGAGGACTTAAAGGAAGTCCTTAAGGTAGAGTAGCCAACCCGACCTTGATGGTCTCCCTAACCCTTAACCTCAATCCTATGGCCTTACCATTAGGGTAGGAGGTTTGTATGGTTGGCTTTGACCTAACCTACTAATAGCTCATTAGCTTGTCCACTAAGGGACAAAGAATCCTCTCAGCTAGTCTCATGCTTACAAAGAATCAAGCAAGTAGTAAGGAAAAATAAAACAAAGCAAAGACAAAATAAAAAGCATTACCATTCACTAATTCTACTGTCACCAGCATAGACAAAGAAGATCCCACCTTCTATTCCTTCTAATGATGTTATACGAAGCACAACTTTATACAATTAGATGAAGCAGTACGTAAAAAAATGAACATGTGCCTTCAGCCTACTTCTCCACCACAGTTTTCTTCATGTTGGGGAAGAGCTCGGAGATCAGATACTTGAAGTACCTCTCGACCATCTCTACAACATTAATTTCATTGCCATGTCTAAAGGTTATGAAGGCTTGGATCTCCCTTACGGCCTTAGCATCATTGGGCCCTGGCTCCTTTTAGGCCCTTGTTCAGACCAATTCGGTCCATTTAGTCCACAAGTTTGCCTCATCTAGCAGCTTAACCATTAGGTAGTAATCTTACCAACCTTTAACGGAGTTTGCAAGGCTACAAAATAGCTTCCTCTTCAAACGAAGCCGGATGTACGGCTACCCGCCTATGCTTTTCTACGTGTAGAAGGGTTTGAAAAGTTTGGGAATGACCCTTGTCTGTAGGTATTCACACAGTAACAGGAAGACCTTCAACACCCTTCATCCATTGGGAAAGACCTATGTTGGACTACATCGGTGGAAATTGAAGAGGTCCTTCTCAAAGCTGCTTAGAGGGAGGTGTTGCCCGTATTCCAAGCATTGTTCAAAGAGGACGAAGCGCCCTTCTATTAACAGGGGTAGCCTTTCTTCCCTCGTTAGCACCCATATTCTCCAGTCGTGAACCGACCTAACTATAAAATTGCTTAACACCTAGCTAAGAGTAGAGGCCTTGCTCCTGCTAACTTAGTTGCTTAGGCGTTTGCCTGTCCTAAGTGCTTTGAATAAGTCTTTAGCCGATAGCAAGGGAGTGTATACATAAGTATCCCTTAGGATAACATTGATAAGTCTCACCCTATCCAATGCCTCCATTGTTATTTTGGTAGCATCATCTATCTGTGTTAACAAAAGTGACTTCGTCCTCTCCTTCAGGAAGAAGATCACTCCTCGTGGTCTTGGAGTTGGTAAGATTGTATTTTGATGCATTTGATGGTGTCTTACATGTGTTGGTTGACATGATCAATGAAGAAATGAGAGTGAAATCTAAAGAAAAGTTTGCAAAGAAGATTGAGGGAGCAAAAGAAAGTGGAATTTATAGTAGAGAAATTGCAAAAGAGTAGTCTGTCAAATTGTGGTTCTTATATATACCGAGAGTCATGGAAACTATATCGATAATTATAGGGATTTGAATAAGCACAAATCCCATGAAATGCTACGATATAGAAGTATGGAGTCAGTTTTGATTGAATGGCCACGTTAAAAAAACAAAACGCATGTAGCCGCATGTTAGTTTGCTATGATAGGATACTTATCACATTACATTAAATGCACTAAAAATGAGTGCAATAAAGTTATAATTTAAAAAGTTACTTCCATAGGAAGTTTTCTCAAGGTCCCTCCAACTTTCACTTGCTCAATACCCCAATGATACTACACCTCGAATCGAATAAATTATGCCTACTCAAGTAATAGTGAGCTCAGTTCAGTAGAATTTACTGGGTGCTTCTACCTTACGATTTTAATGAGACACAACCTATTATGTTCTTACCTCGGCTTAGAGCACCTACTTGAAGTTGTGAAGTCTTCACCTTGGTTTGCCTCTCTAGCCTCATAGACACATGCTTTGCTCTAATCTGATGGAAGGCCAACTACTTAGACCAAGGAAGTTAGACCTTTCATATTCCACCTCAGAGCTATCATACTCATCTCTACCCGAAAGGTAGTTTGATTGGATATGTCGTACCTCCTCAACCCTTCTGCTAGTCAACTCAAACGTCTTTACTTCGACCTTATGTCAACCTAAACCTCTCCACCTCAACCCCATGCTAGCTCAAATATCTTCGCCTTGGACTTTCACTTGACTAGATCAACCATACACCTGAGAAGCCCAATTTTCCCTTCTCCGTGCCTTTACTATAGTAATGAGATATTTAGGGGGTGGTAGTGGGGTGGGGAGGGAGTACAAGTGTTGATAGGGCCTTTTAGGACATGGGCTTCTCAAGCTCCTCCCAATCTCTTTAAGCTCATTCCTTATGACAAACTATCCTCGGCCTAAGCCTAGAATGCAGCTTACCATACTATGGTAAGCCTCCAATAAGTAAAAGACTCTACATAAAGCCAATAGACTAAGTCTACAACCACTTCCTACTAATCTGGACCACATCAAACACCATGATCCTACTCTTCGATACTTATAGAAGTGACTCTACGCACTAATTGCTCTCTAACTACTGGCACTATTGCTTTATAAATACAAAATTATCTCACAATGGTAAACTACTCGATACATTAAATACTGAAACCTGCTAATTACTCTCAAGCTCTTGTCTTTTCAAATACTTACAACTAATTTAAATATCGGAATAGCAATATCGAATAACCTCCAAGCATTCTCTCGTTGTGTTCTTTTTTGTAGGCCTTATCACTCATTCGAAGTCCAATTCCTCTTCAATCAATACTGGCAAGGTCTTTGAGATGACAAAACCTATTATTTACTGTAATACTATATACACTATAACACAAAATCATCCATTGTATTATATATTTATATTTTCTTTAAATATGCAAAGATTCCAAAATATCTGTTGAAAAGAAAGTACGGTATGACTTTTTAATCTCGTAGGCTTGACCGTTGTCTTTAGTTGCTCGCCAAAAGATGAGATCCTCAGCATATCCCTTTCTCAATATTTCTCCCACAATTTCTCTTTCCGTATTGCTGTTACACTTACACAAGGCTAGCTGTTTTGGCACAATTGACAATCGCCGTAGTTTTCCCATTATCAATTCTCCGACTTAATCCTGAAAATGGACGCCGGAGGTTCAAAATTTTCAGCGTCATTTTGTCCTGTGTGGCTGTGATGTTCGACAGGCTCTCGGTTCTTGCCTGATTACATCTAAAACCCCCGAAACCCTACTCCGATATGGATTTCTTCCCAACCTTATAAAATGTGCTTTAACATCTTTACAAATAATCCTTCTAAATTCACTATGCATATTATCCCGAACTTATTCAAGTAAACTTTAAAACTCCTTGATATTGGTTTTTCTTTTTTTTTTTTTTCAAAGAAAAAGAGCAAATATCTTACAATTGTCAATACATTAAGAGGTTAAGGATATTAAAATAACTGTTTTCCTAAAGTTATAAATCAATAATTGTTCTTATCTTTTTAAGAAAATCTAGATAATGACCACTATTGATTTATAATATTAGGAAATCTTAAGAAAACACATTTTGAAGAAACAAATGCTAGCTATATGCTTAACACCAAAATTAAAAAAAAAAATCGATTAATTTTGAAGGGTCTAAATCCGATGTTAAAAGATTAGTTTGTAAGTTTAGGATCTTTTACATTTTCCCATTTATTTTATTTATCTATTTATTTATTTTTATTTTTCCCACAAACTTCGTATTTTAACCTACTCACATGATCATCTTATTGAGTAGTTACTTTCGACGAGAGGTTTGAGGATATCGAAAACCAACGGATATAAATTCTTTTCATGAAGTGGTCCTGAAAAAATTATATTTTTTAATGAAGTTCTTGATTTTCTGCGGTAATCCACTTGCGTGAATTCTTATTTACTTGTCTTATTATACTACATACCTTCTTTTAAAAAAAATAATTATAATAAGAAACCTTTTATTGTTGAGAAGAAAAAAAAAAAATCTAGTACTATTTCATTTATTTTTGAAGTATTCAAGGTATTGACCCTGCTTGGTCCTAATATGAGCAATAAGACGACTTTCGGCATCAGATGCATAATTGACGAATGGGCTTTCATCTAAATAACTGAAAGCAGTTAAAGCAAGAATTATAGAAATTATGTCCAATGTTTTAGCTTGTGAAATCAAATTTTGTTGTGCATCCATGCGGAAGTGTTATCGTGGGAAAGTAATAGGGATTAAGTATAATACTTAATTTTAAGGGTTTCCTTCACTTATTGAGTTAGTATTTTGGGTTAAGCTCTCACCTTAAACTTGTATCGTAACATTTTATGCTCTTGTTTAGAGGCCAATTCCACAAAAAAGGTAGCCTAAAAGAGGAATGATTTAAGAAAAGGTTATGTTGACGAAGTATAATGTGAGTCGTCCATAATGAAAGTTATTTAGAGTGGATAATTTAAAGTAAGCCAATATAAGCATTGACTTTCAAAGAACAATAGTGATATTGCAATCTTACATAGGAAGGTTGTATGGACTAAGTGTGATTTTAAGTTTAAGGAATCCTCCTACCTTATTAGACTAGTTTTTGGGTTAAGCTCTCTTGTTAAGCTTACATTGTAATAGGGGGCCACACAAATCAATTATCATAGTGCAAATATCCTAAAGTAATCAAGGACAAAAAAATCCATTGCTTAATTTGGGGATAAGAAACAAAGAAATCAAGAAAGCAAGTTTAGTACGTGTAGAGGGCCATTTTAGTAATTGGGATTTTAACCCAATTTAACACCATGGATTGATATCTTGAGATAGTAACAAAACTTGAGAAATCGGTCCATTTAGGGATGTTTTAGTAAAATCTGACTTAGTAAGCTTAGAATGGGGATCCCCAAATTGGATATTCAACTTTTGGCTTTGCTCGATTATCTCGTGCACAAAAAGTAGACTTAAAAACAATTCCTTTTGGCTTATTTAGGCTTTATTTGATCCTATTAGGCCTTAAGAAGACTTAGTTGATCTTTAAGTCAAATAATAATGATAATAGGTTTTCTTTTGCCAACAAAAGCCTTAAACATACTTAAGCCTATATCAAAGCTCATGAAGGGTAAAAGAGAGGATAAGCTTCAACAAAAGAACTCAATCTCAGCCATCTACTTTAAACCCATCCGACAAATAAGATTAACCTTTAAACTCTACAAATAAGAGTCTTATCTTCTCATTTGATTCATTTAGAATATTAACAAGCTTAAGATAAATATTAAAAGTTTGTTGAAACTATTTCAGAGAAGATCAAATAGACAATTCACCAAAAACACTTTAAGAATGATCAAGAATAATGAGTTCGATCAATTGTTATATGCGTGCATTTAAGATATCAAGTTTACCTATTCATCCTCTCATATTTCTTTTTAACAATATCCCTTCACGTGTCATCAACTTAAAGCATCTCTTAGATTGAGCAGCATATCTGTCGCATGTGATTGGTCAACTACAGTAAATCCACATATAGTATGTCCTAAAATATATTGAGCTAAAAATATGTATCCTTTTTTATACGTAAAATCTTAATACAAATCTACATAAAGGCAATTAACTTACGGTAAATACATACATTCAAGAAGATATAATAGGAAAAAAAATTGATAAATGAAAGACTGAAAAACCCTATCTAGGTCGACCAACCTCTTTTTTTCTTTTATCGAAGGGCAAATAAACTATATGTCAACCCAGTCGATCGGCTATTGGCTTCGCTCGGCCTTCAATGCAAATGTTCAATTTTGACTTGATTTCACATTTTACAGCCTCCAGTCTCCTGGATCCGTATATCATCCATTCATTGTATACTCTGCTCCACCCTGGCATAGAAAAAAGTTGCAGTTCAACGAAATTCTTATTATTTTTCAATTAGTGTGTGGTTTTCAATCTACAACCAAGTTTGATAAGACATAGTTTTCCATAATTCACTTATTAAAGATTTCATTATTCAATACATACATACATATATATATATATACACAAAATTTTGCCTCGCACCAATCATCCGCCGGGAATAATAATAATATTAAAGCACATTTTGAGATAAGATGTGTGTGTCTCCTAATTCATTATGTTGAGCTAACCATAAAGCTGGAGTTAACCATTATTTGGCCTTAATCATCGTCGTACACAGCGGTCAATTCATGGTCGGTCAAGGATTAGGACACTAAAATGACCATTATCATGTGTATCTTTTTTGGACTTCGCCATTAATTATCTCATTCCCTGTCAGATATGATCGTATCTGATGAATTAAGGAGGGATTTTAGAAAACGCAGGTTGAACTTGGTATTCTATTATATGTCCAACATGCTTCCTGGTTCCTATATCCTATAAATTTTAATATATATCAATTATTAGCATTTTAATAAATCCAATGTGCACTCCAACTCAGCTGACAAGCTAACATAATTAAATCAAATACTTCGGAATTTGTAATTCTACAAAAGAATTAAGAGTCATTACTTGGGCCTGTTATCATATCTAAACCAATACATATATAAGATCGGGATTTTTATTGAGTGTTATGAATTTCCTATAAATACAACTTAAGTTCTATGAGGTAATAAATAATATTGCTTGGTTGACTGGTCAATCCAATCCTAGATTGGCAAGGAAACTAGTCAAAGTTGCCTCATTGACTTGCATAGACAATTACCCTTGAGAACCCAATTAAATCGATCAAATCGAATCGGTTTCTTATAAGACCCAGCCGTGTTGTTCGGGACATAATACATAATTTTCTCTCTTTTTTTTTTCCTATTTTAAGAATGAAATAATTTACTACAAAAATTAACCTAGATCTAATAAAAATAAAAAATAAATTGTAAAAGGTTCTCAATTTTTAAATCTCACGAAGGTAAATAATTTCACTAATTCATATGTAAATATAAATTATATTTTAGTATTTGAAGCGATCCTAGTTTAATTTTAGTTTGAACCTCTTGACCCTTAACCTCTTATTGTTCCTTGGTCAACCTTCTAGTGTAAATAGGACAACATTGATACTGAATATGTTCAACTTATCCTCTGTAAATTTTATAGAAATATAGTTTTATCATATCATATTCTCTATTATCTTGTTTGATATGTAAGAATGGTTTAGAATGGAATGAAATAGGATTGCGGTTTTGGTTTTTTAATGTTGAAGTCAAAAGCCTAATTAATCAAAATTGGTGATTCAAGGGAATCACAACTCTGACTATTAAAAGTGCATCCATATATAAGGAAATAGAATAAAATTTGAAATTACAATTCTAATTCTACTCACTCGTACAAAATATAACATGTATGTCAAACTTACTTGTAGACCTATTTCCATTCCCTCATTATTAAGGTACACCGGAAAAATTGCCCACAACATACATCAACTTTTTCACAGTTTTCCATCTGATCTGATGATCCCACACTGCTCCTATGGAAGTGCTTTCATATATAGCATATATATCACCCACAAGATTATCAAGATATATATTTTTCTAGAAATTGAAAGCTTTAGATCATGACACCTATAGATATGTATATTCTAGGGGTATAAGGTTTTAAGTAGTATTTGGAGCATAACACATCTTTAGTACTTCAGGGACCACAATGTCTCTTGAGAGAGGAAGAGAGAGGGAGAGCTAGGGCAAGTATATACATATATTTGTGTGTATGTATATGTATACATGGGTCCATAATGGAATTGAGATGAGTGTCATGTAGTAGAAAGGATCATGGCCCGTCAGATATGCAAGAACCGACTGAAAAGTAAGTAAATTTGGAATTTCTCGATACTACTGACCCCAACCCATGATGATACCAACATTTTTCTTTCACACACGTCCCATTCCACGTCCCTATTGCCAACATATACCCTAGCCCGAGTGATTACTAAACCACATACGTAGCCAACCTAGGGATCTTAATAATTACGTCTTTTTTCCCTCCCATCAATTATTAACTTAAAATTTTTTTTCTTTTATTTATCAAGGATATGTGCCACCAAAAAAGATATAACCTTATCATATCCTCGTCCGTTTCCTTACAAAGAGACAAATATTCCATGTTATAAATGTTCCTTACCTAGGGTTTCTCTCTAGGTATTTTCAGATCAAGTAAAAACCGAGGCTGTGTGTACTGTATATTGTGCCAGCACAACTGTTTCTAGCTTTTTGGTTACATCTTATCTGGGATTTTTTTGCTACCGGTGGAATCAGCCAATTAATGCATTTTTTCAAATTATCAAATGGTTCTTCTCAATATAAATCTTTTTTTTTTTCAATTTATGATTCAATGATTGAAATTGTATAGAAATTTGAATAATTCTATGATATCATTTTAATGTCATTTACTTCTTTATAATATTAACTATTAATTATGAACAATTTTAGGGGCTTATCCTATATTTTAATAGAATCAATTCTGTTTTCCATTCTATCATTCATTATTATTTTCTTAAATTTAACCTACTAAATTTATAATTTATTTAATGATTTATATTTAAAATAATATAAATCAAAAGTGAGGTAGTTAGTGAGATAAATTTCATAAAAATAAGTATAGAATCATAAAAAAATTATTAATTATACATAAAAGTATTTTAAAGAAATAATGTAAATTTAAAGAATTCAAATCCTTTATAAATAATCTTGAGTATAGTGATATAAATAATATGCATGTGTAGATGTGAGTTTTTCTCTACCAATCATATATATATATATATATATATATTGATTGAAGTAAGTATCTTTTTTTTCATTGGCCTTGGTTTTTTGGAAATGAGATAGACAACCCACGTCCTAGAGCTAGCTTGGACAACTTTATTGACAAAGACTGTTTATTGTATGAAGGAAAAGCCTGCAATCATTACCCCTGGATTTTGAGTCCTCAAATTTCTCTTTTTTCTTCTAATAAATATAGGTATACTAGCGTTTAAGGATTTCTTTAATCTCCGTTCATAGTTGGAGGAAATTCAAACATCAGCTCTTCTGCCTCCCCACATACCACAGTGCATTCTTGTAGCCACATCGTCAGCAACCACGTTAAGCTCCCTAGGAACCTGGGAAACGCTTGAAATTTCTTCTTCTATGGGCAAGATAACTTTTCACTACAAGCTATCGGATTGTTGTAAAATATTTGAGTTAGAAATGTCATTCAGTAGAAGTACAACCGCCCGATCTCAACACATGAAAATTTTCCTAAGAACAAAAACATAAGCCCTAATAGATAGCTTGCAACTTAGCTAAGAGGAGGTTCTTAATCATGAGTTTTACATAAAAGAACCTCTATACGCGCGTACAAAATTAAAAAATCGACTCAAGGAGACATTCTTCACAACCTAAACTAGCAATGTCCGCATCACCTAGTACTCCCTAAAAAACCGATCTACTAAGTGTCTAAAAGGTGTACAATCAATTGCATCTTCCCAAGGTTATTTTGCTTTGAGGCAAACCCTTCTACATCACTTGTAATGCCATGAAATCAAAAGGGCCTTCACAATCCACTACGTATTCCACTCAAGACTTCCCTTTTGGCTATGTGCATTTCTACTAAGTTTAGATTTTCTTAAAACGTTTGATTAGGTTTAGAAAAATTTCCAAGTATAAAAATTTTTTAAAATCTGGCAAAGTTCTATTTGTTTTTGTATTATCTAAAAATCTATATAACCTATTGAATTCCTAAGTACGAGTCCTATACACACCCATATACACTTCAACACTTAGCCATAATAGCCTTCAACATCCTAAGAGGCTCTTAAGCCCAAACACACAATCAATTAAGCTCCACATGGACTTAAATAGTTTTAAAAGGTTTGAAATTTAAAAGTTACATATTTAGATAACTGGGGGCATCAAAAACCCGGAATTAAACTTTAAAACAAAAATTAGAAATATGACAATCCAACATTACTCCGCATCATCTACAAAGCTCTCACTACGTACTTTAAGTATGACTGCTGAATGAACTTTGCATTAAGCGCATCCGGAGGATCATTTCTATGCCTCAATCGTCTTCTTGTCTTGTATTCTTTGTGACTCTCCTCCTATTTGCTGCTAAAGACTCCTCCCTCTCGATCTGGACAACTATCCACTTCAATATCTTCTACCATCTTCAGCCAGCGAAATTTGTCCTTCACATTACCTATCATCTATTAGACTTATGGTTGTTTTATTTTTTGTTGGATAATGGAACCACTATAAAAACTTCTTTCAATGATCACCGTGTTCCAAACGTGTAACCTCCATCCCTTTCTATGAAGTAGCTAGCCCTCTATCTAGTATTTATTGGTCTAGCCTTCCTACTCTAGCACCAACTTAACCTAAAGATCCTAGATCGAGCCCGCTTTAATATGCTCTAATACTTCTCCAGGCTCTTGATCCCCAACCTCTTTGCCAAAAGTACTAGTTTTCTTTCTTAACACTTCTTCCTTTAGACCCACCTCTTCTTCGGATGGCTTAGGTCTAGTAAGTTCCTTAGGCACCTCTGCCTTCCCTTTCTCTTTAGGCACTTCTCGTGCATTTTGATCCACTCCCCCTTCGCTATGGGTAGTAAGTTTCCTCAACTTTGTCCATCAGCAACTTGCACAGAACACAAAATCTTGTGGGCCCAACCAAGATTACAGCTAACTAGGACTATATATTGTTATTGTCCTCCATAATCACGAGGCAGTTTGGTGATGGGACAATTTGAACTTTTGCTTAATCGAGGAAGTCCATGATAATAACTAACTCATAATTATTTAAAGAGATCATCTCGATTTTCATCTTACCCTTCCATTAACTTGCCTTAAACTTGATATCTTACACTATATCGGTAGCAAGGACTTTTTCTTAATTCACAGTTTTTTGCCTGTAGTTGCCTTTCTTAATTTTGATTCCCAACTTTCTATAGTTTCCTTAGATATGAAAAGGTCAGTTGCGCCAATATCTACTAAGGCATACCATCTCTGACTTGCAACAAAGGCCTCCGTATACGTAAAGCTTCTTGAGTCCTTAATAGGCTTTACTTCTTTAACACTCCCGACTTGAAAATGATTTAGGGTGCTTCCTTATCCTCTTCTACAGCAAAAGTTGACAACCTATTTAGAACGAGATAATCTCTTGCTTTATATGCTCCAGCACATTGAAAGCAAGGATGTTTCTTCTTAGATGCCAAGAGAAATCACAAGGAAACCGAGAAGGAGTTCGCTTGGATGGGAAGCCTTTCCCATTTGAACAAAATCGAGAAGAAGGTTTCCCCATTTGAGAAAGCATCACTAGATTCAAAAGACATGAGATGCTAACTACATGAATTCAAACAATGGATGGCAGAGATCACCAGTCCTCTACTTTGTTCAAACAAGGCACAGGACATATTGGAACGAAGTGACACTAAAACGAACGCATCACATTCTGTGTCATGTTTTACTACTAAGTTTCACATGTTGTGATGACATATGTTCTCCATAATTTGTATCGATATCATAACCAAATGCTACCTCGAAAAATTGCCCCATGTACGTTGGCTTAAGACTATATTGAATGTAAAGGAGAGGCGTCTCTTTCATTCATTATGTCAAAGAAGATTTTCGATTTGTTTCTTATCATAATTACTATTTGATTTAATATAAAGATATTTTATTGAAGGATAAGTTTAGTGGTATGACCTTTTTTTTTTTTTTTTATAAATGTAATAAGTACAAGAATCTTAAAAATTAGAATTCGGTATGTAATTGTAATTTTAATTTTCTCTTAAAGGTATCACCATGTACTCTTCAAAATATTTGAAAATGAATTGGGAAGGCACAATAATGATTGAAAAATGAATGCGCTCTCATTACAATTGAGGAAAAAAGTGCAGCGTAGAAAAGGGCACTGATTTTCCAAATAATGGAGGGAAAATTTTAAAATTTTACTAAACCTAAAAGGTGTGTGTAAGAGGTGGACTGTGGGTCTCCCGTGTCTCATGCCTGCAAATGCATTGAATGCATGCTTTGTCAAAACCCTAAGGTGGGACAGTATCCCCCATGCAACTATCAAAACATTAGTCTATCTCTTCTTCTATATTCCCATATTCCTTGTATTAAACCAGACATCCTCATGCGCCAAATTTATTTGTTTTGTATTTCTTCTCTTCTACATCACTACGCTCTGGATTGCTCTCCAGCTAAGTGACAGCTTAACACCAGATTCACTTCTTTTTTTTTTTTTTTGCAAAATTTACAGTTATATTTCCTGTTATTAGGTCTTCAATGGTTAATTACATAATTCCACTCTCAATTTTTTACTGTAAATATCAGACAAGAGAACTTCACAGATTTTGGTTTTTCAATGGTTAATTAACTACAGTTATATTTAACATGCAAACTACTGATGATCGCATGTTTCTACGACCTTTTACTTGCTTTTGTTTCACGTGTGTATTGTCATCTGACATCGCATAAAAAAGCATGTGAGATTTACGGAGGTATTTACAAAGTCCTACCCTTGCTCATGTGAAAGGTAGCCTGATTGGACAGATTATATGTATCTTATTTTAGTCTAAAAAAGATTATCTATATTTAAAGATAACAGTTATTTTGTTTGATGGTATATATCTATTTCTCCTCCCACTTATTTATATAAGATATAAAGAACTTTAAATATTTCAATTTGTGTATTTGTGATCTATCGATTGAAAAACTTCATTTTGGATCCAATTTACAAAGACTTAATTATTAATGTTGTAGCGTTTGGCATTTCACCTACAACTAATTGTTTATATTTTATTATGTGCCGGTGCGATTTCACATGGCACATTGTTTGTTTTTTCATAAATCTTATTTAAGTTATTTTCAAGTGATACCCTTTATTGCTTCTTAGTCTTTCTGCTACTGTATTTTTATGATATACATCTATTTCCTTTAAGTTACACAAGTACTAAGGTTTTTCCATTGGAAATTTAATCAAAATGCATTATAGAAAAAAAAAAAAAAAAAGGTTAAAATTGAACAATAGGAAGAATGTACTAGTAGTATTTTGTAAATTACTGTCCTTGTCAATTTATAACAGCATTTTTCATCTTATTATGACAATAGTATTATTATAAGAAAAACACCCATTTAATACTTAGTGTTTATTTATTTTTCATTTTTTTAATTCTATATAAATACTTAGTGTTTTTAAAAGCTCGCAAAAGTAAGACTTCCGCTAAGTCCAAAAGATTTTTTCACATCTTAGGCATATATTAGCTTTTCACTAGCCTTGGGATAGTTGAGCAATATAGTAAGGATTTGCACAAATTTTTCCAACCTATTTTTCTTATTTTTAATTATTTTGATGTAATATTTTTATTTTTTTATATTATTATATGATTAGATAGATTTTAATTTTTTATTATATTATGTAATTAAATATATTTTAAATTATCATTTTATTAAAGTAAGGGGTAATGTCATGGCTTATATATTAACTTTGTTACTTTTTATAATTATATATTTAAAATTTCAATTTATCTAATTATATACTCAATTGAAGATTTAATTATCATAATATATATCTTAGTTAACTCAAATTCATTCTATTAACCCAATTGGCAATATCAACCAATGAGATAATCTCCCATAGTCTTAGGGGATTCATGCAACCCCTATAGGCCCGTAGGTAGCTACTTACAATTGCTAGTAAGCCTTGTGACCTACATTTTTAAAATAGATTGTGACTAACTGTTTTGCTAAAGGTGGTCGATGACCACTTATTGGAGGTTACATAAGCACCCTAAAGCTATGGGTGACTACCTCATAGACTAATCAAGCTGAATAGACTAAATATGTAAATTAGAGTTAATTGAGATATAAACCATGATAATTACATATTTAATTGAGTATATAATTAAATACATCGAAACTTTAAGTGTATAATTATAAAAAAGTGGTAATGTTGAGGTGTAAGTTATGATATTAACCCTTAAATTAATTATTGTGGAACAATTTAAAGCCAATACATGTGACGAATTGATGAGAATTTAGAGAGTACAATAGAAGGCCTACCTTTGTAAAGTTACAAAGACATTAAGAACTTAAAAAGAAGAAACTAAAAGTTAAGGATTCAAATAGTTGCTAATAAATGTTGAAGATAAAAAAAATGTACTTTTTCCTATTATTATATATCAATATCATCTTTTAAATGTGTAAAGTAAAGAACCACATATTATTATTGTACAATTCTCAAAAGAAAATTCTTAGACTTTGCAACATTATCACGGATTTGAAAAAAATTGGTGCATAGCCTTTATCTAACATATTAATAAGTGTTTAAACTACTCATGAGTAGTTTTCTCAAATTTATGAACCTCCAAACCATTCCTATTGTTCTTTTATATATATATATAGAATATAAAGTACATTTTTACTTTCAACATTTATTCAATTTTCTATTTAAATCATCAACTTTTTTTCCCTTCCATTTGAATCCTTAATATTTTCAAAACCTTATAAAAATAGAATTTCCATTAAATCCATTGAATTATCCATAAATCCACAACAACTATTACCTCTAAATTAATCAACAGTAATTAATTTAATGAAGTGACAATGTTAAATATATTTAATTACATAATATAGTAAAAAATAAATTTAATTATTCAATATGATAAAAATAATAAAAATTACATAAAAATAATTAAAAGTAAAAGAAATTGGCTGAAAAAATTTGTGCATATCCCAATAGATTGTTCAATTATCCCAAGGCCAATAAGAAGCTAACACATAACTCAAATTGCATAAAATTAAGAACTTAAATAGAAAAGTAGGTAAACATTAATAACTAAAAATATTGTTTCTTTTTTCCTTTGATAGTGATCATTGGTACTTCTTAGGAGCAATATACATATATAATCCTAGTATAATAATGCTATTTATGTGGATGTGGCTGTAAATTTTACCTTAAGAATCAGTTTGAAGCAATTGAGTAAAAAATTTAGGATAGGGTTTGACTTATTGTTTCTTCCAAACAGCCTTGTATTTCCTACCCCTTTTTTCATCTGTGTTTTTGGATTGTTGTTGATGTCGTGAACTCACGTGAACCACTTGCAGACACAATGCCCTCAAGCTAAGCTTCCGTTTAAAATGGCCCTATGACTCTATAGTACAGGCCCTTTTTGCTCCCCTCCTCTCTCTCTCTCTCTCCCTTACTTCTTCCTTGATTAAAGCGTCTGCTTGGCTTGCTCCTCTGTTGGGGGAAGAAGATTAAAACTCTCTCTCTCTCTCTCTCTCTCTCTCTCTCTCAATAAATGACTTCGTCTATTTATTATAATGTTATACCATCTTCTCTGACACAAGGCCATCATGATGATCAAGATCGAACTGACTATCATCAACTCTTTACCCTAGAGCCACTTCAGGCTTCCTCTTCTTCTTCTTCTTCTTCCTCCTTCACGGGTCCTATCTTCCTCAACAAGCCAGCTCAAAATCAAGAAAGGTGTCACTATAGTGATTTCCAACATAAAAATGACTCCTTTGAGGTATATAAAACAATTATATAATATAGAACTATATATCTAGGTATTTATTTACTTTTGGTAAACTATAGAATCATATATTTTTCGTTTATTCATACGTGTGGTTTTTCAACTTTATCTAATTATCAAACAATTAGATCCGATCACTTTTGCTAAGTACCATATATTAAATAGTTCTAAATCATGACCTTGTTAGCTAGCATGACATGAAGTCAGAAACCGATTAGAATTATTGCCTTTTGTATAATTTATTTTATCATCAATTTATCTAACTATACTTGATTTTTATTTCTGGATGGTAGGATGATCATAAATTGGTTTCCAATGCTGAATTGTACCACCAAAAAGAAGAGCAACATGGCCTCAGCTTATCTCTATGGAAGAAGGAAGAAGTAAGTGAGGATCAAACTACCATGGATCAGCCGGCCTCTGATAAATGGATGCCTTCAAAGATGAGGATGATCCGGAAGATGATGAGCTCGGAGAAAAAAGGAGCTATCAACACCATGAATTTTACTTCTCAAAATCAAACAACGCCACAATCATCTATGGAGACTGAAACTAGCAATTTTAGCACTTCCCGCAATAACAATAACAACTCAGTTAGGGTTTGTGCTGATTGCAACACTACTAAAACTCCACTTTGGAGAAGTGGTCCTAAAGGTCCTAAGGTAATTTCAATTGATTTTTTATTAGTATATGCAGTCTTATCTAGGTTTTGTCTTTTCTTAACGATCCTTTATAATTTTATGGAAATTTCTTCTTTTATCACTCATGAGTTCATTTCTCCACAAACATCTTATAAATTAACGATCATAAATAAAGTTTTGATGCTTACTTTTTATATGATATTCCAATTAGATATTTCAAATTTCGAGCAATATATTTATTTTCTCCATTGGGTTATATAATTTCAAACTAATGTTTTTCTGACCCAACTTGCATATGTTAAGCTAGTATTCTTAAAGGATAATTTTGGATGTTCCATGTAGAGTAGTTCACGTTTAATTCAAAGTTTAGTTTTATTAACACGTGTATCGATTTAAAATTGATCAATTTTTTTTTTTAAAAAGGGATTATAAAAGCTAGAGAAACAACAATTTAAGTAGTTTTCTTTTTTCAGACGTTGTAACAACATTAACAAGTTTTCGACAAATGGTGCAGTCACTTTGCAATGCTTGTGGCATTCGGCAAAGGAAGGCAAGGCGGGCATTGGCCGAAGCGGCTGCTGCTGCCAACGGCACAATCCTCCCAACTCCTTCTCCATCTAAGAAGCATAAGATGCAACACAAAGAGAAGAGATCTAAAGGCAATGGCAGTGGCGAAACCGCATCGAAGAAAAAATGCAAGGCTTCTTATGAGATCTCCTCGGCAGGTAAGACCAAGAAAAAGATATGCTTTGAGGACTTCCTGGCCATAAGCTTGAGAAAGCACTCAGCTTGTCATGGGGTGTTCCCTCAAGACGAGAAGGAAGCAGCCATTCTACTCATGGCTTTATCTTGTGGTCTCGTGCGTAGTTGATGATGATTTC
The DNA here is from genome assembly GCA_024138015.1 of Lumnitzera littorea. NCBI lineage: Eukaryota > Viridiplantae > Streptophyta > Magnoliopsida > Myrtales > Combretaceae > Lumnitzera > Lumnitzera littorea. The sequence continues at coordinate 70,829,406 of JAMXBB010000007.1, forward strand.
TTCAACAATATTGTACCTATCAGCCTTAGGCAACTTGATTTATTAGGGCACGAGGATGACTTTTATATATTGTGTGCTATGTTGTGCGAGACGATCGATATATCCCAAAAATCGGTGGTCATCGGTCGGCTTTATCTTATGTGTAGACTAGTTAGTAACAACATAGCCATTACTGGAAGAAATAATTAAATTTAATAGAACTTTTATGAGAGGATTGTTCTTGTTTTTGATTATCTTATTTGATGTAATGTTTGGAGGTTTCAATATGTACAGGGTGCATCTAATGAAGAGTGCTCTCTATGTTAGTATATATATATATATCCTTTCTTTCTAAATTTGCTCTTACTTTTGTCATATTATTCTCTCCGAGCTGGACATGAAGAAAAGCTTCACCAGCTGATAACGATTCACCTCGTGTATTGCTACTTAGCAGGTAAAAACAAAGAAAATATGGTAAGTTAAAAAATAGAAAATAAAAAAAGTGATTTATGCATTGAGCTTTCACAAATAAGTGGTTTGAGTTATCATTTTTAATAAATAAATTATATGAATTTTTCAATTTTACACTAATTACAAATAAGGATAGGTGACCTTTTAACAATGATGATTGATACAATTAATTACTAAATAATTCAAATAGATAGTGTACTAGGTAAAAGAAGGAACTAGTTAATTTTCTTGCCACCCCCAAACCAAGAAGTGGCCAACCTCCACCAAAGAGGTATGCACAACCTCCAACACCCTTCTCTCAAACACATGGTGGTGACTGGCCACCTACTAAAAAAAAGAGAGTTATGCGAACTTCTTAAGGTATTAGGTAATGTCTTATTATTACAAAATATAATGAACAAAAAATAGCAGAAGAAATAGAAAGAGTACCTAAGCCCATTTGCTTTATAGCCTTTTTCTTCTTTTTTTCCTTTTTTTTTTTTATTTTTAACTTTTTTAAGTAGTAAGTGACTACCTACATATATAGATCTCATAACCCAACTCTATGGATATGTTACAACCCATAGCTTTGTTTGATTAACCCAAGGCTAAAGGTAGCTAGCTACCATCTTTAGGGTTTCTATGACACCTTCCTCTTTTGCTAGAGGTTAGTTGACCACTCCCTAATCTTGGGGTGATTAGATAAACTTTTAATTTTCTTTTTTTTTTTTATTTGGCTAGGTTTTTTATTTTCTCTAATTTTTTGTTTAAATGTATTAATAATATCCATTTGAAATATTAAATAACAATGTATATCAATCAATAGAAATATGCCACATGTCCTTATATATAATTAACATAAAATTAAGAATTTTAGCTAATTAATCTATTAGTCAAAAATGAAAACTCAAGTCATCTAGTCGTTTTTTTAAGTAATTTATCCAATAAAATATTAATATGTAAAAATATTTGTAACCATTTGTATTCGTGATAGCACTATGACTATTTACTTGAACTTATTTACCATTGGGTATCACATCCACTCCTATGTATCTTTTCCCTTGGAGATGATAACGAGTTAGTGTCCCTTATTTCAAGTTTACAAGAAGCATATCATTGAGAAATCGCACGACTTGCACTCTTTTGCAAGCCACTCGACAGTGTAAGGCTTCAAACAATAATAGTCCCGTGTAGGAGATGACTCATGCATCACATGAGCTAATGTTGTACACAAGATGTTTTCAGGAAATATTTGTCATTTTGTTGCACATCATAAGCCAGATTCAATCATTCAGTTAACTCATCAGAAGTCGTTTTGTGTCTTTGAGGGCTCGTCGAGTCATTGTGGATAAGCCGCCAGTTCAAATGCTAAGACAGATTGATTAAGGTAAACATCACATAACATGTGAATAATGTTAATGCATATGATATTATTGTAATTTAACGGTATTATGTTTGTGTGTTTGTTTTTTTTAATTTAAAGAGAAAAATTACTCACACGTATATGTTTGTCACATCAAAAGCAAAATGGGGGGAAGTCGAGAAATTAAATATGGTGAAGAGGATAAGATATTCTCTAGTGCTTCTTATTAACTACAAAGTTTTGCTTTTTTGGAACCAAACGGAAAAGGGCAGTGGAAGTATGCGACACTTTTTACTCCAAGGCCCACATTTCATTTTTCCTTTTTTTCTTTTTAAGTTCACCCAAGTTTTTCAAGAAGAAAATAATGTGAATGACTCCTTTATGACGGACATTACACTAATGAGGCAATAAAATTGGAAGCATGTAAATTTTCATTTTTTTTTTCAATTTTTATATTCAAACTTTTTTTTTTCATTTTCAGTTTTTTAACTTTTCCAAATAAGAGAAATAGTGGCTTCACATAATCACGACTATGTAAAAATTGAAAAATAACAGTAAAACTTAAATCTAGTTTGTTAAGTCCAAATAGATCCTTACGATTCAATTTGATTAAACCTGATCTAACCATAAAACATATCTAGTCTAACCTTAGTCTAATCTTAATCAAATTGCGGTTAAACTCGATTTCACTTCTTTAATTTTTTATTTTCTCACATTGCTTAAATCTTTAATGCAAGTAGTTTGGTTTGCCAAGATGCTTAAAGCAAAATTTGCTAATCACTCTCTCAGTCCTCTGATCATTCCTCTTATCAACCATGCTTTTCATCTTCTTCTACATCCTCTCTGGTCCTTCTAAACTCATTTCAATCCTCACTCCTAAACCGTAGAACCCTTCTCTTTTATCTTCTATTCCGATTTCTTAACCTACAATCCCTATTAATAGTTGTCACTTTATTTGTTCATTGATTTCAAGAATCACTTACAGTCCCTATTAATAGTTGTAACTGCATCGTTCGGCACAGTACGAGCCGTTTCCCTCCACCGATGCTAATAGCAAAGAAGAAAAACTGCACATAGCGTTTTTGTATTGACGGTGTACCTTGAATCAAACCACTGTCAAATATCGCAATATTTTTCAAAGTGCGTTTATGAGTTGGATATTATTAGATTCATATTCTTATAAGGGATACCCGAGAAAATCGCTTCCATGGGGGCATAACGAATTTCTAGTAAAGCCATTTGGCATAAGTGATGTTCCATCCACTTTTCCCGTCTATTGTGAATAAAATATTTCAGCTATTTTTATGGAATTTTATAATAGTTTTGTTCGGATGAAAGTTTGTCGTGTCTCAATGTATTTGATTGTAATAAGTAGGACACAAATAAGACACATTTGAGTGACAGTAAATATCCTTTAATATGATTGAATGATATTAGTCTATAATTAAGCTATTAAGGCACGTACTCTGGTTATAAGATGTTTGGTTAATCAACAAATTTTCTTGGAGTTAAAAGTGCTTTTTAGCCAATACAACAACAAATATTTTAATCACATCCTTTCTACTCTTTGTTTATGGGTTTTGATTGGTAGAGATTTGAAGTGATGAGGACTTTGCATAGCAATGTGAGCTTGCGAAACAAGAACAGGTGAGGGGTGCTGGGGTATTGTTTGGCATAGTCACTCCGATATTTAAATTTGTGAAGAGTGATGTAGATTGCAAAGACACAAGGAAACAGTATCTGGCTTGAGTATGTAAAATATTAAATAATTTATTGTTAGTTAGTAGCTTTATATTTATAAAAGAATAGAGCCAACAGTTGAAAAGTCGTTAGTGGGTAAAAGCCATACTCACAGGTGATGAGCAATGGAGTTGTAGTGCTTAACATGGTTCGCAATTATAAGAGGTGGTTATTAACCTAGTTATTTAGCTTTATTTGCAATGTCATAGTTGTTGGTGACCATTATGGTTGAATAGGCCATATAATAAGCCTAAGCCAAGGTTGGCCACAAAGATAGGGAGGTCAAGTCCAAAGAAGCACAGTTTGGGCCATGAGTCTCATTAGGTCGGCACAAGCTTAAAAGGTATAGGTCCAAAAAACCCTATCAATACTTGCATACCCCCCTCCCCCTAGCAATCTTATTATCATTGTAAAGGCAAGGAGAGGGGAAAGATAAGCTTCTTAGGTGTGTAGATAATCTAGTCCTAAGGTGCTCATATTGGCTAGGCGACATGGCAATAATGCTGTTGTGGCAATGTCTCAATAAAGGTGTCGATGTGGTGTAGTTAAGGTCTATACTAGCAAAAGGCCAGGGCAAAATTTCTGAGCTAGGTGACTCAAGGGTTAAGTAGGGAATAAGCCAAATGGAAGTGTTTGAGTTAGATGACTCAAAGGCAGAGCTAAATTGCCTGAGTCAAGCAATCTATCACTTGGGCTCAGCCGGGTGTGCAAAACATGGGTGGTCCGACTCTTTAAGGCAACAATAAGTGCTGAGCAATTGGAGTTTCACTTAGTTATAGTAGAGATGTTCGAGGAGACAACAATAGAGTTGAGTCAAATTGATATGCCCCTGCCAAGGTATAGTGTTACTGAAACACTGTAGTAGATGCAAACGTTTTATCCTTTAAAACTCAACCGTCCAATCAAAATTCTTAACAAGTGGCACCATCGCACCTCCTTAAGGGGATCTTTGTTCATACAGATCCTCATAACCGACAACGCAATTCCCTAGATTTTATGCTTGTAAATACCCTTCAACACCATCGTTTACTCTTTCTACATCTCTTTCTCAATATACACTTATCTAAAATGCTTTCAATAAACTCTCTCACCTTCTTTACTCTTTATTCTTTCAATTTCCAACTTCCTTTCAAGTTTTGCTCTTCATCATCAAAATGTCAACCAACAGTAGAGCAAATACAGGTGAGACGCCTTCTGATGCATCCAAATACAATATGACAACTGACTATGAAGCCACAAGATGTGACCTTTCCCATGGAGGAGAAGACAAAGTCTCATTGTTAGCATAGTTGGACGAAAGGTCAAGAGAGATGATAGAGGTACTAGAGAAAGCAAGGCTCATCAATGCCATCCTTAAGGATGCTTATGTAAATGAGCCCTTACCTGAGGCCATGGACCAGTTCACTAAGCTCGGAATAGACAAGGGTTCAAGCAATTAGATTTGTAAGAGTTAATCTTCCCCAAGTTAACTAGGTCCTAAGCAATTTCATGGTTATACCAACTCCAAATTAGGCAATGCGACTACCAACAAGAGAGGAAAGGGTGCCTTTACTATTAAGGAGGCACTTTGCAGTGTTTGAAAAGTACTTGGAGTATGGGATGTACCTCCCCCTGAGTGAACTTAAGAAGGAACTCTTTAATTACCACCGGTGCAACCCAACACAAATCTCTTCAAATGGATGGAGGGTGTTAAAGGTGTTTCAAGAGCTATGTGAGTATCTGGTGTTACGGGCCACTTTAGAACTTTTCAACCACTTCTTTATATGAAAGAATTTGAATGGATGGATGTACATCTAAAACCATCTAGGGAGGAAGCTATTTAGAGGCCCAATAGATTCCTTGAAGGGCTAATAGGATGAGTTCTTAGTAGTGGAGTTTCCTAAACAAATAGACTTCTGGATGTAGTAGACCACATTGGTTTGGATTGATCGTCAGAAGGAGCTTGGACCTAAAGATGTCAAGGTCATGAAATATATAATGGCCTTAAGGAATGGTGAAAAGATAAATGCCAAGAAGATAATAGAGAGATACTTCAACTATCTAATCTCCAAGCTCTTCCCTAAGGTAAAGATAGTTGTGGTGAAGAAATGGATGGAAGGTATAGGTTCGCTATCTATGAACAGCTTCTTCTATCATGCTAGTGTGGGCTTGTATAAAGTTGTACTTCATCCAATGTCCTTCTAAAGAGTTAGGGGGAGGGGGAGGGATCTTCCTTACCCGTATTGGTCAGAATAGAGTCAGTAAATAATCCTATTGAATTTATCTTTGTACGAACAATGTTTGTTTGTTTGTTTGCATGCAAGAGATTGGCCGAGAAGGTACCCATCCATCTACATCCGAGTTGATGAGGCAATACCTTGGCAAAACACATTTGCCCTCCCAAACTACTACCTCCAAGGGCAAAGTTGTGGTGTTAAGGTCACCGGTGAGAGAGATAAGCAAGGTTGCCCTTGTAGCTCTTTCATAGGGGATTATACTTGGCAACACCCTTACTGAACCATTGGTTAATGACCCTGTAAGTGTAACTCTCCCTACTACTACTTCTATTCCTACTTCTTTGCCCGTCGTAATGGTGGATGAGAGCACCAACTCTAACAAGCCGAATGTGGAGATACTCTACTCTCCATCTCGAGGTGAGGGGAAGGAGGCCAAGGCTAACAACTTAGCTCAACTGGTAAGGAAGAAGAGAAAGGCCCTCGAGACTTGTAAGGATAAGGCCTTTGAGCCCAAGGCAAATGAGGGGAAGGAGCCTTTAAAGCAATTATACATTTATAACTAGCCTTGAAGGTACCCGTATATGTGCGCTGACGACCTCAAGGAAGCTTTTTACGAGATCTTGAACAAGTTCTGATGCTTAAAGGTAACATTGGACTCGTTCAAGGATGTGCTCTATGAGTCTAAGGACGAGGAGCTGTACGGTTAGACTAATGAATTCGAAGCCAATAGGGCTTAGGAGAGGCTCCTTAAGATGAAGTAGGACATCCAAGGTAATGACATCATGTACCATCAAACACTCATTCTTTATGTCTTAATGGGGTCATTTACCCCTAGGGACTGGGCTATTTTCGAAGACCTGACAAGGATCCAAGTAAAGTCCCCTTTGAAAATGGTAAGTCACCTGAGCTCACTCATCTAAAAAATAAGTTTTTATTTCCTTTAAGTTGTGTTCTTCTTTGCTGATGTAGTTCTAGATATCTATCAAGACTAACCGTAGTGTACGTGTTTATTTACACTACCATGGTCAGGTATTACTCTCATTGTTGGACTACAACACTTTACTTAATGAGGCAACAAACCTATGCAAGGAGGTGTCAAGAGCAAATAGGGGCTTGAAGGAGGTAGAGTTCTCCCTTAAAAAGTATTATAAGAAATTTAGTGAGGCCAATCGGTGTCTATGCCATTCTTATGTGTAGATGTTCGTACTGAAGGCCAAGCTACAAGAGGAGCACAGCCGGATTGATGCTGAAATGGCCTTATGAGGGGTCAATAGGCTCAAAGCTCAGCTAGAGGATGAGTAGAAGTCCAAGGCCAACCTCTTAAAGACACTTGAGCAAGAGAGAAAGGCTAAGGAGGAGCTCAACTACCACAACGTTGAGCTGAGTGAGTTGATCTCACAATTGGAGGCTAAGTTGACGATGAAGAAAACCGATTATGAGATTGCCAAGAAAACATTAATTGAGCTAGCAAGTTAGAAGATCAAATTGGAGTGGAAGGTCTAGAAGCTCCAAGATGAAGTTAAGGATATGAAGGAAATTATCTCCAAGTTAAAGAGAGGGGAGGTCCATAGTGAGGTTGTTGTAGACAAAGCCGTTAAAGAGCTCTATAAGTAGGACCAGTAGATCGAGGAGCTAAAGGACATCCCAACAAATATGGCCAGGATATTCGAAACGAAGTGCTTATACATCATCTTGATCTCAACCTCAACTTCCTAGCTTAGTTGGATGCTCTAACTCATAAGGATAAGAAAGAGGCCCTTCGAGCAAAAATGGCTACTGCCCAAGTAGCCAACATAGTCCAGGCCGTCCCTTTTGTTGTTAGGGGTAGACAAGACATTCCTCCATCCATTTCTACACTAGTAACTCAACAGAGGGTCACACTTGAAAGTGCTTCTCAAACCGATCAATGTTAAGGTGATCCTTTTACAAACCTAAGCTAGTAGGTCTCAGCTCATCTTTCTATATCTCAAGACAAGACATCTCAAGAGCAAGGACTGCTAACAAATTAGCCCTCCAAATGGATTGGAGTGTTAGACTTTTTAGAGCTCTCGAAGCTTGTTGATCTAAAATAATGAGCTGCTATCCCCTTTCCCCTTTTTGGTACTTGTTTATTTTTCCTATACTTAGGTAAGAGAAATTCTATAGCAGGTCGAGATGCCGACCTTAATTTTGTAAGTATCTCCTTTGGTGAGGGAATTGAGCTTTTCCATTTAGTACATTCGCTTTGCTTTCTATTCTTCAAGTTTTGTCAATACTCTTACCACTTTGTTTGAATTGTTGTGCCTACTAGGTAGCATAGCTTGACACTTAGTTATTGCGTGCCTGTACTTAACTACTTAGTCATTGTGTTAACTTATATACAAAAAGTTATTTAGGGGTAAGATGTATGCACATCCAATAAAGGGGTTACCCAAAGAGGGGTTAGGTTGGTGGCATTACGATTAGCCCAAGTATAGGAGTTCCTTAATTGTATAAGGAGTGTTTCCTCTTACTAAGGTGATTTGAGGGGGGTCAGGTCAATGGTGTTTTGACGAGCCTAAGTATGAGAGCTCCTTAGTTGTGTAAGGGTGTTTCCCCTTACTAAGGTTACTCAAGGAAGGTTAGGTTGGTGGCGCTATGACCTATCCAAGTATGAGAGCTCCTTAGTTGTATAAGGGGAATTTTCCCTTATTAAGGTTACCCAAGGGGGGTTAGGTAGTTAGCATTTCGACCTATCGGATAGTAGGTTCGTTTACCCTTTAGGGGCTAAGACTTGGTGCAATAGTAGGAGAAGGAGAGAAAGAAATGGAAAATACACAGCACTTATGAGGAATAAAACTTTCATTGATGTTTATGAAAAAATTTATAAGGAATTTGTACATTAATCGAAATATGGCCTAAGGTTATTGGCATTCTAAGTGCATGGGATCAACTCACCATTTAATCTCTCTAATTTGTATGCACTATTCCCTAAGCTCTCTCTTACCCTAATCAAGTCTTCCCAATTGGAGGCCAACTTACCTTACCCTTCTCGTGAGCTTATGCCTTCTAACTTTCAACAGACCCGACTTTGAACTCTTTATATATGACCTTCTTATCATAGTATTTGGTTGTTTGGTGCTGGTAAGCAGTTACCTATGCTATGATGAGGTCTTTAATTTCTTCTATAATGTCGTGGCTTATAATAGGGACTCGTTTAGGATAGCATTGAAACTTTGAGTCTAGATGTTGGGAAGTTTTAGCTTCATTAGGAGGATTACCTCTGACCTGAATGCCAAGCGCAATGGGGTTTTTCTTGTAAAGGTGTGGTGGGTGGTCCTATATCCCTACAAGATATTAAGCAACTCGTTTGACTAAGTGCCCTAAGCTTGGTCCAACCTCTTTTTTAAGCTCTTAAGGATGATCCAATTAGCAACTTTAACTTGACCATTTGACTAAGGATTGCAATCAAAATTCTCTAAACTTGGGGTTTTCAAACTAACACCTATTGTCCATGATAAGGGCATCAAGAACCCCAAATATGGAGAGGATATTATTTTGAACAAATAACTCAATACTCCTCTTAATAATCTTGGCCCTAACCTCAGCCTTAACCTACTTGGTAAAGCAGTTGATGGCCATGATAATGTATTGGCGACCTCCTAAGGCCTTAGGGAAGGCATTAAGAATGTTGATGCCTCACTAAGCTAAAAACCATAAGTTGGTCAAGGGTTAGAGATTGGTGCTAAGAGTGTAACTAATTAGTGCATGCTTCTAACATTGGAGGCACTTTAAGCTACAACCTTGGCATCTTACCTCATAGTAAGTTAGTAGTATCCAAGCCATAGGGCCCTAATGTAGAAGGCTTTTGACTAGATGTGGTTGTTGCACACTCTAGCGCACAACTCCTCCATAACGTACAGCCCTTCATTTACTCGAAGGTATTTGAGTAGGAGAAGACTGACTTACCTGTAAAACAAAATGCTATCGATCATTGTATAGTTGGCGGCATGGTGCCTTAGCTTCTTTGCCTCTATCTTATCATCTGAGAACATGCCCTACTCCAAGTTACTTTGGATGGGATCCATCTAACTCAGCTTTAATGGTACTGCCATGAGTTCTAAAACTTTAGTTGAGCTCCAAGTTATGCTCTTGTCTGGTAAGTACTCAATGAAAATTTTCCTATCCTTTACCTCAAGCTTCTATATCCCCGTAGAGGTAAGCTTAAATAGCCAATCTACTGTTGAGTTTTTAATTCATAGGATCTTCATGATGCCCCAAGAAGGAAACTCAACAAAGAGACTCCTTACTTTCTCCAATTATCTTGCCATGGTGTCATCTCTAGCCTTATATTTACCTCAGATTTGTTGGATGAGAAGCATCGACTTCGAGAAAACTTGTAAGTGCTCAGTGCCATTCTCCTTGGCTAGCTTAAGACTAGCTATCAGTACCTTATATTCAGATTTGTTATTACTAATGTTGAACCAAAACTTAAAGGCATAATAGACAATAATTTTATGTGGTCCGATAAGTATTAGGCCCATACCTTTACCCCTTAAAGTGGATGATCCATCAACATGGAGAGTTTACAACAGTTTATCATCTCCTAGCGGTGTTTACTCTTCTCTTGTATATTCTACCCCAAAGCCAGCTAGGATTTGTGCCTTATAGGCCATTCGTAGTTGTATTAGATTCCGTACGTACTCAGCTCCATCGCGTACTTTACTATTTGTCCAAATGTGTCAGGCTTCTATAGCAATGCAAGTAGTAGCTAATCTGTGAGCATGATAATCTGGTGCACCTAGAAGTAAGGCATGAGTCGATATGCTGAGATGACGATGGTTAAGGTGAATTTTTCTACTCTTGTGTACCTAACTCATGTCCCTGGAGAATATGACCGACGTAATATACAAACCTATGCTCTCTCCTTTCAGCTCTAATCAGCATAAAGGAAAGTGTTTAGTTACTAATGACTAGGTACAAATACAAGTCCTCCCCTAGAAGAGGCTTTAAGAGGAAGGGAAAGTATACGAAGAAGTCTTGCAACTCCTTAAAGGCTATCGCATATCGAAGAGATCATTTAAAACACTTCAGATTCTTTACGATTTTGAAGAACTTAGTGCATTTGTTTGCGCTCTCGAAGATAAATCTATTTAGCATGGCTACCATGCTAGTAAGCGACTGTACATCTCTGACCGAAGAAGGGGGTTTTGTATCCTTGATAGCCTGTATCTTCTTAGGATTAGCCTCAATTCCTCTCTAAATGACCAAGACGCCTAGGAATTCGCCTAAGCCAACCTTAAATACACACTTCTAGGATTTAGCTTCATGTCGTATTTTCTCATCTGGTTAAAGGCTTCTTGTAAGTCCTTGACATGATCGTCAGGCTGTTTGCTCTTGACTGCCATGTCATCAACATATATACCTTCATGTTCCACCTGAGCTATAGCTTGAACAAATTGGTTACCATATGCTAAAACACTACCTCGATATTTTTTAGGCCAAAGGGCATGATAGTATAACAGTAGGTGTCGAAGTTGATGATGAAGGAGGTATGGACTTTGTCCTTTGGTTCTTTCTTGATTTAGTTATGACCTAAGAAGGCATCTATGAAGTTGAGCAAAGTATGTCCTGATGTAGAATCGACCGATTAGTTGATCTTAGGGAAAGTGAAGCAGTCTTTTGAGTAGGCTTTGTTGAGGTTAGTATAATCAATGCACATACACCACTTCCCTAGCTAGCTAGGTCTAGTACTTCTCTTCTCTAACAAAGTTAGCATTACTCAGCTTCTGCATCTCTTCCTCAATAGTAGCTTGCCTTTTAGGCATGAAATACCTCTTTTTTTACTTGATAAGCTGCATATTAGAGTCAATATTAATGCTGTAGGTTGCCAAATCGAGGGATATCCTAAGCATGTCTGATGCCAACTAGGTAAACTTGTGTAAATTGGCTTGTAGGAAGGCAACTATATCTTCCTTCATCTCAGGAAGAGTATCAGTCTCGACCTTTATGGTCTGGTCAAAGGAGGCACTTATTTACACCTCCTCAATCTTTTCACCTAGCTAACCTCTCTCAGTTGGCTTCTCCTATGGGCCTATTTCTAGAGTAAAGACACCATCAACTCTAATAATCTTGATATAAAGCTCTCAGGAGAGCTTCTAGTCATACTTACAAATTCCTATCCCAATGGGGGTCAAGAACTTGGCCTTCAAATGGAGGGACGAGGTAATGACTCTGAAAGCATTTAAGCTCAATCGTCTCAAAAGAGCATTGTAGGGGGACGGACAGTCAACTACAACGAACTCTACTAGTCGTCAAGCAACATTGTCATCATTTCCAACCTCCATATCGAGAGTGATAATACCCTTGGGTCGAATAGTTTCCCTATTGAAGCTGATGAGATTATGGTGGTAGGACTTTATCTTGACCGATAATTTGCTACTCATCATCTTGTACGTATTCATGAAGAGGAAGTTAGTAGAGCTACTGGTAATTTTGAGGACCTCAAAGTTTGCAATTCTTGCCCCAATCACAAGGGTGCCCTGATGAGAGGTTTCTATCCCCTCTAGGTCCTTATTAGAGAAGGAGATCGCAATATCGATCTTCTACTTCTTCTCCCTAATAGCCAACACCCTAGATGAGGCATTAGCCGAGCTATTGATGCTTAACTGGCTCCCTGAGTGTGGCCTTCCAATGATTATGTTGATTATGCCGTTGAGGGCTCGATCAATATAGCGATCTTCATTCCATTTTTCTCAAGCACCCTCGATTCGCCACTTTTGAGGTGCCCTAACTTCATCATCAAAGCAGTTGTTGTTCCTATGCTAAGTTACATACTCACTTAAGTAGCCTCATTAAATAGCATATTCAATTGCTTTTTTCAATTGGAAGCATTCTTCTATAATGTGACCATGATCATCGTAGAACTGGCAATACTTGTCCGAGTTTCGTCAACTAAGGTTTCCCCTTATCTTAGAGGCCTTCTATAGTAAGCCCCTATTCTACACTTCAGCAAAGACCTAAGCGATAGGTTGGTTTAGGGGTATATGGTATGTATAGATGGGAGAAGGAAGTAGGTTCTACTTGGCTCAGTGCTTCTTGCTGCTTAAGCCCTCCCCTTTAGCTGTACTTGGTGCCTTACTACCGAGGCAATCTTTAATGAACAATTTCTCCTGATCCTTCTTGCTACCTAACCTCTCTCAATCGGTATTGCACCTGGCTTGTCTTCTTGGTTCATATACTTTTAGGCCTTAATCTAAAATTCTGCTAAGGTCTTTAGCTTGCTCTTTGCAAGTAAGGAAAATGTACTTAAAGGGTCTAATGCCGAGCTACGTGGAATGTACTGCTATACCTTCATTTAACTGAAGGATCTCAACCACGGCATTTTTAAACTGAGTCATATATTCTTGTAAAGTCTCTCCTTCGCTTTGCCTAAATAGGTACAAGGACAAAATTTTCTTGGATGGGGGCTTACTAGCCTTAAAGTAAAGACTGAACTTGCGAGCCAGCTCATCAAAGGAGTCGACAGAATTCTTGAGTAAGTGGTTAAACCATATCCGAGCTACCTTCTCAGAGTATTTGGGAAAACTTTACACATGATAGCATCTCTATGACCATGGAGGTTCATAAGGATACGAAAATGGAGGAGGTGATCAATAGGATCACCTATGCCATCATATTAGTCTAAGGTAAGAAGTTTGCTATTCGGAAGCAAGACTTCATCTTAGACACCCCTAGTGAAGATGGTTTTATTGTTGGTGACTAACCTAGCATCATCTACCACTTTACTCCCCTACTACTCGAACAACCTCCTTACAATTGCGTGAAGTTCATTGAGGTTAGCATTGTCTACCGGTTGGGCTCGATGCTACAGAGTATGCTAGTTTTCCATAGAAGTCGGCCACCCACTCATTTTTAACAAGAGTGCGACCACGGGTGGCTATGGACCGCTCTTGCTGTTCCTGTACTGTAGGATTAAGTAATTGATCCGTACCATTCTACTACTGTTGTTGGCTATTATGCCTAATACGAGCATCAAAAGCTTTAAGCACTTACCTATTGTACCGTTTGGCTTCATTAAGCCTGGCTTATAGCTCTGTATTATGAGTGACAAACTTCTTAAGTAACTGCTCCAATCAATCCAGGCATTGCTCTAGTGTTTGCCCAATTAGGGCTTGATTGTCCACGGGTTAGTTGTAGTTAGGGTCAACAACATGAGACATGGCTACTAATACAAAAATAGGGGCTATATTTAAGTAAGTGTTTAAAATGTGTTTTATTAGGAGACAAAGTTAGGTTTCCTAAAGACAGTACCAAGTGTCATCTCTAGGTTTTGGCCAATAGAGGTTTAAAGTGATGGGGACTTTACACAGCAATGCAAGCTTGTAAAACAAGAATAGGTGAAGGGTATCGGGGTGTTGTCCGGTATAACTACTTTAATGCTTAAATCAATAAAAAGTGTATGTAGATTGTAAGGACATAAGGAAGTAGTATCTAGCTTAAATGTATAAAGTATTAAGTAATTTACTGTTGAGTAGTAGCCTTATATTTATAAAGAAGTGGAGCTAGCGATTGGAGAGTCATTAGTTAGTAGAAGCTACGTTCACAAGTGATGGGTAATGGAATTGCAAGGCCCGACGTAGTTTGTAATTATAAGAGGTGATTATTGACCCGATCGTTTAATTTTATCTATACTGTCATAACTGCTGGTGACTGTTGTGGTTAGATAAGCAATATAATGGTCCTAAGTCAAGGCCAACCACGAAGATAAGGAGGCCGAATCTAGAGAAGCATAGCCTAGGCTATGAGCCTAATTAGGTCTATATAAGTATGAGGAGTCCAAGTCCAAAAGGCCCTATTAACACTACTAAAGATGTTACTCTTGTTACAACAATTTATTAAACGATTGTGTGGTCTTTTTGTGCTTATTAAGATATTTATATTTGTTTTTTTACATGGCTATTTAGTAATTACTAGTATCTATCGAAAATATTAAAGGTAATAATTCCTTATTGGTGTATTACCTGTTAAAGCATATTTATAAAAGGATATCTAAAAATAACAATGTCAAACACCGCCTTCCCTTTATAATTTGCATCTATGAATAAGTGTATAATTTGAGGGAGATACTTGATGAAGAGCTAGCTCTTTACTTTATTTTTTCTAACAGTTGGCCATGTGGCCATTATATTAGGTACCATAAATTTTTTTCTTTTAATACATTACCACTTTTGAGCGGTATTTATGTCCAACAACTTTATCTAGCCCATTATTCTAAAGTGCATGCCATTATACAATGGCAACCTTTGCTATTTAATTTTTTTTTAATTAGTTGCTTTTAATTGATTTTTTTCTATTTATTTAGTATATTAAATAGTAAGTTATAAAAAAAAAGAATATTAAATAGTTTTTTAATTAATTTTTTCTTTCATGGGACTCATGAAAAAATAAATAAAGATAAAGAACATTTGCTTAAAATATCCTTTTATAAAATGAAGAGGTACTTAAATGAAGATATGTTTAAAATGCTTAGGTGACATCCTAAATATCCATCTTTCAAACCCTTTTATAAACATATTCTTAGCAAACATACATATGCGATGTGTGTGTGTGTGTGTATATATATATATTTTTGATAAATATGAAAAATATAAATATCTAATGTTAATTAACAGTCAATATAAACTAAGGATATGAGAAATAAATGAGAGGCAATATTCTTTCAAGCAAACAAAGAAGATGAATAATTTGATAAGACCTAATAGAAAATATGTAATGTGTATTACTATATATTAGTATGTGTTTGCTATACATTATTAATAGGTATTTACTATAGTTTAACTATACAAATTACTATAAATTAATCTGTGTTTACCACACAGCTCGTACATGTTCATTATTATATATTAATGTGTATTACTATAATCTCGCTATATAAAGATATAATTATTATTATATATCAAGGTGCATGTACTACAAATTGATAGTATAGATTACCATTATATAGTAATAATAATAGTCATTACTATTGTACATTAATATGTTACCTATACAGGCTTCTAATTATTGCTAGATATCAATAGATGGTAGACAGAGAGAGGAAGGTTTTAGTTAGAAGATAGAGAAAAATATGTTATATATTGTTTAAGTTACTAATGTCTCGTTTAGTTGGCTTAATGGAATAGGGGGGTAGGGGGGAATGAATTGCAATTACTTAGGAATGTAATAAATGTATAAAAGTGAATAGGTATTACTGTATTTTGTTGAGTGTAATTGAATTACTATTACATTATTTACTTTGTATAATAGAATAGGAAATTAGACATGAATTAAAAGTGAAATATTTAAAACGCTTCCAAGTAAATAATAATAATGACTATTGGTGAGGGTAATATTAGGATAAAAAGGGTTAGGTTGGACAAGGAATTTGGATTCTTTTCTCCTGGGAATGAATTCCCATTACGAGCGCGCCCATGGGGTGGGGGGGGGGGTGGTGGGTGGGTGTGGGGCGCGCGCGGGTGTAGGGGGTGGGGCTCAGAGGCATTTTAGGAACAATAACTTTTTTGGTAGAAGTTATATAGAGGTGTGAAAATAGAGAAATATTTATTTAATATTAAGAAGGTAGTTATTTATTAGGTACATCAAATCAATGTATATATATTATATTTTAACTGTATAAGGATATAATTATTAATGCTCATTATCATGCAATAATATGTCCTTAGTAAAGAGAGGGAAACGGATTGTGATAGAAGACAGATAATTACAATGAATGTTGTTTCCGTTATAAAATATTCTTTTAGACAAGGGACATTTTAGTTGTGAAAAACCTTTTTTTTTTTTTTTATAAGTTGCACAAACATGCCAAACCAAAAGGAAAATAATTTGCTTAAGGGATAAAGATATTATAAGTACTCGAACTTTTATATTTTTTCATTTTAATATATAAATTTTAAATTTATTCATTTTGTAATCTTATCTTTTTAAATGAGGTAAATTGATATATGTTATAATGGCTGCTATCATCTTTTGCTTAATATAATAAATAATTATTTACATTAATAACCTTCACCTTTATGATTTATCAAAAATTATCAAACATTCAAAGGATATTCGATAAAATTACAAATTAAAAGTTCCTAAAATTGGGAAAGACATCTAATCTTAAATATTACAAAACATTAACGTCTATTTATTATGCACTAATGTATATATTAATGTTTATTTACTAAGTTTCACTTAACAAATCACTATATAGTAATGTGTACTTATTGTAACTTGACTATATAGGGTTATTAATGTGTATTAATGATAGCTTGACTATATAGATTTATAATTATTACCGTACATCAACATCACTATAACTTGAGGGTTATAATATTCAATAATAACACGTAGGCATTATTTTTGTACACTAATATGTATTTAATATAAGCATATAGGGATATAACTATTACTGGGAACTGGGAAGTGATAGGAGAGAAAAAATACACTAGTAGTTTAACTTATCCTGATTTTATATTGTTTATGGTTACTCAGACCGTACTCTCCCATGATAGTTACAAAACTATGAAATTTCTTCCAAATATACATAAATAGATATAGTATAAAGTAATGGAGAATGAACATTAAAAAAAAAAAAAAAAGATTATGCAAAATTGATTGTGGTTAAATGGAAAGATGAAATAGAATAATAAAGAGCATATGTGAACCTATTTATTAATAATCCACATTATTTAAACACAAAGGACATCCAACTGCCTTTCATTTGACAATAAATTACCAACTGCAATTTCAATGCAAAAATGCCTGTCACGTTTAATTTAAAGTATTATATAAAGAGGGGAAAAATATATATATATCAGTGGTATCTTGGTCTCACTTCATTATCACGAAAGCAAAAGCAAATTAAACTTTTCAATATCCACTTCCTAAGACCCGCATTCTCCATCATGACATTGCAAATTTCGTACAAGAACAGAACCTATATCTTTGAGCATCCAATCATCAAGTTAATTCACCTACTATATAAATTACCTTAAAAAAATGAAACTTATGATTTTCCAAAGTCAAAAAACAAAAAGAACAAATGAAAGAAATAAAAAAAAATGAAAGATATTAGTTGAAGATGTTAATTGAAACTCTAGACAATTAAACGAGAAATTGAATAAAATATGAAGGTAAAACATCATTAAAAAACTTAGATATTAGCTGTAAAAGGTTCCTTATTTCCATCGATTAATTTAGCTTCATTGACTACTGTGTGAAAGATAAAATTATAACCACCACCATAAATAAAAAAAAAAAAAAATTGAAGTCGTCGAATAAAAACATACGATTTTTATTTGATATAGTACATGGTACTGATTTTTAAAAAATATAATTATGTATTTCTCAAACACATGAAATAGATAAGTCAACTATATAATGGAGATAAGATAAAATTATAATCACCACCATAAAAAAAAAAAAAGGTTGTCAGATAAAAATATATGATAATTATGAGATACAGTATGTGGTACTGATTTGTTAAAAAATATAATTATGTTTTTCTCAAGCACATGAAATAAATAAATTAACTATATAATGGGAATATTCCTTGACTAAAACTAAGTTCATCTTAGCAAAACAGTAAATATTTCTTAGACAACAAAAAGAGCATTAGGTTATTTGGATTAAAAAAAAAATCATAGAATTAATCAATAATAAAAATTGTACATTTGCAAGCATAGTTTCTCGAGCTTGATAATGACTTCTGACATGAGGAAATTGATTTTTTATTTGTTTCCATTATAGACCTAAAAGAGGATAATATATGGTCAGATAGCTATATATGCAAATTGAGATGAAAAGTTATTCGATTTATGATATTAAAAAGTATAAAATATACTAACCGGGAAAAAAAATTAAAAAAACATATAAAATATACACATTGATGAAGAGTGCTTACGATGTCATCACACATTCATATGGAATCAGAGTAGAAAGCTAAACGACGTTGTTTCAACAATAGGCAAATATATTTTGTCATGCTGATTAATGAAATAAATGTGGAGCCATTAATATAATATATATATATATATACCCGAATTACCAAGCTGTTATTCTTTCATCTGAAAACGGCGTGGAATATGAAAACGATGGTGTTTGACAACAAAACAAAAATCTGGGACTATTCTGTGGAATCTACAAATTATATGTTAAATAACGTCTTTCTTTTCTTAAAAAAAAAAAAAAAAAAGAAGGCCAATGCTATGTTATATACTTTGTCTGCAGCATGCAATTTTCTTTTTGTTTGTTGTTTATCAAGGCCCCTTTCACTAACCAAGTTAACTTTCTGTTTTTGCTCCACATTGCAACGGTGTTTTCTTTTCTTTTTTTTTTTTTTTCCCCCTACGTTAAGTTTTTATTATGGTGTGTGTGTCTACATATTTATATATATATAATTTCTTGCATTTGTTGATGAGAAGTCATCATCACAAAAAATTTTCTTAGAGAAATACCTTAGATGCTCATAATATACTCCGAGGGACGAGAAAGATGAAAATTAAATGGGAAGGGTTGTGAAAAAGAGAAAATGAGACAATAATGTGGTTTTTTATTTATTTTATTCACATCTTCAAAATTATCATTTAACAGGATAATATTTATTTTTTACCACTTTTGCAACAACTATGGTATTTATTTTTGTATGAATTGTTTGGAAGAGAAGATACTAGACATTATCATCAAATGAACAAAAATCAACCATAGTATTGATCTCACTCGTATTATTTGGGAAAATATCATATAAATCACTAGCAATGTGAAGTAAAGGATTGAAATAAACAATGATTAAAAGAGAATTCAACTGTAACTTACATCAATAGTGCAAATTCGTGACACTTCAAGACATAAACTAACCTATGAGTATTTTAATTGTCACGAAATGACAATGTTAATTTGATTGTTTTTAAGTGAAAAAAGATAATTTGTCTCCATGCCAGATTGAGGAAACTTTATTAGCAATTGCATTTCATAGCAAGCTGTCGTTATATGAGAGGAAACTGCCACGTCTAATCTACTCGCATTACGTGGCATTCCCTCATTATAGAAAAATGATAGTTATATAAAAAAATTGCTATGAGTAATTATTATTGTGCCATTGATATTTCCCATTTTCTCGAAAATAGATTTAAAATGCTTCAATATAACAAAGTGGGAGTAGATGTGAGTATCGATAGAAACTGCTCCCTTAAAACTAGGAATAGATGATTTAAAAGTATAGAGTAATGAATTAGAGTGAAATTATTAATTACTCACTTAATATTAATAGGTAGATAATATATTGAGTGGAGTTGAATGGAACAATTCTTTAATAGTAGTAGAAGATAGATATTTTAATCTCCGATGAAAATAAATTATTGTCGAGGAGTAATAGTAGTGACACGAAGGAAAACCAACTAATGTAGAGGAGTTACATTTTCCAGTAGTTAGCAACGAGTAAACATGCCTTGCTAATATAATAAGTGGCAACATGCATTCCTATTTTGAAAGCGCAAAATATTTGGACATCGGTGTTTGCGGTGTGTTAAAAATGGGAAGATTATAATAATCAGCAAATATAGTAATTATTAAAATAATTGATAGTTGATATAAGAGTCGGGAGAAATTGAAAAAATCACTTGTTTCAATAATATAGATACATTTAGATTTCATTAGATCTTAACCATCATTCACTGTCCACGTTTATCTCACAACAATTACACCTTGACCACCATTTACTATCCACTTTTATCTCTCTTTTATTCTGATTTTATTAAAATAATTACATATTTAAGGCTGTTATACTTTAATAGTATTGCTATTAATTTCTTATTAAGATAGACCAAGGTTCAAATCTCCCCTTTCTCATACTTCTTAAAAAAAAAAAAATCACATACTTTTCATTGCATAATTACATAAATCAACATTTTAGTTCAAAGATATTTATGTCATAAAATTCTTTTGCCAATAATTTGATATATCATGTTTAGTTAATCACATAATCATTTCACTTTTCTTTTTTTACAATGCACATTTGTTGCATGTCCTACTAGTATCGTATATGATTAGGTGTAACAAACCGACTAGAGCTCCTCCTATCAAGGTATTCTCTACTTTAGCATAGAATAGTACATGATTTTGTTCTTTAGGTAGTGTTTAGTTATAAGAACTAAACTAGATAAAAAGAACTGAATAGAACAAATATAAGGAGAATTGAACAGTATAAGCTTATTATACCATATTTGGTTTACACAGTACTGAATACAAAATTTATATTAAAAAATTAATTATTTATATTATAAAATAAATAATTTTTTGTAATATTTAATTAAAATAATGTTAATTAACTTAATATTATAACATAAAAGAGTTTTTTTTAAATATAATTTTTTTTAATCTAGTAAATTTCATTTTTGTATTATGATGTAGATGAAATAAAATTTAGGCATTTTGTCTGATCCATCAATCTAATTTTTGTCTAGTCATCAAGTAAATTTACAAATCAAACATAGGACAAAATTTTTTATTTAGTTTAATATTATAAAAATTATACAATCAAATACTACCTTAATGTAGTAACTTTTTAAGAGGTTATCCATTTTGAGATTGATTTAGCTTAAGTAAGCTTAACTTCGAAGTTTTGACGTGCTCTAAATCGCTACACCAAAAAGCATCTAAATTATTAGTCGCCTATTATTTGATGGGTATTACAATCTACTCCTCTTATAGAATTGATATCCTCATTGGTTTAATTACATAGGTCTTAGATAACCATTAAGTAAGGATTTTGTCCTTCCGACTAATAGGCTACTCTAATAATAGTTGTAACGACTTAGCGGTTTTGTCATTTAGTACAGCAACTTTTCAAGAAGTTACCCATCCTCCTAAGATTGACCTAACTTAACCATACTTAACTTTCGAGTTTTGATGTACTCCAAACTATTATACCGAAAGACACATTGATAATTAGAGTTCCATCACATAATATTTTAGGAGCACTATATTAGGTTTACCATATATGGCTAAGTAATTAAGTAGATGCCACTATCTTATAAGTTTATACAAATTATGTAGAGTAAATTACACAAACTACCCCCAAAAACTTTTGTAACCCTTTGATTTTAAAATTGAGCACTTAGGACCCCTAAAATATATGTGGGACCTACATCTTTTCATCATGTGGTAGCCAATGTGTGCACTTTTACTATTGTGGTAATATTTTAAAATAACAAATCTAATGTGTCATATAAATTGCTAACATGGAAAATATCAAATCCAATTATTCAATTTCAATATGGTTTATGCAAATTCTTGTGCTAGAATTAAATTTAATTTATAATCAAGTACCTAAAATTTAATTGAATTTTGAAATTGCCGCATTCATTCATGAACTAGACATTTCATTTTACCTAGCTTAAAGATTATCTTTTTCTTTTTTTTTTTCTATGATTCATTTTCATGTTCTTTTCTTTATATCCATAAAAGTAAAGTAGGTATTAAATAATTTATGTATATATTCTAACACTAGGAAACATTTAAAAAAATAGTTTTTAATTAGAAGTAGACATAAAAAGCTAATAGAGAAATTGATTGTAATTGCATATGAATTACAAGTTTTTGTTTCATTTCCTTCTCTCTAAAAACACATAAATCATATTTAAATAAACTTTAGTTGCATAAGTGATTTGTTTGCATGAAGCTCATCATTGTTAGCTTTAAACAATATCTATATTATTTAAACTCAATAAGCTTATGGTTTTTTTTTTTTCAAAATGACCTAATTGCATTAAAAACATTTGTTATTTGATTTTTTATTTTATTGAAAACCCAACCAAATGCTTAATAATTTTTAATAAACCTTCAATAGGTCAAAGTTATTACAATAAAGAAATGTACATACTAAAATGGTATCTTTAATCAACTAAACTCTACTAACAAAAAAAATGCTTCACCAAAATAGCAATTTCCTATTATGATTCCAACTTCCATAATTCATCATATTTTTATTAAATAGTAATTTGCATCCCTTTTCATTTTTTTTTTCACTTCATTATTCTGTCTCTCTCTCCCTTTTTTTTCCCCCCCATAAACTTAGCCTTCCTTTTCTCAACACTCTTACTCAAACATATTGCCATGAAACTTGAGGAGTAGTTTTACTTTTATGATTATTTTGAATTGTCAAGTTGACAGTAGGCCCATTTACAATTTTTCATAATCATTGAAATACCCATATTGGTAGTTTACCAATCACCATTTATTATATATTTTATATACTTTTTCATTTCTAATTTGATTAGGAATTTTATTATATATCACCTTTGAAGTTTTGTGCCACATCCCAACATAATATAGGATATATCATCATCTAGGAATATCTATTATAACTTAACACAGTCTACTCATTTAACATAAGATAACTTCATTTATATGACAAAAAGATGCTCTATTGGAGTTCACCTTAGACTTGGTTTACAACTTGTATGTACACTTTATTTACATATACAAAACATGAAATTTTTTATTTCTTTTCTTTTTTTTTTCTTCATATTAGAGAACTCTAAACTTAGCATAGGTTTCTCTCCAAAACATGCTAACTCCGGCTAATGTTCTCAAAATGCATCCCCCTTAGTGTTGGGCCTTTCCAAGCTCTTACTAAACTGAGAATAAAACACTTTATCCTCTTAACTTCTAAAGTTGAATGAGATTGGATTTGCAAACAACACAAAATAGGTAGAGTCCACAAAACATATAATACAAGCATAGGCAACAACTAAGTTGTTATTCAAGTGATAATCAAGCCAAGTCTTATGCCAATGATGCTATATACTATACTTATGCATTTAGTATGCATTGGTATCAATATCTTAAGCTTACCTAACTCACACTTTCAATTAGTTAACATACCCGAGTATCTAAATACAATATCTAGAAACCTAGAGACTACAAGAAGCGGTTTAGGCATAGGAACCCTAACCCTAGTTCTATTAAATCAAACTACAAAGAGTAGTCGGGTTATTCGAGCAATGTAAATCTATATGTTTTAAAAACCAATGTTTTCTTCACTATCAAAAACTTCATATTTTGAAAATTCTGACTTATAAGTCTCTTTTTATGCAGTACCATGTTGTGTTGTGTCATGCTATGCAACAATAACTAAGTATATCATTCAACTCATACAATTTTAGGTTTAATTCAGCTTAGATATTCAAGTCTAGTTTTCAATCCCTACCTTGTAAATTCTATTATCTCACTCAATGTTCACTTAGGTGAACAACCAGAAGATATTGTTAGTTCCTGTATTCTTCTCTAAGTTAATTATGACAATCAACAAGCGTCATGTCAACAACAAAAAACACAAGATAACAATCCAACCAAGATTCATAGTCATATTCAATCATTACATACATCAAATAGCATACAGTGTTATGAGTACAGATAAATTTACTCTAAGTATTGGTTAGATCCACTTACTTAATATAAGCGGCAATTACAAGCTTAAGTGAAAACACCATATTCCTCTTCAACTATATGACCTAAGAGATGTGCATATAGTACTATAGTCAATCACATATCAGATATGAGCTTATTTACAACTAGGGTTTACAGTTTAAAGCGTGTATTTTAAAATAGTATTTTTCTTAGTCAACCTCTTATCTAGCCTTTGATTTATCCTCTAAATTGCCATCTGATTTATCCTTTAATTCAAGCTAATTTTAAAACTCTTAAACAAATGATATTTACATATATCCTTAGTCCCTATTAGTCCAAATGCTCAATCAAAACTTCTAATTAAGTGTTAAACTCCATTTACATGAGTACTACTAATTGTAGCCTTTGATATTACCTTGATTTACTCTCTAATTACATCAAACTATTATATTACTTAAAGAACTATTACTTTTTATTGCTCATGTTAAATTAAGACCAATAAGAGGGTTTATACCAAAATAAGGCTATCCAATGTTACCTTATTAAATTATCCTTATTATAAATTACCAAATTTACTATATTACTTAAAATATAAGTAAATATGAGGAAATTAGCTAATGATTTGTATATACGGTCAATTAATCTCATAAAAAGTACCTTAAACTCACAAAATTATATACTTTTAAGTTCTAATTATAGAAAATATCAAATTATCATATTATATAGATTTTTCGAAAATATTACTTTTGCCCAAATTCACTAAAAGTTAACATAAAATAAGTAAATACCCATATTTAACCTTAGGAATAAAATTGAACACTTATTTTATCATCACTGTCTACTAGAAACTCTTACTTATGGACTCAATTCAAAAATTCACTTAAAAACCTATTATTTTCTTCAATCAGAAAAATTGCTAGTTTAATTCAATTAAATTATAATAAATAACAAACGTAGGATTTTTTAGAAAATTCTTAATACTAAAATTTAATAAATAATATAAGTATGCTATACAAAAATTTTTAACTGGAAAAAAGATTATTTAATATTTCAAAAAATTAATTAAAAATTCATAATAATACAACATTTTCTTAAGCAAGTACTATAAATCATTAATATTTTAACAAAATAAAATTTTTGCTTTAAAGTACATAACTCCATGAAACAATTTTTCACATTTTTCTACTTTAATTTGATATTTTTAATAAGTTAATAAAAATCGAATGCTAAAATTAAACTCATCAGTGCATAGCCATTCGACTACCTTCTAACCACCACAACCCTTGTCAAGAAAATTGCTCTCACCACTAGTTGCTTAAGTCCAAAGACCCTCTTTTTTAGGTTGTGCATAGTCTTAGGAACCCTATTTCCACCTATTTTCCTAGTATTTTTGCTATTTGTTGTTAAAATACTAAACTTGATATATTTAGGAGTGTTTTGTTGTTTTCATTTGTCCAAATGATCCAAAACTCATCTAACTTCTCCTTTTATAATGTTACCAGCGGTGGATTTAAGAAAAGTAATTACAAGTGTCATTTTGCTAACATATTAGGTGTAATACTAGTTTAATTAAATAATATATCCTATGGATAACTCATGTTTGCTATCTTCGAAGCTCCAACTAGGTGCATGCTACTTACCAAATTATTCTAAGTGGTTTTGTCGTTTTTTAATAAGTTTTTAGTAATTTATTATAATTTTAGGTATTATTTAATATATTAAATCAATATATTTACATATCGGTGCATACAGCACGTACAATATAATTATGTTATTACGCTATATGTTATTTGACTCCAAATATTAATTTTATAAGTTAAATAATTTATTTATAAGGTCTCATTATCTTTCAAAAATCAAATCTTGAGTTTCTAATAATTATCAAGTGATCATGATAAACACATGTTTTATTGAAATTAAATTTTATATAAACTTTATTTCAGGAATTAATCTTATTATGACTCTTTTTCTAACTTCTGTAACTTTATATTAAAATTTAACTTAATTTCAAGAATTTTTCCTAGAAGCACTAAATAGTACGAGTGCCCTAATTCATAGCGATATCGAGTAGTTAGGGTATTACATTTTAAAAGCTTAATTATCTTGCATTTTATTTAGATTTGCATATGATATGTGCTATTTCATTTTTTTTTTTTTTTAGTAATCAACTAATTGTGTTTACCATCTCCTTTAATCATCATGGTAATTTAGTTGTCATTTATTAAAAAAAAAATAATGTTTAAAAAATGATATTTCATTGTTATAGTTCAAAAATAATATTTTTACACGATTAAAATATATATCACAACTTAAATTGTTTCTAATTACGTATCTATTTTATTTCTCATCTTAAATTAGTATAAATCAAAGTACATGCACATCTAGATCTATTAATTGTAATAAAAGTCACATCTTTATATATTACTTGATAAGGAACAAATATAGGTTATAATAATTATTTGATTGAAATTCAAAACATGCCTGTTATATACACATCTATTGTATTTTTCATGTTCTACCTTTCAATTTGTTACATTTATATATAATGTCATCACATTTACTATTAATAAATGTTTCAATTCAAAAAAATTCTTATTTCATCAACAAAGTTTAGCAATGCAATAAAAAAAAAATTTAAACACATTAATTGTATTACATAGTACAAAAATCTCATATTATTATTTGTATTTCAATTAGAATTAATGTTTACAAGTTCATCCACATTCACCTTGTTAAGACTCAATTACATTTTGATATTACAACATTTTTTGACCATTTTTTTCTTTTTTTTATTTTTTTGTTTTGGCATCATATATACTTTCTTCTATCTACAATTATTCAAAACGTAAAATCCAATTACAGCTCATTTATAATGAGTTTTATGATATTCTCAATAGGTAATATATGTTTATATGAGAAACTCTTATAACACCAAATAATATTTTATTATAAGTTTGTTTTACATTACTTTGACAAATATATAACAAGATCCTTAGTGAAACAATTAATTTATGATCAGTATTATTATTAGTATGGTAAGAAATCATGAGTTAAAACGCTATAAAGACTTCTTTTATGAATAACCAGAAAAGTTTAAATCATAATATTTAAAAAGATTTCTCATACTTATGCTATAAAAGCTTCTTCAATGGATAATTAAAAAAGTTTAAATGATTTTTTTTTTCTCTCCTTTTCATCTTTCACCTACTATATGAGGTAGCCTTTGAAATATTATCATTAGCTTCATTTTAATTTTTTTTTAATTTTTCATAGTAAATATTATTAATAGGCTATTTTGAATATGAGTCCCCTAGCTCACATCGATTTGTTTAGGACATGGATCGAGCTATTTAGCCCTTCTTCTAACTTGTCAAGAGTTTGATCCAACTCGCTCAAACCTTTAACTAGGATCTCCTTAAGTCACTAACCTTATAGTTAGAGCCCAAACCTCCCTCTAAGGAGTATGCTTAGCCTTCCGTGGCTTAGCAAACTTATTCAAAGTACTCAGATAGAGACAAAAGCTCACCAACCAAAGGAATAGACTCCAAAATAGGAAACTCAACCGTCTTCCCGTCATCCTTGTGTATCTTGAGATTTAATATAATAGGAAGTACACTTGCCTATTATATTAAGATACACTTTCTCCCATGTTTATCCGCTTACTATCTTTATCTCGCCATCACTCCCTATCAATATGATATCAAGCCTATGAGTATGATCTACATTCCATTGCAAAGGCCACTATATTCTAGTGGTATAAATATTAGTCATCCAAGAAGTTAGACTAGAGTTGATTTCCTCCTCCCTAAGTTATAATATAGTTGGCTAAAAAGAAGGGAAATGAAAAATGGAAAAAAAAAAAAAAGATCTGCATTCCCTTATCATGTCATCTTACTATCACTTTAGCTTCCCACATATTTTAACTTAAGTATCTAAGTGGCTTGTCGGACAACACCTGGCTGTATCACTCACTTGAATCTATTTTGTAGGCCTTAACTCAACTTTTTCATGGTTTATTTGATCTAAGTCTCTACAAGTGAATTTCTTAAGATGACAAATATTATTCCAAAAGTCTAGATTTTTTTTTTATTGTACATGTATCGCAAGTGCATTGCCAACTAGTCAATGTTAAAAATTAGAGAATGGAAAATGCATCCATAAAAAATAATGGTTATCAAAGAGAAGTACTTCATTACAACAAGAAAAACAATTTTCTTTAAAGGTGGAAGTATGTGATCAACTAAGTGGTTACCACTGCTAATGACACAAAATCAAGTACCTATATTAAAATTGTATAATCAAATTGAATGTTTGCCACATTAATAATGTAATGACGTGGCAAGTATTCTATTTTGAAATTTTTCCACATTATCAAAATTATACATGCTAACCATTAAATAATTTAAGAACCTAATGCTTGTATCCATCATGAGGATATAAGTACTTAATTTTAACAATAAAAGGTGTTTTATACAATTAAAAAAAAATTTCAAAGTGGTTTGTGCAATTTACCTTAAATATGAAAATGCAAATGAGTGCACATGATGCTTGAATAGCATCAAGATTACAAAGTACAACATACATACACACACATAGCTATATATTCATGCATATTTACACTTTATTTATGTTACGCCTCGAAATGGTAGATTCATAACAGTCTCACCATGCAAACCATTTTAAGATAAAAGCTAACCATATACCCGTTATCTTAGACCTGATTTACATAAGGCGTCCATAACTAACCCACTTTGAAGTAAATAGCTCATAAATAAATATGTTCTTTACCTATGAAATTATAAGGGATACATATTTATTCTAACATAATTTAAGTATATTACAAGATTTAGTAGTTTAAACATAATCATCTTGAGCAATACATAAAAACTTTAAAGATAAAATTCAAACTTGTAAGTATATCATATCTTCGGTTTTATATCCTCACTCCTTCGAGATCTAACGGTTACTAACTTTCAGATAATTATAAGCCACTTCTTTACTAGCACCTATACATAACGTCTATAGGGATGTAAACAACTTAAAACCATAGAACAAATACAAATAAGGTTATCAACCAAATTATTAGGTGCAATGCATGTTCAAGCAAATATTATCACACAACGTTGTCTGGCCTGTTGTAAAATTAGAGAAATTACACCTACTTCAATTCGAGTTAAAGAGTTTTCATTAATGCAATAGCTCACAACCAAACCCAAACTTATATAATGGAGACACCGTTCCTTCTACTACTACCTTCGAATTATTAATTTCGCCTTTACTACAATCTCCTTATCTATTACTTAGTTCTACTAAAGATGAAGAAAAAACCAAATTATACTATTTAGCGCTATACCTTTCGAGGGGGTCAATATTTGGCTAGAAAACCCTAAGTTTCCCCTAATGGGTTGCTATGCAAGTCCTATTCATGTGTCCAAATCATATATTTGATTAGATCCAGTTTAGCATGATCAATCATTTCATATAAATTATACAATACAAGTTAAAGCAATAAATCAAATCACATCATCAACTCAAAAACAAATACGTACATACAATTGACTATTTAACAAATACAATTTCAAGCCTCTGAGTACTACAAATTAGTATTCTGAAATACAGCAATGTATTAATTTCAACTTACTTGAACTCTTCGCTTACTCGGTTGAGGTATAACTCGTATTGGTTACACCAATAATCCCTATATTACAAATATTGTTATAGTGTAGGTGTCTATAACTATCTCATATAAACTTCATTCTATAATTCTTTTATGTTATCTTTAGTTTAGGGTTTTTAATATACTTAATTATTTAGGTTTTTAAGTTTCTTAAAATTATTCCTAATTTAGGTTGAGTTTTGATTTAGTTTCAAAGTCGGTTTCTAAATTAGGTTTTTAATTCAATTTTTGATTAAGGATTTTATACATAAAACTTAGGAATTCATTTCGATATATAATGTGAAATTAATCACATTATTTGCGGATATCCTAAATATCATACTTAACCTCTAATAAGTATTTTAATTTGTACAATATACCCCTTCTCCTAATTTAATTACCAAATTTATTCTTGATGTAAGAAAATTTTATATTTTTCATATAAACACTTAAATTTAAGTCTCATATTAGATTTTATATATATTCCTATTATTATTATAATATCAATTTTAACTTAATATTTTCTTTCTCATTAATTTCTAATACTTACATATTATACATTATCACTTAATATATACATAATATACACATCTAATATTTCTATTACTTCAAATATCATCTCTCAATAACAATTAACATCTTAAAATATCTAAATTTATCCCAAATCAGATTTTACACCTAATGTCATAAATTATAAAATTAACTTAAAATTTATCCTTTTTACCTATTAAATATTTACTACATACTACCATAACAATTACATCTAACATTCTAGATGCTACAAATAGCATACTCCATTAGATTTCAACATCCTAAAACATATAATTATGCACCAAACCTAATTAGTCCTAAATTATCCATTTTATGCATCATTTTAAAGTCTAAAAATTTTAAAAATTAATTTTTGAAAAAGGGTTTTGTAACACTATTCTATATTACCTAAGTAGCCTATACAAAAATTTTGAGTCTAAAACTATATTCTTAAGTCTATTTATTTCTAATTTGAAACATGCTTGCTTTTACATGATTTTTTAAGCACCTTATATTTACAGATATAATTAAATCTAATCAATATTTTCCACTAAATCTATACACAATAAAACATCATACCAATAAAATTTATAATTTTCTGGAAAAAATTAATAATTTTAATAAATTATATAAAATCGGCCGAAATTTAGACTCACCAAGCTTTTGAACTTTTGATCACCAATAGCGGTCTAAGGTGTGTCGGCCAGTCCAAGCAATAGGTGTAGGGTGTAGTAATAGGGCGAGTAGCAGTGGCAGCGGCTTACTTCCAAGTGGTGGTGATTCATGGGTTTGGTTCAATCACTCTTATTGCATAGATTTTTCACAATTTTTTGTAAAATGCCAATTTTCTCTAATTTTCAATTCTCTCTAATTTTTCTACTTCAAAAACTGTCCAAATAAGCTTCTATAAAAAATTTGGCTATTTACAGAGCTCTAAAGAAATTTTGGGTGCATTAATTTTGACTTGATAAATATTTATCCTTTTTTAAATTTCCTTTTTTATTATGTTAATTTAATTGGCTAAATTTTTTTCTTTCTTCCCCTAGCTACCACGACCCAAATATGGATTATTCCCCACTTCTATGATTTTTTAAATAATTTTCTTTAATTATTTGACAATTTTCAAGCATTTTAAGTAATTTCGCATATTTTCACTTATACGTAAATACATATGTAGTACAAATAAATACTCTTAAATATTATTTATACTATTTTATGATTTTTAATATGCATATAATTTATCTCTAGCGACTCGTTAGTTATTGGAATTCAATTTACATATTTATGACAAATAACAGGTAATATATTTAAAATTTGATGTTATAAAATTCTCTTATTTTCTTAAATTCAAACTTATATAATCACTTTTACTAATAATCCTAACTCCATCGTAAAATTTGAGCTAAATCGAACAATTTATTTGATCACCTTAAATTTTACAAACAAAATATCGAATACTTAATTGTGGGTTTTACAATTTAGAATGAAGGAAGGAATTAGAAAGAAATGAAATAAAAAGGAAAGAATATGGAAGGAAATAAATGTTAGAGTATTTGATGCTTTTCTTTGTATCTGGATAATAAAAGAAAGCAAAATGGGGGGAATGTTAATTATGACTAAAAGACAACATATAGTATAATATAAAATTATTATTATGCCCATAAAAAATAATAAAAAAGTGAAAAGATAATTTAAAGAGAGGGTAAAATGAGAAATTAAACAACTTTCCCTCTCTTTTCTCTTTGGTTTAAAGAGAAACATAATTTGTTGGGTCTCGTGAAAATCTTTCCATCCAAAATCTATTCCCTCCCCTTTCCTTCGTGTCCCAAATAATGAAAAGTGCATTGAAAATTACACTTTCCATCAATTTTGCTTTCCCTCTTAATTCTTTCTCTATATAGTGTTAAGTTTATAGAAGAGTAAAAAAAAACAAAAACAGGCAAAAGAAGAAAACTCAAATTTTCTAAGTCAGCAATCCCAGTGTTGATTCATGTCATCAATAATTTCGAGCTGGCTGGCTTCTACGAATTAACGAACTTTTGGCAAAATATTGTTGGTGGCTAAATTTTTTTTTTTTTTTTTTTTTTAAGAAGAAGAAGAAGAATTTTCTCTTAGTATAAGGACTACCCAAAAAAAAAAAATGAAAAATAAAACCAATTCACAAAATAGACCTAGTTATATGTAATCTATGTTCCTTGATGGTCTTTCATATATCTATCAAAAGTCACTATCCTTGCACCAACAAAAACATAAAAATCTGTTAATCAAGATCTAAAAACTATATCAATATTGGTTTTGGCCTGATCTTGACTCAATTATTTTAATATGGAAATATAGGGAAAAAAAGAAAAGGAAAATCTAGTTTGACGTTAGATTGAATTCAAAAAGGATGGAATTAAACCGAACCTACGCATGAACATCCTCTATTGATGCTTCTACGAAAATAGGTGATCACATGCATATCGATTTTGTTTCTTGTCAATGGACAAATCAACGGGGATACTTGGCACGGTTAGAGTCCAACAAGATAAAACGATATATAAGGCTGCAGTACCATACGCTGAGCTGACCATGCAAGAGGAGAAAGAGAGACATAATAAAGCAGCTGTCGAGTGTCAATGACCATTTCACGTTTTGCAAGACCTAAGAGACTCATCATCAATCACGATAGTGATAATTCAACTGCTATATTGTTGTGGCACACAGGCCTTTTTTTTTTTTTTTCCCCCAAAAAGAAATAAGTACAAACACAGAAAATGACCTTGAGGACAGTACTCTTTGTCACTGGCAATGTCAGGATTCTATCTGATAAAAAGTCTATCTCTCTTTAAGGTAATTCCAGTAGGGAGAACTTCAAATACAAATAATGTATATATATATATATATATATATATAATTGAATAAATTTTATTTACATGCAACATATTTTCTCTATATGTACCACGTTCCTTTATTTGAACTCATGAGAACGGGGTAAATATACATTTTTTATATACACTATATAGTAAAACAATTGTCATAGTTTTCATCTCTCTAAATATATACTTCCTATTTGTATTTAAAAGCAAATATATATTCTGATTCACTCTACAAGTGTCCCATGGGGTAAGTAGCGATTCACAAATGCCTAATGATTTGAATCCAGAGCTCAAATCCCAATATTCAAAACAAAAGAGTTCATGGTCTTAGAGTCAATGGAGAACTGTAACCTTAACCTGAGAGATACGTTAATTACGAGATCTAGAGAAAACCCACAAGGGCCTACACATAACTACATGACGGGACAGCTAGTAAAATATGCTTGGTTGAGTTTGATTCTTAAAAACATCTTTTTAAGATTTTTTAGAATTAGATATAAGTTTGTCTATCTTTTATTCTTCAACTAATTAAACATATTAAAGGAGAAGGAAAATCGCACTCTATCCCAATTCATCTCATAATAAGAGCAGTAGCTATACACTTGGATTATAGCAGACTCAACGCAAGTTTAAATCATATTCAAATGTTCCCAAAAAACAAAAATGAAGAAAGAAAGGCTAGTTCTAGTAAATGAAGTTTATAGCAGTATAAATATATATTATAACTAAAAGTTAATATTTATTTTTATAATCTGAACTTTAAATGTTTTTGCAACCATGTACCTCAATTTGTTTATTGTCAAATTTAATATTCAATTGAATCTTAATTTATAATCATTATTAATGATAGAAGATTTTAGATATGAGCTCTTCAAACTTAAATTGACCTATTTAGATTATGGGTCGACCAATAGGTCAACCTGTTACAACCCTTAACTTACTTGTTTGAAACTTTACAAACCTATAACCAAGTACTTCTTGAGTGAACAATCTCTCCGTAGCTTAAACCTATCTATTGGAATCTTGAGCCGTTTAGCCTCGAAGAGTGCTTGACCTCTTATAAATAGGGTGCTTTGTTAAGGAACTCAACTAAAGACATAGACCCGGCACTGAGGAAAAAAATTGACATTAGGAAAGGGAAGTTGATTAGTCAAATCATATCCCTGATTTCTCGAGATCTGTTGATACCCATCGATGCACTTTTCTAATATAGTAAGATATACTTTCCTCCACCAAAAGATTGATCCTTATCAGAATTTTCCAAAATATTTTTGCATTTGCATCTTCACTATAAAAAAGGGTGATCCCCCATTAGTAAGACATTTACACTCTTTGCTTAAGCCCATTTGCTATCATACTTCCTACACTAACTGAAGCATCGGTGGCCCCGTTGAATAACCCCTTATTGTTCCACTAACCATTTCTTGTTTTACTCTACTAGCAAAATCTATAAACGACAATTAGTACATCACTCGAAATTAATGTTGTTATGCATAGGCAGTAGGCATGTGAAATGTATCATTTACCATTAAATATAAAATCCTAATGTCACACTCTAAAGTTGGTGAGGTTGCAACTATTCACGATGTACAACAAGCTATAATTGAAGCTGACCCTTAGCTATCACAAATTGAAAGTCATACACAAGGCGGTACAAGCTTAACTGCTTTGACATGCACTAGTTAGTAGAAGCGTAACAAGTGTAACTTACAAATAATTTAGTACTTTATATATAAAAAGAGTAAACACTAAAATTTTGAAAGTGCAAAAGCTGTATGGTTTCAAATTGAACCCCTACAAATATAAAACATTAACTTAGTAGTCCGAAAAAACTATTTCCAAGTTTATATCATAAAGCTTAGAGCTATCGTTGGATCCCAATCCATCTTTTCTCTAGTCATCTTCACTTACATAAATATCTATAGAGAGGTGAGGAAACCAGAACTTAGTAAGGGGTAAGGGAACAATACTATACATGGCAAACATCATGTAAAGTTTTCAAATAATTGTTAGGTACAATGCAACAAATCAGATGCTATCCTCATGATACTGTCCGGTCCGTCGTGAAATTAGAGAAATTATACCTACTTTAGTTCGAGTTAAGGAGTTTTGCTAGCCAAATCACAATTGACACCAAATTTAAGAATGTATAATGGAAACACTTTGGCTCCTCCCAAAAACCTATTGAGCTAGTCCCTAACCTTCGTTGCAGCCTCCTCTCCTACTAGTTAGTTTGCTAAGGTACAAGAAAGTACTTCTTTTTCCTCTTTGAAAAGCCAGTATTCGGTATTATAATTCTCAATGCGATCCCCTAATGGGTTGAGATACATGTCCAGTTTAGCTGTTTAGGTCAATCGCCATTATTCCATTAAAGTTGGTGTTTAGAGAATTCAGTAAACACTAAGCAAAACAATAAAGTACTCTAAGCAATGGAATACACTAGCATAGTCGTTTTCCAAGTACATGCATGGCATACGTACATCGAAAACTACTTACAATCGCAACTAAGTACAACAACTAACAATCCCCTAGTATTCGAAGCATACCCATACATTCGATGAAGTATAAACCTACTTATTTCGTAGTTTGTACACAAATGTTGTAGTTCCTAAAACTTTGTGTTTATAGCCTTATACGGCGAAATAAAAGCTTTAGGGTTTGTAATAGTTTTAAATCTATTTACTCACAATACTATTGCAATATCAGTAATACAGAATCAGTTTTTTTAGTAATATATAGTCGTATAATCATATACATTGTTACCTATAGTATATTCAATAAGTTGGATTGATATGAAAATAAAATTCAAATATAGTATAATAAAAAGGAACAGCTTTAATTTACAATACGTTTCATAAACATCATGATTTCAGAAAAATAACATACAGTGTACAAACATATTTATAAGCACTTAGTTAAATAATACATACATATATATATTTGTATATATATACATGCATATCCTTGAATAGTATAATAGCTAGAGTCATTATAATAGTTAATGGAATTTTTTTTAACTAATAGGTATATATATATATATATATATATATTTATATATGTATGGATTTCGTAAGTATCATAGCATAGTGATAGCTCAAGAAAATTCTTTTATTTATTTATTATTATAGACATAATATAGATATTTACATATATAGATTTTATATCATAAAATAGAATTTAATGTAACTATCATTAAACTCTGACAAAGTAAGTTATATAATATACTTTGATTGTATTATAACATAAATTTCATACGACAAATCATGTTATAACTCCAAAAATCAACGAGGCTTCTAGGAGATTATGAAGGTAAACAATAAAATTTTTCATTGGCAGCAAATACTAGCTTTTTGAGTTTGTAAAAATTTGCCGAGATCTAATAGGAGTCCAATGATTGATTCCTTAACATCAGCATATTAATATATATCCTTCTGGACCTTGCTGCCATTAAGAGAAAGATCCAAATACAAATATATTTATGGCGTTCTTTACTTTAATAATATAGCATAATTATGGTATATTCATTATTCTACTTTCCTAGTATATGTTTTTGACTTCCAAAATCTTGCCAAATAGTCACGAGCATGTCTATGATCCATCCATTACTATTTATTCATCTTGCTCTCCCTTTTTAAAATATATTACCTACAACATTGGTCACCACAGAATCTACAATTGCGAAATGTTGCAATTATCAATAGGCATATTAATTAATTTTGCAGTACCATACTAAAATTCTACAGAATTCTAGCGTTTTTCCAGTAGACCACCATGAGCAACACTTGTAGAACAATTCCAAAGCATCATTATACCGAGAATTATTAAATATCACAACTATCATAATTGCAATAATAGCCATTAATTAAACTATTTAAGGAAAAATTTCAGAACAATAGCATAGCTTATCAATTAATTTTCTAGAAAACAAATTCAATGAACCTAGGAGAATCAGTACATAGGTTGAGTCAATTTATTCTAGAAAAGAGCTTGGTATTTCATTAAGTAAAAATGAGCATTATGCACTTAAAATAATCAATTAATTACCCAATTGATTATATCACCATATCAATAGGCATATCCACCGAAAACTAATGCTTCGGTAGCCGGCGGCGATGTAGCTATATTAGACAGACGACGCGGGGGTGCTCCACTTAGAGTAGGTTAGCTTAATGGCAATCTCTTGGATGCCCCTTAAACTCTATTACTCGGTAGATAACTACTACTATTTTTACTATATTCCTAATGGTTTTACAATTTTTATTTTTGTTTCTTATTGTTCTTACTTTCCTATTTGTACCAAACTTGTGAAATTCTCCATGCATGAGCTTTTATTAAGGCCATTTGGTGGATAAAGTGAAGAATCATTTTTCAAATGTCCCTACATGAATAGAAGTGTGCAAATGGGTTAAACAGGCCAATCTTGATGTATACCAAAACCAAGAATAGATAAGGCCAATCGTAGGGTGTGTCTAATCTTGCCAAAAGTTTGAAAGAAGGTAATAGTATTGTACAAAAATAGTAAAGATAAAGTAAGCAAACCCATAAATAACTCCGAGGATGGGACACACCAAAAAACTTCTAAGAACTCACGGCACAGCTCGATATGATGTACAAAATAATCCGCTAAGGTTACTCATCACCTATTCTTATTTAAAGGTTAGGATAAGAGTAAGAAAAGTAAACAAATAATATTCATAACAGGAAGAATATTAAGTATATTGATGATATCAGCTCTAATGTAGCTACATGTATGAAAGGTATTTATGCCTACAAAACTAGGACAACCTAACTAAAATGGAAAAGACCAATAAGGATAGTGTCTAAAATGAGTAAAATACAAGGAATGATGAAGGGTATATTGGAAAATACAACAAAAGTGAGTATTTTGTACATGGGATTCTATCACATGGTTGCTCGGACATGTGGCTCTCTATGGGTGGACGACTTTCC
This sequence comes from Lumnitzera littorea, assembly GCA_024138015.1. Classification (NCBI taxonomy): domain Eukaryota; kingdom Viridiplantae; phylum Streptophyta; class Magnoliopsida; order Myrtales; family Combretaceae; genus Lumnitzera; species Lumnitzera littorea. The sequence goes on from JAMXBB010000007.1 coordinate 70,867,560, forward strand.
AATAGAAAAGATAATTTTACACGATCAACTTGATTTATGCTGAGCCAAGGCGGACTCATTTGACAAGGAATGGCCATGGACAGGTGCTAGAGCTCTTGGATTCTTGGTACCAATGTTGCCAAGCTAGGGGTCGACTCACTCATAGCTGAGTAGATGCGTATGAGGGGTCGAGCTATCAATAGAGCTTTACTCTAATCAATACACAACTTTCGAGAGATGAGGAGTTACTTGGCTCGATACAAGGAGCTAGTTAATGGCAAGGATCAGCTCGGCTTCTATAGGAGTCGATTAGAGTAGGAAGATTTGTCTTATGAGTCCTTCAAGGCCTTAGGCACGGCTAAACATCACAAGTCCAATAATTTAATTCCTATTATTCCCTCTTGGTTGATTTAGATTTAGGAGGTTAAGGTTAGTAATGTTAAAAGTGTTAGAAACCCCATAATCTTCAAGTAGTTTAACCTATAGGCAATATCATTGATCTTCTAGAGGATTTTGAAAAAGCCTTCAACTCAAGCAGATAGCTTATTCTTGCTTTTACTCAAGAACCTCTCCTTGCTCAAGTGCAACCATACTAGGTCTCTAAGTTGAAATTATATCAACTTCCTTCTCTTAACCTTTTCTCACATTTTCTTAGTAGCTTAATCGATCTACCGAGTAACTTTGTCATAAAGGTGTTGTAGGGACTGTGCTTAGGCTCTTCGTTAGGGTCTTCTTGCTTATATATGGGTACAAGGGTGTGATTGAAGAGTAACTCATGATCAAAACTGTAGACAACTTCAAAGGGGGTCTACTTAGCAGTGTCATGTATTATACGGTTGTTAATGAATTCTATCACGAGAAAATAGACATCCCAATCAACCAAGTTCTTACCTATTATAGCTCGAAGTAGTGATCCTAAAGTATGATTGACCACCTCAGTTTGGCCATTAGTTTGGGAATAATAAGAGGTGCTAAATAACAATTTAGTCCCCATCCAATGCCAAAGTCTTCCAAAAATGGCTCATAAACTTTGGATCTCTGTTTAAGACTACATTTCTTGGCATATTGTGTAGCTGAACAATTTCCTATAAAAAGAGAAAAGTAATAGCCAAAGCATAATTAGTTTTAAAGTAAAGCATAAAGTGTGCCATCTTAATAAATCTATCTACGACCACTATCACAGAATCTTGGCCTTAGGTAGTTTTAGGTAATCTGAGAACAAAATTCGTGCTCAACTCAGTCCAAGGTCGGGTCAGGGTAGATAACAATATTGCTTTCCCCTACTTGGCTCAACATTTGGCTCTCTTGCAAATAGCACAGCCTTCAAGAATTTAATGCACATCTCACCTCAATCTTGGCCAAAAGAACCATCTACTCAACAACTCATATGTTCTTTTCTCTCTAAAATACTCAGAGTCCTCTACTATGAGCTTCCTCGACAACCAACTCCCTCATGAATAAGTCAGCACACATAACTTTCTACGTTGGAACAAATAACCATCTTCCACATGATGCTCATCTACTAATCTTCCTTCAGCACAACGCTTGAATATTGGTCTAAAGTGTAGGTCTTTAAGGTACTATTCTTTGATGTTTGCAAACCCTAATAATTTGATCTACAATTCAGTCAAGAGGACATGTCTCCCTAATAAAGTGTCAGCAATGACGTTGTCCTTGCCTTGTTTGTGGTTGATTATAAAGTTAAATCCCTCCAGGAATTTGACCTACCTTACTTATTGCTTTGACAGTTTGGTTAGACTTTTGAGGTACCTCAAAGACTTGTGATCGGTATAAATGACAAACTTTCTTGGCAATAGATAGTGCTGCCATACTTAGAGCACTCGAATTAAAGTTAAGAGTTCTTTATCATATACGTAGTTTAATTGAAGCCCTTTAAGCTTATCGCTGTGGTAGGCAATTGGTTAACCTTCTTCATTAAGACAACACCGATACCAATACTTAATGCATCACACTCCAACTCAAAAATCTTCTTGAAGTCATGTAAAGGTAATATGGGTACGGAAATTAACCTTGCTTTTACTTCAACAAAACTCCTCTCCTCTCTTTCTCTCCACTTAAATTTGATGTTCTTCTTCATAAGCTCGATAATGAGTGCAATAATGGCACTAAAGTTTCTAATGAACCTTTGATAAAAGGATGTTGATCTGTGGAAATATCTTACTTTGGTACAAGTGATTGGAGTTAGCCACTCAGCAATAGCTCGAATCTTCTCATCATCCACTAGTAAGCCACCTCCAACTACATAACCTTGAAATATCACTTCCTCCTAGCAAAAAAAAAAATTCTTAAGATTTCCAACCAACCTTTCAACTCGAAGTGCATCTAGCACGGCATGAAAATGTTCACAGTAGCTCTCTTGGTTAGCATTGTATATAAGGATATTGTTAAAGTACACTACGACACACTTCTTAATCAGATTTCGCAGTGCATGGTTCATTAGCTACATAAAAGTGCTCGAGGCATTTGACAAGCCAAAAAGCATTATCATCCACTCATAGAGTCTATGTCGACTATTAAATGTAGTTTTCTACTTATCTCCTAGCCTCATCCGGATTTGATGGTAGCCAGACTTCAAATCAATCTTGCTAAAAACCTTAGCCCCACTCAACTTATCTAACATATTATCCAACCTAAGGATAGGGTACTAATACTTGATAGTAATCTTGTTCATGATTCGATGTACATTTGTAAGTTCCATCCTTTTTTTAGCACAAAGAGCGCCGACATAGCATAAGGGTTGAGGCTCTCCCTCACATATCCTTTATCTAGAAATTCATTGACTTGTCTTTAGAGCTCAAAAGCCTACTTGAGGTTTATCCAAGCCTACTTGGTATTATGTCAATGTAATGTCTAATGCCTTAGAGAGGGGGCAACCCTTTTAGCAACTGCTCAAGAAATAAGTTGGCATATTCATTCAACAATTCCTTAACTTCTAGGGTAGTTCACTTTGCTCCTTCAACTTTAGTAATCGCCTGATTAACAGGAAGGTCGGTGCATCAGCCTTAATAGCTTCTCGGAGCTGGACTCCGCTTAAGATTAAAGTTTTCTTGGATCCTTAGGCTAGTTTATCTTTCAACTTGCTAACTTAACTAGCGTCATAGGGTTTTGAGTAACCTTCCTCCTATCCTTCTCAAACACATAAGTGTTCCTAAATCAGTCATGTATAACTCTTTGGTTGAAAAGCCAAAGTTGGCCAAGCAACACATGGGATGCATACATGTATAGTACGTTACAGAGAATTTCATTGAAATAACTTCCTACAGAGATCAACAGCAATACTTGCTAAGTGACATGTAGTGCTCATTTCTCATTCAACCAATGCAACTTATACCGCTTCAGATGTATGATAGTCAACAATTTTAGCTTCTTAATTAGGTTGGCAGACACCACATTGGTGTAACTCCCACTATCCACTATGAGTGTACACACTTGATCATTTATTTTGCGGGTGATGTAGAATAAATTCTCTCTCTACTCCTCCTTGGTAGAGGGTTTCAAGTTCATGGCACGTTAGACAACTAGAGTCAACTTATCTAGGTCTTCTACAAACACATTCTCCTTAATCAAGTCGGCATTAATATCAATCTCATCATCCACTTCCTTCTCCTCCTCTGGTTCCTCATTCGTGCTATCTACCGCAATCTTCAAGACATCTCCCTTAATGATCATGGTCCTTCAGTTCAAACATTAGGCTGCCATATGCCTAAACCCTTAGCTCTTAAAGCACTTGATTTAGCTCATCTTCTTCCTAAATCCTAGCTCCTTCTCATATGTTTAGGTCAACGCATCACTATTAAGTTAGCCCTTCGGTTTAGTCCTGACATCTGTTCATCTGGTTGGCTTGGTATTAGATTAAGGTCGTAACTTCCTTGAATAGGTCAACTTGACTAACCAGGTTAGCTCGTTTAAGGTCTAGTCAGCACTCGGCTCCTTCTCTACCTCTCCATTCACTGGGCTATCCTTATAGTCTCATCTACTATGATGAACTATTAAAGTTCCACAATATCTCAAATATCGCTCCTTAATCCAATAAGGAACCTGGACACTATTTAAGCTGATGGCTCTTCTACTTCACAGCGAATCATGAGTATTTGGAACTCCTAAGTATATTCGTCAACAATTTGTCCTCCTTATCTCAACCCTTGAAGTCAAGCAAAAGTGTCTTTTAGATATGTATCCAAAACAAATCTATTTTTGAGTATCATTCTCATCTCATGCTAAGTACTTACTTCTTAGTATTATTCTCGTCTTCTCATGATCTGAAAGTTTTTCCACCATACAGCGGCATATCTTAATAACTCAACAGCAGCAGTTCTTACCTTCTCTTAGTCCTTATACTAGTAATAATCAAACACTCGTTCAATCTTTTCCTCTCAATCTAAATAATCATCTATACTCCTAAAGCTACTGAAGCTCGGAATCTAAAGCTTCACATGATTAGTAGCTTGGGGTGCTTTAACTCGCTCTTCTTCTTTGTACCCTTCTTCTTCAACATGATCCATATCTCCCAAGTCAACCCTTCATCATATTCGTCCGCATACTACTCGACCTTAAACTTGTTAAGCTAAGTTCTTATCTCTAATAGATCAAGTAGCTTGTGGAGTGTTTTGCACGACCTCAACAAGTCGATAAGTCATCTCGTGAACAACTCTAGTTAAATCAACTAGGAGGTTAGCCACCTCATCTAGTATCTCTTATGTACTTTTAGGGATGCTTTGGGATTGTCAGTCATGGTAGACAATACCACTATTATTATCCTTAATACCAGCATTAACACTCGCGTATGTCATTTTCTTTGAAAAATTTGGTTTCAAACTTCAAATCTTAGGTACAGTTAACACTATCTCTTTGAACTAAACAACACATACACTCTCCATACAAACATCCAATTAACCCATAAACATAGCAACTACACAAATGAACAAACTACTATACAGAAACTTGCTTCGTTTTCAGATGTTCGAAACAGGGTAAAACAAAAGTATACTTGAGAATAACCACACTTTATGTCTTACTTAAACACTTCTGAGATTCCTTTTATAACTAAGACCAAGGTTGTCAAAGTCACGATTCTACATAAAATCATTAGAGGATCTATAAAATCGAAATATAAAAACGTAAATTTCTACAACTTATGTAAAATAGCTTTAAAAAATTACTTATATACTTATAATAGTTATTCAAGACTTGAAACATATGATGGAAATAAAAAAAAATGAAGAAATTAAGATTTTTTTTCCATAAAAATTCTCAATATATAATCTAACATGTACGGAAAAAGGACAAATAGAGTTAAAACTAAACTTTTGCTCATTTTTTTTAAAAAACTGTAAATTAAAAAGAATTAAATATTTCAACTCATTTTAAGTTATTGATATTATAAAATAAAATATATAGTTTTCTTTATAAATTTTGTTATTGCAGCTGAAACTTAGATAAAAACAATTAACATAAAATAAGAAATTGAGAGAGAAAGAAGGAAGTAAAAAATTGGAATATGATAGGATAAACGTTATAATACCTTAATAGTTGATGACTTATAAAAGGCCAATTATATTTTTTTTTCCTTTAATTTTTTAATCCATTTAACTTAGTTATGTAGAATCGATAAACTCAGTCAAAAACGTAAATTTCTACCAAGTTTATATATAAACTCGGATAAAAACGTAAGTTTTTATACAAAAAAAGATTCTACACTCGAGCTAACTCGGAAGAGTCACCTAAAATTATAAACTCGTAGAATCGCATGAGTAAAATCGCAATTTTGACAACTATGACTTCGACACATCACTACTATAAGCACCACTTTACAAAACACAAGCACAATTTACCTAAATGAAACCTCTACTCTGATACTAAGATAATGCATACTAAAGCCAAGAACAAACTAAGCCAGTTGCAAGGTAAGTCCAAACTTATTGAAAGCTTAAAAGAAAGTGATGGGATTGTGCAAAAATAGCAAAAATAAAGTAAGCAAACTCATAAACAGCTCCAAGGATGGAACGTCTACACAACTCAATATGACACACAAGGTAGTCCAATGACGTTACTCGCCACTTTGCCTTTTTTAAGTGTTAGGATAATAGTGAGAATAGTAAACAAGCAATGTTCAAGATAGGAAGAATATTCAATATATTGATAATATCAACTATCATGCGACTACATATATAAAGGGTATTTATATCTGCAAAACTAGAGCAATCTACCAAAAATGGAAAAGACTAAAAAGGGTAATGTCTAAAAAGAGTAAGATACAAGAAATGATGAAGGGTATATTGAAAAATACAACAAAAGTGAGCATTCTGTATGGCGGATTCTATCACATGGCTGCTCGAACATATAACCCTCTATTGGTAAATGACTTACTGGTAGAAAAGACAATTTTACACAATGAGTTTGATTTTTGCCAAGCCAAAGTAGACTCATCCAAGAAGGAATGGCAGCAAATAGGTGTTGGAGCTCTCAAATTCTCGATACCAATGTTGTCAAGCTGAAGGTTGGTTCGATTATGGCTGAACATACGCATATAAGGGGTTAAGCTATCAATAGAGCTTTCGTTTAATAGGCACATGACTTTCGAGAGATGAAGAGTAACTCAACTTGGTATAAAAAGTTGGTTGGTAGTAAGGATCAGCTCGGCTTTTATAAGAGTCAACTGGAGTAAGAGGAATCGTCTTATTAGTCCTTCGAGGCCTCAAGCTCGGCTATACATCAGAAGTCCAGTAGTTTGATTCCTATTATGCCCAGCCCGGCCCACTTTAGCCTACAAGTTAAATAGCCAAGCTCATTTAGCCCACATTTTAAACGAGCTAAAAAACCTTAACCCATACCCATTTAAGAAGCAAGTTAAACGGGCTAATTTATGGACTAAAGGTGTAAATTTGTTAAACGGATTGATCCAAGTTAGCTTACTTTAGCCTGTGATCTAAATGGGTTAGGCTCATTTGACCCGCTTTTTTAATAAGCCAAAAAACCATGACCCAAACTCATTTAAAAAGCGAATTAAATAGGCTAGCCCGAAGGTTAAAGCCCACTTACACCCCTCTATATATGAATTTACTAAGACAAAGAAGGTATTTGTGTCCACAATAGAATTACCTAGTTAATTATCAACCATCTTTTCTTGTTCTTAATTGTTGCAACTATAACTTGGGAGAGCACCATATAATCTTCAACTATACTTTATCATTTTTTTTTTTCGATTTATTAAAGTACATTTATGTATCATTAGGGTCTCATGTAAGTACTATATAATATTATATTACTTACTATATGTCACACTTCGAGAGTCATAGAGTCGTAATAGTTACATCATGTATACTAACCTATGATAGAAGCTAGCTACTTAGCTATTATCATAGACTTGATATATAAGATACATATGACTAAACAACTTTGAAGTATCTTTAGTTCAATAGTTAAGGTAAAATAGAGACATTTGCTTCATATATTTCTTTGAAAAATAAAATAGAAGTTTGATTAATATAATTCCTTTGAATAATATACTTGAAATTTTTGTACAAGAGAATTTATAAAAAAATCCAAAATCGTTTTTACAATAAATACAATATTATAAGTTAGTATGGCCTAATTGACTACAAAACAAAGATAAAAAGAATATTCAAAGCCATTTGCTCCTCACTTCAAACTCATTGTCCATCCTTTATATACCTAAGGATTAAGTAATCTTTGTGTTTATCTTCTAAGACCTATAAAAGAACTATGGAGATATGAGCTACCACTACTCAATAAAGAGATGGAGACAGAAGCATATACAACACAACAATCAAGCAGGATTGTCAATCAATTAGTTAGATGTAATGTAATGCAACAAGCATATGTCATCTGTACGATGTTGTCCGATCCATCATGAAGTTAAAGAAATTATGTCTACTCTAACCCGAGTTAGGGGGTTGTTGCATAATAGAGGCATGCTCCAGCCATGATGCCTTTCGATTAAACCTAGGCTTGTATAGTAGAGGTGTACTCCTCCTAAGACCTCTTTGAACCCAAAGCCCCTAACTTTACCATAACCTCCTCTCCCGTCACTTAATTCGACCTTAAAGGTAGGGGAAGGCCAATCATCACTACCTCATTGAAGGATTGATATCTGGTTGAAAATCCTAACCGTTTCCCTTATTAAGTTGCAATACATGTCCGGTTAGTGTTTATGTCCAAGTTTTAGCTTAGTTCATTTTAGAGGTAACCAACTAATTGCAAACACTTAAATCAGGAAGTGATACACAGAAATGCAATCACAACAAATAGCATAACAATCAGATAATATAGCAAACAGTTTCCAAGCACACACATCGTATGCACATAATTAACTACTTTACAACCATAAACGAGTATACACATTATCCTCCAAGTACTTTTATATTAGCATTAATCCCACTTACTTGGATTCCCCTTCACTCTTATAACTTAGATACCCTAGTCCTTTTGTCATCAATGGTCCCTAAATTGCAAATCATATTTCAATTTCAATAAAATTCATTAGAGTAAGAGTGTTTTAAGTGTTGTACTTTTGTTTTAGTTTAACATTTAACATTCTTTGAATATTCAACAAATGTTGATTGTGGGTATTAAGTGTTATTACTTTTACCTTGGTTATTTTGGCCTTCTACTTAATTTTATACGAAGGTCTCTTAGGTATATGGCACCTTCTACTTAAGTTCCTATTAGGGTTTTAAGTTATATTCTTTGATGTAGAACATTTTACATAACCTTTTATTAAGGTCTCCTAGGCTTAGAGTACCTTCTACTCAAGTTTTACTCAAGTTTCTGCTATTTTAATTTTATGGTCAACTTAATTAAGGAAGCCACTACAATACCTCCTACAATCAGCAATTTGCACCAGCATCTACAGAAGCTTCTATAGGACCTTCTATTGCTATCAGCTTCTTCACCAATTCATCCATAACTTCTACAGCACCTTATATAAGCACTAGATTACTCTAAATTCACCAAAAACTCCATTTTTTCACACTTTTCTTTACTTTGTTCATGTATAACCTATCTGGAACTCTACCAATATTAACTTGCATGGTTAGGAAACTCATCCACATTGACATGCACAATCCAAAATTCAACTAAAAAGAATGTTAAACACACCTAATTAACTAATATACCTAAAATACATGATTAAGCTAGAAAATCATGTTGTTTAGTGTAAGAATCCTTCATTTACAGTAGCTAAAATTTTCAATTTATTATTGATTATCGGTGATTTTCCAACAAAAGTTATCAATTTAATAACTTAGTGAAAATCTCTATAAACACTTAAGTAAAAATTACCATGTTTAGTTTTGGAAACCCGTCTTGGTTAAAATCTCCTATTCCTACCTAAAAATTGAGATCAACCTATTGCATATAACCAAAAATTACTCAAAAAGTAGTAAAAAATCAGATCTAACAAAATCATTTAAAAAATAGTGGATTTTCCTTAAATTTCAACTTATTAGTTCACCAAAAACTAAAAATTAGCCCTACTCAAAAGAGAAGCTTTAGAGAAACTTTTTGTATAACAATTATCTACAGGATATAAGGTATTTACAAAAAAATTTTGAAAAGGAAACTACATCATTTGGGTATTTGAAAATCAAATCGAAAATCAATCCCGAATAGCTCATTTCTTAAAGGCAATATATAAAATGAAATATTTTTACAAAAATAATATTTTTTCATGAAAATATACTTAAATTTATGCATGAATAAATTTTTCTAGAACTTTTAAATAAAATTTTATATTTTTAACAAATTTTTTAAAATCAAGCATAAAACCAAACTCATTGATGCAAGAGATCTCGATGGTCGGTGGTGGGGGTAGTTTTGTTGGCCTAGAAGAACGTTGGGTGGAGGTCCAAGTGGTGGTAGTTACTCGTCGTCAAATTGCTCCTAAGTTTGGAAACCCCGATCTTGCATATTATCACTTAATTTCTCCTATTTTCTTTAAATTTCTATGTTTTCTAATGAGTCTCTTCAATTTTCTCACAAATTTCCTCTAATTTGCAAATACCTAAAGAGTATACATAACAATGGGTAAGGGGTTTTTATAGTAATTTGAATAGTGGTGAGATTTGGTGCATAGAGGACATACGTAAGACATTTTAGATTTCTTATGCCAAATGACAAGTTATTTTACAAAACCACATGCAAATGTTATGAGCTCCCATGGTTTGGTATACAAAATCATATGTGTCCATGGTTTTTCCATCCATGTTTTTCTAGAATCCATAGGTTGTATCAATGGTTTCCTAAAACCATGCATACAATTGATTTATTATTTATTTTAGTATGTTTTATTATATTTTTAATTCTTAAGTTAATTGTTAGTTTTAATGGAAGTTTCTACAACTCGTGCTCCATTGATTCACTTAATTACATATTATTTATTTTAATTATTTTATTTATTTATTTATTATTGTTATTTTTATAGCATTTATTACTTTTCTTATCTATTTAGTTTATTTTAATCTCTCTTATAATTTAGGTTGAGTTTCGAAATTTTACTAATAAAAGAGCTAATTTTACCATTTTAGCTTACTTTAATATTTAATATTCCATCACAACATTTAGATTTATAGTGTCGCTTTGATTGACTTTTGAGGTCTGATGGTTGACTTTGAACCTATACAAATTGATTACAGAGAAGTTCTAAATTTCATGAGTTTGGAATCATTTTATGGTAGTTAGTTAGTTCTTTTATATATATATATCCGGTATTGTCCCTTGTCATTAAATTTTATATTATTAATTTAGGTCCAAAATCTTATTAATTTAGATCCCAAATTTCATAATTTTCTCGCTTTGATAACTTAACAAGTGAATTCAAAAATATTTTAACTTTTAGTTTACACAATTATTTTATAATTTTATTTCGAATACCTAGATTCTACATCATTTTACTAAATTATGATCCTAATGTGTTTTCAGAGCTATGGCAAGTAGATTTTCACATAAGCCCTAAATTTTCCCTTGCTTGCAAAAATGAGGGTCTCTTATTGTATATAATTATAGGACACATGTAATAGGTAGTCACCATTTCTTACACACCACAGACCCTCACCACCCACACATACACACATATATATATAGACTTATGAGATTCTTTATTTTATTTCTAAGGTTTCCTTGTATTGTGAAGCTCAATTTTAAATTGGAAAAAATAATAAAGGACAACTATTATTTAATTTTATATTTACATTATCAATTTACTTTGTCTAGATATATATACTTTTTTTTTTAAGAGTCCAGGTTTTGCTAACTCATTCTACTGGATTCTTGGGTCTTCTTCACAACCTCAAATTAATAAAAATTCATTTTCATTTATTTTTCTTCTCTCTTTTTTTTTTCTTTTGTTTTTTTAATAAACCATACTCACTTACGGATATTATGACTAAAGATTTGCTCAAGGTTCACACCCAAAATTAGCAAGTCATATCCCAATTAGCTAAACTTATATATCTAGTCTCATATAATGCCATGTGTTGCTAATAATATGTGGCATGATACATAGCACTTAGATGCTTCAAGATGAAAGCGTCTTATTTGCACATTTTTACAGATAAGCGGTATTTCACTCAAAAAGTTTATTAATTGTTATTCCTAGTGACATTTCCTCATACAATGTCACTGAATGTATCGTATAGTAAAATATATACAAAAAAGTTTACATGTGACACCAGAAATAAGTTCTTTGGGGCGAAAAAAAGAAAATTAGAAATAAGTATGCACAATCAATATGATAAAACTCAAAATCATGTGGTCATTTAAAATTGGAGTCAGTATTGTTGGGACATGTGCAGTCCTAATACCACTTTATTGGAGGATTTTAGCTGGATTTATTGCTCTGACTCAAAGTATACATTTGCAAGAGGTAAAGTAAGCAAAAAGGAGAGTAAAACACACAAGATATAACGTTAATAAAATAAATAAATAAATTGGTAAAATAAAAAACACACTCATAAGGCTTAAACAATCTACTGATGTAATATTACGATACATAGGTCTCGCAATCTCTCCAAAGCACTGCTCCCACAACTAATCAAGTCCTCGCATCTTTCTAAATCTTAACTCTACCTGAAGTACAGCAGCGCATACAATTGAGGCCCCAAAACTCAGACGGTAAAGGAAATAATTTAAACAAAAAGAAGAAACATATATGAAACTGTCAAAAGAGGCTCATGCTGGCCCTTAATCAACCACGCAAGCCCCTACGTGGATTGACGGTGCTGGCTGTACCGCCCCCTTGTGGGGATTGACTATCCATGTTCGTTTCACGTTTGGTCTTCTTTCTTTAGTCATTTATTCACCTATTCACGCTTCAAAACTTTAACCTCATCTAATTCAAGACATAAATCCAATAAATTGCCATCTTAACTTGAATTTACACAACTCAACACACTCATAATGCAGAATACACCACCAGTTGTACATTCTTTTGATAATATGGGACAAATGTTACCTCGTTTAAGTGTCTTGAAACGCAGTATTCCTATAAATTAAAACAAAGTTAATTGGAAAGAGAGCTTCATTAAGTTAACAAAAAGAATATTCCGTTGCCGGGAATCGAACCCGGGTCTTTCGGGTGAGAGCCGAATATCCTAACCGACTAGACTACAACGGATTAATACTAGCTAAATATAAAGAAAAATTAAATAATATGACCATGGAATTTCCAGACGCCTTTTTATCTTCTAAGGTACTGTACCATTTTAAAAATCCACGAACATAGGATGGATAGAATAGTACTAACTTTAGAATTTGCTTGCATTATACACTTTTTTATGTAATTTCATTTACTTGGCTTTTATGTGCAACTTCAGCAATGTTTAGTTTGCAAAGAATCCCGTTTTCAAAGGAAAGATTGCTTGATAGCCATAATAATAATAATAATAATAACAATAAAACTCTATCCAAAGGAATCTCGTTTTTGGAATTGCAATACCCTTGAAAGCATGTTTTTAGGGTTCAATTTTCTAGAAATACAGCTTAGTTAAAATTTTCTCTCTCCATTAACAACTGCATGTTGTCCACCACCAACTTTCTTTTACCTAAAATGTTAAAATGATAAATATTTGTCTTGTATGATCGTCTGCGTCGCAATCAAATATAAAAAACCACAATGACGTTGAAGCAAAGGTTTGCATACTTGGTTACTACTAATGTTGACTTGTTATTGAGTGAGCTAATTGTTCAGTTTTTCTGTGTATCTCATTTATGATGAATTAACATAATTAATAATTGCTTTATAAATAATTTTAGTTTTTATTGTTGGTCAAACCTGCCTCAACAGTTGACATAACCCTTAACACACACAGCGTAGGCATGGATCATTATCTTTCAACATTTGTGATAGCTTCTCAAGGACTTTTAAAATGAGGAATAATAGAATACCTGCCTTGGTGACCAAAAGAAACAAGATTCAGGTCGAATCTTCCTTAAGAAATGAGGAATAAAATAAATCCTATAATATGTCAGAAGATGAAAAGTAAACGAGACAATCCAAAACGAGCTTAAAGGCAAAAAAGCTCGATAAGTCAAACCTCAGCCATATCAACAAAGGAAAGGCCGATCAGGAAGCTAACCTGATAGAATAGAACAAATTAGGTCGACCAGGGTGCCGTCGACTGCAGTGACATGAGACCAGCCCCTAAATTGTTCAATGGAGGACGTTGTGGAGTTGTTTCCTTTGTTTAGTTTTCTAGGATATTTCCCAGTATTTTCACATCATTGTCCTTATTATGTCATTTAGTCTAAACCTTATTCTATATTATTTTCTTTTTTCAATAGTCTCCTATTATGCTAAGGTTTCTAGGTTTAATAGTAAGCCTATAAATAGGCAACTATCGATCATTATTCAAGGAGTCCTTATTCTTTATCGAATCTCGATTATTGACAAACCTCGTCTTTTGAGGCTATTGTCATCCATTTTCAATATTGAGAATTCTTCTTACTTGTATTCTCATTAGTTGTGGCTAATATAGTTAATTAAAGCTAATTATATATAGTTCTTTTAATATCTGTGAAAGTTTCTCAAATTGTGTATCATATTGATTTGTGATTCAATGGCAAAAACAACTCAGTTTCGATATTCATGAGTTATATTAAATACTAATATCATTCGTATCATTTTATCTCTTTTCATCCCTAAAACACAAAAATCCTAAAATATACAAAAGACCTCTTTTACTCCTAAAATCTAATGACCAAAATATAGTCATCCGAGCATCTTGGAGTGCGCCCCACAACCCCCACAAACCCCCCCCAAACCCCACGACACTGAGTTGTTTCTGCCATTTTTTTTTTTTTCAATATGATACACAATTTGAGAAACTTTCACAGATATTAAAAGAACTATATATAATTAGCTTTAATTAACTATATTAGCCACAACTAATGAGAATACAAGTAAGAAGAATTCTCAATATTGAAAATGGATGACAATAGCCTCNACCCCCCACCCCGGCGGGCGATCTGCCTCAAGTGGACCAAACGGGTTTATGGATGGTTTGAGACCCCCACGTCTGGGTCCGGGTCTTGGTTGGGGTCAAGATGGGTCTAGACCATCATGCCAATTCACTCGTCAGACCCGTCCCTATTCCTATTTCTAGCTGAATATAGCAGCAATGCCTACATCCAAATAGCGCCTTTGGATTTCATGAGCAATTTTATGTGGTCAGAGTCAGCCTTCATCAAAAAGGAAATGTATCTAGGGATCGCAAGGGCAAAGTAATGCACGCCATTACCAGAAATTGCTCTCCCATCTCTGCTGTCGAATCTCCAGAAGCATATAGGATCTATGAGGGTTTACACGGAGATTTGGAGTTAAATTCTAAAGAAAATGGAACTCGGTGAGACTCCTTAAGGGTGGTACAAGAACAAGCGTTATGCCATAATGTGGGTACAACTTTCTCATCTCATGCATGCTCAATTACAGTCGACAGAAACAAGATCTTTGTCTAAACCATTCAAGTTCTATTCATAGGGAAGCCGATTCTTCTGCCAATGTGCTCTTGGACAACACAGGCTTTGCTAGTTTTAAATGTGAAGCTTAAAAGCAGACCTTCATGTACTCTCTGATTCATATGATTAATGAATAAGATTCCACGTCTTTTAACAACCAAAAGATAATAGGAATGATGATTCAGGAGCACTACATTGCACTTCTATCTGTCGGAGCAACCACCATATAAACACAGACGTACAGAGAAATCTGTGTAGAATTTACGCCCATGAGCTTCACCATGTAAGCTCTTCAGAAACCGAGGTATAAAAGGTTTCACTCCTCAAAACAAGTTCTATTTTATCAAAAGAGATCGGTGTAAATTCAATTTCATTTCTGCATTAAGAGTAGAGATTCCGTAGAGGAAGGGAATAAATAACTGCCATGGTGAAGCGAGGACAGCATATCGGTACTCACCTGAGAAATTCATAGTGGGAACAATCTACTTTTATCCCGCTTCTCATGAGGTATTAAATATCCTAACCAATAGAGCACCCCTCATGGGTTAAGCTTTAATAATATGTATCCTAAATGGAGCTCTATGGATGTTACATTACAACAATAACAGCCGGCATTACACAGGACCATCTTTAGTTACATTATCTTCAACATAAACCATAATATGGCCTACGATAATTAAGTAAAAGAATTAGGGCTATCATCCATGCTCCTCACTTTGTAATTGGCAAGGCCTGAATCAGAAGAAACCCATCATCATCTCTAAGAGTTCACAGGTTTACCATTTAGTTTAGGAAAAGGATCTTGCTTGCTTAAAACCACTACTTTGCTCTTGTGGGCAAAATAACCTTTTACAAGGTTTTTGTATATCAATATTGCCACAATGCATTCAACCTACATATGAAAAGGCAATTTGATCAAACAATGCAAGTGCAAGTCAAAAACTGTTTCATGCATGAGTACATCTAATAGAAGGAATGGGAGAGAAAAAGTACCTCATCAATATCCATGTCAATCTCCAACCACCTCAATGCTCTTATAATTACTTCTAACTTCATCTGGTGAGCTTTGCTCGGGTCTTTCTGTTTTTGGATGATGTAACTGTTCCAGAAGGCAAGATGCACCATAAATATGCTTCATATCAGCCCTCACTACTATACTACAAAATCATGAAGAAGAGGAAGTTACATTTTCTTCAGCAATCTCTGATAAACTTGCAGCTCCAGCTTCTCTAGAACCAGGTATACACCAGATCGTAGGAACCTGAGAACAGGAAAGATAAAAATATTAAGAGCACAAAGACCTTTGTCAAAGTAAATAGTGAACACTTGAATTCTTGTCAAGTTGCATAGCCTCCCACCCCCTCTCCCTGCTTGAAAGAATTGAAAAATATATAAAAGGCCCAAATACCTGTCTTCATGCTCTTGCAAAGCATTTCGAAGAAGTCGAAGATCACCCCTTCTTAGTGCTAGCACAATATTCCTGTACTGAGAAAGCAAGACAACTCGCTAGTCATTACCAAAACAGCTTGGAATTACCAAAGCATTGCATGGAAAAGAATATATGCTGTGCACAGGAAGTCAGTACTAAAAGATTTTCAATGAAAATTAAGAGGAGCAAGAAGCATCACAATTCAGAAATATTTTAAAAACACAAAGCAAAAATTTGCAAACCTCTAGTAAGTTATAGTTCTCCAGGAGCCAATCTTTAGGTAAAATGCCTATTGAAAGCTTGACAGGTATCAAATACTTCAATATCATTCTGAAGGAACAAAAATAAAATCAAATCAGTAACTACAATTGGAATGCAAAAACCTTCAGAGAGGAATTCTTTCTTTGAAGTCTGCGATAAGCATGATGATTATGCAATCACAAAACCCTTTCAAATGGGCCGAGCACTCACAGCGCTTAAGAACATTAATAAACAAAAGCAGATAAGTGCAGAATCACTGTGAAAAACCAAAAAGAATGTTCTTCACAACTGAAAATTCCCATAGAATAGGATTCTATAATAACCAATTTGATAGTGCTTTTACTTTCAGCAGGAGTTTGGTCATACTATAAATGCTGTGATCAAAAGGAATCCTATCAACAAGTGACTCTACAGCACTTGACTTAAAAATAAAAAACTAAAAAAATAAAAAACTTTTCTAAGCTTTTCAATATTTATTACACCTTTTATGGGAAAATAGGTGCTATTTACTTAACCGAAAAAAAGGGTGCATAAAAGGTAAAAATTTTCTTTACTTGGTTTTTTAACAAATGCTGATTGGGCACCCATTACATTTTTCATACTAAATTGGGCATATGGCCTAATTCCTCGGAATCCTAAAAGCAAGAGAGAGAAAAATCAAATTGCAAGGAGAAAAACCATGAGCTCTTTTTTTCTTTTTACCCCCTTTTATTCTCTCATCCCTACAACATGTTCATGCTCTCACACTTTGGATTCCATGGAAAAAAGAGCAAATAAAGACTCACAATTTTCCTTAACATAGTTTCTCACAGATGATATGTAGTAGTGTAATAGCTACAATCTTGCCAATTTTTTCCAACACTATTGTACAACAGTGATGCTTCATGTTGCTTCCACGATAACTTCTTAATTCAATTAAATTGGCCAAGAACAATTTCATTTATGTTACCCCAAAAGAACAATTTTTATTTCCCCATTGATAAGCGAGAAAATTTAATCAAGCCTTCTTGATAAAGTAGCAGGGAGAAAGCAAAGGATGAAAAAAAAAAAATTTCAATTCCCCCACCGTGCAAATGAAAAAATAAATGCAGAGGCGACAGATGAGAAAAACCTCATATTAGCTTCAGATCGCATGTTGCAATGCCTTAAGGCATAGGATAATTTACTGTCCGCCTGTACCATGATAAAAAGTGCTAAAAAGAGTTGGAATCATTACTATATGACAGGAAAAGGAGCAAAGATGCATATTATGGATCTTTCATCCTGAACATCAACAAGAAAAATTCAGGTGAAGTCAGAAATGAGGAAGATCCTGTGATTAAAACATAACAAAAATCATGCAAGATCTTCCTTTTGGTTAATCATGCGTGCAAGATTTTGGAAAACTAGATTCTATCAAATCTCACCCCTATAAGACTAAGCAGTTACTACCAATATATCTAACATGAACCATAATTGCTCACCGCGAGAAAATTTTCATTGAAGACCTCCAAGCGTCCTGTATAGTACATATATGTAACCTGGTGTTGCATATCATGGCGGTCAGCACTTTAGAAAAGCACAACATAGCCATCAAAAATCTGCAGTGCAGAATGATGACAGTTCAAACCTTATCTCTTTTAGGAAATTCCTCAAAATCAAATATACGGGCAGTTTCAATGCTTCTGATGACACTTCGGCAAAGGTGAACTGTACCAAGCTGCAAACAAGAAACCCAATCTGGGGGTGAACCTCACAAGAAAAATCTAAGTTCCATCACAATCATCATAGGAAATAAAAAAACAACCATAAGATGTAGAATTGCATCCTAGCAAGATTTTCAGAAATTGTCACCTTGAAGTAAATTTTGAAGAGCTGACATGTCACATATAATGCTCCAACACGTTTCGGGCCCTTCCCCTACACATAAACGCACATACATATTGAGGACAACAAATCCACTAAAACTAGCAACACAATTAAATAACCATTTCCAAAACTTAAAGTTCCAATTCATACAGCATGATACAAAAATGGAAAAAGACAGAAACATACAGCAAGAACACCAAAAACTTTCATAAGGAAAGAACCAGCAGCCTTCAATTTCTCCGGAGATTTACCATGCGATGCTAATTCTCTGTCAGCCTAAACCAATAAATCAACCAATTAGCACACACTCAAGTATTACCAATAAATCAATAGAATTTGATTTGAATTAACAAAATTACCCTCTCCGCAAGGACCCTAATTTCATAAACAATGACATACAAAGCTTCTAGAGCCCAAGCCGAATCCCAATTACGAAATTCCTGAATAAATGCACTGCAATTTAACCCCATCATATAGAGTCAAATACCCATGAATGAAACAAAAGAAAAATACAAAAAGTGAACCAATTTATTCCAATTTCTAGATTTGGGTATTTTAAAGATTTCATGTCCCAATCACAAAAACCTAAAACGTGATTGATTTCCCAAAAGTTTCAATTGTTTGGAGTTGGTATGTTTTGTTTTATCATGCAATCTAAATCGTACTAATTGCATTTCAATTAATTCATTCGGTCAACTGAATTACGATAAATAAGACCCAAACTACATAATTAAACAAAACAAAATAACTTCACACACCGGAAACATAATAGAAAATCAACCGAGCTTAAATTTTTGCCACTCGGTCTTTCAAGACCTGATAGATCATTGAAATTGTAAATCAAGTCGTCCACCTTTGCCATTTTGGAGGGTACTTACAACCTACTAGGCCGGATTACAACATAAGGAAACCAAACTACGATTTCAGTTAGGAATTAACAGAAAGTTTCCGTCCTTAAAACAATGGAATATAGACTTCCCCCTTACTTTGAAGCTTTTTCATAAGCTTGATACGAATCGGCCAAATTGTGAACTTTATAATTCTGAAACGAACGAAACAGAGGCGAAACAATCTCCGCGTATTGCATGTGCTTCTCCGATTGCTTTATCAACCTATTCACGTCCTGTTACAATCAATTCAACAAACCCTAATTATTAAAAATTAAAAAAAAAAAAAAAAAAAAGAGAGAGGAGGAAAGAAAAAGAAGTTAACTTTGAGCATTATAAGTTCATGATTAGGGTTTTAAGTGAGACCTGGAAAAGGTTGAGAGCGTCGGCAAGAGAGAGAATGTAAGGAGAGTTGGAGGAGAGAGAGAGAAGGTTTTTGAAATAAGTAACGTCTTGCGATGTAACGACGTCGGAGAAGCGATTTAGGTATTCGGTGATTCGTCTATGTGCTTCACCCATGCTCATATATGCCGCCATTGGTGTTGGTATTGGTATTGGGATTGGGGTTTGTCAATTAGGGTTTGAGTTGGACAGTGGAGTTTCCGGTTATTGGGTTACTGAGTTCGACGGCAGGAAGGAGGAGAAGGGAAACGCCGGCCGGCTATGCGGGCCAGCGAGTGTGACCAGTGGAGGTCCTTTTGGCCCAAGAGTAAGTCAACGCCACTTGGCTGTTGTGTCGACGCCCGATGCATATCACCATAGCACAGGCATAGCCGTAATTAATACATAAGAAGGAATCTACTGAAAATCGTGTTTAAGTAGAGGTCTGGTCCTCAACCCATTTATAAAATTTAAGACAATGGTAAATTTATTATCTGAAGTTTTAAAAAATTTATTTACTATTTAAATAAAGTTTTTATTGATATTTATAGTATTTACTGTAACTCTGTTAAGCTGCCATTTGCTGATGTGGTTATTGGACAAATGATAGCTCCACAAATGGCAACTAATTTATTTGAAAATAGATATAGGAGTTTATGTGGACTGAAAAAAAAAAAAGAAAATGACACACCAGAAAATTAAGAAAGCAAACCGGTTTAACCATTTGTAAATGAAACAACCAACATTCTTTAGGTGAGCATAGAGTAAAAGTGGAAACCCTAACTTAAGAGAAACTACAAGAGAGAAAACAATGAGAGAGAGAGAGGGATGAAGAGAAGGGGAGCAATTCATTATGCAAGGCTTCACTACCCATCTCTTTATCACTACTCTAATTAAAAAGACCCACAGTGGAAAACTCCAAATTTTGCTTCAAGAAATTTGAAGAAAGAAAACACACAAACACCTCGTATCCAAGCAATAGTGTCTCCTACAAAAGGTTAATGTACCATTCCCTATTAATGCACAAAGGTTAGGCAACATTACGGTTTTGACACACAACACATGCATCACCTCGTCAAAAACATTAGGAGAAGTTAGAGTTTTGATGCCGTTAGGTCAGGACTGTGATTTTGATTTAAGAAAGTGGCTTAATTTTGGATAAGGGTTAAGTTATTTTGATCGATATGGAAAATTTAGGATATAAAATTCACGTTTTTTCTTTCTCTTCTCCCATTGTTTCTTTATTTTTATTTTTTCCCATTTGACATCTATGTGGCTCTTTTATTGTTAAAATAATATCAAGTGATATGTGTCAACTTATCATAGGTTCATTTATCTATATTAGCAAGTGGTAAGTAATGATGTTTAAACAAGTAGTATAAATGTCAATGAAAACTTTAATTGGGTATAAAATTAGTGTTTTGAAAATTCAAGTAGTAAATTTGCTATTTACTATAAATTTAGTAACAAGCATGCAACCATGTAGGTTTGTAAAATTTAAATACGATACTATGATAAAATTTAAAGTATAAAGTAACTATTCAATCAAATATTACATATAATCAATAAAAATATATGTATAAGTAGTATTAATAATGCATAAAAAAGAAGAGAAATGTACAATTATGATAATATATTATATGTGTTTGTTAAAATATGAATATGTGCTAATCATATTAAATTTGCTCCATTGAAATTATTTCCATGCACCTACAAGTAGAACGAAGGTGATATTAATTGAAGAATAATGAAATAGAAATATAAAATTTTTTAATAAAAATTGACAGTACCTACTAGTTAAATTATTGAACTTGTGCAATAATGTAATCAAAGATATGAAATGTGAAAAACCAAAACAAAAAGTCGATAATAATGTGAAATATGAAAAAAAATAGCAAAGGGCGAGCAATATGGGTCAATATTGTAACTATTTATTATCTAGTGGCATATCACATCTTGCAATTAAATGCTGCAACTTGACAATATATTAGCACAAGTGGGATTAATATGACAAATAATCCACAAGAAATAATTAGGAAAGATTGACATTATAGAAAATTTCAATAATTGATATAATTATTGTCACCACAATTTATTACCAACACATAAGTTGATAAGACAAAATATTTCAAGTGAACTTCTTTATTGATATAAAACTCACAATAAGTCTCTCAAATAAAGGATACGATAATTATGAATATAGATAATGGAAAATAACTAACATTTTTTATGAGATACCCTAAAATCCTAGCCATAAATCATTAAAGGAAAATAAACAACTAAAATTAAAACAAACCATCAATGCAGCATAACTTGGTGGCCTAACTAAGAGATATAGGACATGTAAAAATAATTGAGTAAAACGTATATGATGATACTAAATACACAATCAATACTTCATTGTGGATGGACATGTGTTGGTTATTGGCTTGCTATATGGTGTGTAGTCCAATAGTAGAGGCCATGTGCTTTGTTATTGTCTTTGAACTCAAGTTTTTTGGCCTTTATTTTGCACCATTTCTTTATTCTTTGTCTTCCCATCCTAATTCTTTTGTTGCTAGTATTTCCACTCATAATTTCTTAACATTTAAAATCTTGATGGCATCAAGTTTGACCCCAAATCACATAATCACTATGGGGTGACGAAGATTCACCCTCAAATCTTACTTAAGCTTATTCTTTACACTTGCATTAGACTTCTTCACCCTTTGTATTTGCACAAAAACTAGAAATTAGGTTAATTACTCATTAAATAAACAAACTTTACTTCATTCTCCTAGACTTCGTAAGATCTTGTTGGTCCTTCTTAATATGCTTGTGTGTCATGGGCAATAATATAATTTATTAGCTATCTTTAATGAAAGAATATGTATTGGTTCTTCCATTGTAGAGAGTGCCCTTATCATATCGCCAAGTATAACCTAACAATATATGTACAACTTCTATAGGCATTACATTACAAACAAACTCATCAAAATACTTTTCGATGGTAAAAGGAACGAGTACCTATTTATCAGCTAGACTTAAGCCTTTAAGTTTAGTCATTCCAAATCGTATGGTAATGCATGTAGAGTAGTAGCCAACCCCACCTTCCGAACTTATGCATTGGATGCAATATGGGCACAACTTCCACCATCACTTACTAGAGAACAAATCTTCCCTTTCACCAAATATCGTATGTAGAATAGATTCTCACGTTGATCATTATTAGATATAAGTTCAACATACAACATCTTCCTCAACAACAAATTCAACATTATGCCATCAACTACTTTTTCCCTACTCAACTCAATTTTAACTCCCTTACTCTCAAGCTCTACCAATCTCACTATAGTATCTACTACAAATTTAAGGACTCCTTCTTTAGCCACCAAAATACCCTTGCTGGGACATCCAGAGGCTATGTGCCCAAACACTAAATACTTAAAACATTTTATTTCACTAGCTTGGTGCCTTGACAACTTAAGCTCTATTTTTAGCTTCTTCTATACAACCCGACTCTTTAATCCACTACTTCCCTCACCCCTCTCTACTTTCTGCACATGATGTAGCTTATCAATAGCCTTTGTCTGATGAATAAGAACCTTCGACTTATTTCTCCTTGATTGCCTTTCAATTTTTCTAATCAATTTGATGAGATCCTCTAAAATATTATAACTCTGCAAAACTAGAATGTTAGAAATTGCATGCCTCAATCCATCGCTTCACATCTAATTGTCAACATATCAAATTCCTTCATGTACTCATCGACACCTGTGTTGCCTTACTTCAAGGACTATAGTTGAAGATACATCTCGTCCTAATAGTAGTGAGGAATAAAATTTTTCTGTATCAATCGCTTCATGAGTAGCCAAGCTCTCACCTCTTCTTCACCTTTCCTTCATCTCTAATCCCTTATGTTCTCCTACCAAATACTTGCATATTTGGAAAACTCTAGTGAAGCCAACTTTACCTTCATATAGACTTAGGGAAGGGTTGAGTTCAGCTCGAAAGCCAAACTAGAGCCAACCCACCGATCTTAGCAGGTGGCTATAGGCCAAAGGCTCTAATTCACTGACCGTATAGGTTAGGTAACTAAGTCATTGAACTGGTAAGTTGACTCGTCGGTCCAAGTCGAGAATTAATTAAAAAAAAATGGAATGTGGCCCATGTTGTTGCTATTTGAAGGTAGAAAAAAAAAAAGGACAAGGCCTAACTGTTGTGGTTTACAGTAGCAAATGCAACCAAGGAACATGGAAAATGGCAAATTGGAAATGTTGGATTGGTTGGCTTCCATAAGTAGCAACATGCAGCAATTAAAAAAAAAAGAATCCTTTATTAGTTTAGCATGTAATGTGTGTATTATTTTAAGAAGTTAATTTGTAAAAAGGGACTGATTGGGAAATTGATTTTTTAATAAAAAGCATGTATACAATATGGGTCTACGAAATTTATGAGGAGGAAAAAAAATTTGAAATAGAAATCTTCATTTGAAGGCATGTCATATAAATGTTTGATGACAAATTCAATTTTTTCAAATTTTTAATGCAAATGTTTTAGTAAATAAAGTTCTTTTAAAAAAAAAAATACATATCAAGTCTTTAGTAAAAAAAAAAGAGGTAGGGTCATCAGTCCCTAAACCAGTAGGTAACCCAGCAAACCTAACAACTCGACTTGGAACTAACCTTAGCTAAGCCGGTCCCAGTTCAAGGCTAACCAGCTTGTGACCTAGTGGGTCTAAGCCGGGTTTGACCTAGCCCTAAGTCTATCTTCATGCACTCATTAAGCTCATAGCATGAGAAGATCTTCTCTACTTTATATTCCCACTCTAGATAATCTTTAAGCGTTCTACTTCCTATAAACGTAAGAACTTTTACCTTAATCATATCTAGACCTAGATTCAAATTGTTATGGTCTCTTCACCTATCTCGAGCATACTCCTTATCATCTTGGTAATTTCTCCTCCTAAATTCATAATCATCATTCCTCCAAATTATAACATTATAATCAATGTTATCCTTAACATCTATCAGCAATCGGTGATTCTCCTAATGACCTTCTATTATAGGAATGTTCAGCCCCCTTGCACGTTCCTGTTCCTATTCCTGAGTCATCAAATATTACATTGAGTCATTTGGTCGTCTCATCTACTTCTCTAACACATTCTACCTCCTAGCATTAACACTCGTCCTCTCTAATCAACTACTATGATTTTCAAATTGGTGATTGTCGAGTCTGATTTTTCGATTTCTTTTATCTAAAATTAATTTCTCATTTTCCGATTAATACTAAACCCTAACCCGTTTAATATTAATCTTTGACTAAAGAAATTGAGAAATTCCGGTTTTTTATTGAAAATAATTTTTGGAGTTGCCACCCGACTGAAATCGGGAAAAGAAAAGGAAACCGCAATCAATTGGGTGGATTG
Organism: Lumnitzera littorea; assembly: GCA_024138015.1. Classification (NCBI taxonomy): domain Eukaryota; kingdom Viridiplantae; phylum Streptophyta; class Magnoliopsida; order Myrtales; family Combretaceae; genus Lumnitzera; species Lumnitzera littorea. The sequence continues at coordinate 70,892,743 of JAMXBB010000007.1, forward strand.
ATCACGATTGGGCTATCAATCTTTAATTTCAATTTTAAATGAAGAACTAGAGGGTTCCGAGTTCGGAGGCTAACCTATTAAACCCTTAATGAGTACCACTATCTATTTACCGAAATTATGATTATTTTTCTAATTATAATATTTAAAAAATAAATAAATAAAAATCAAAAGAGAGAAAAAAAAAAGACCTAAGTTTCTACATATTTTATCGTCACCTCGAAAGTGCCTACGTATCCACTAGCCGGGATCAGACGATCATAGTTCTTTCATAAAATCTTTAGTGTGTTAATTGATTTTAATTTTGAAAATCGACCGAGTTTACATTATTATCAATTCAGTTTTTCAAAACTCTAAAAGGGTTCTAATTTGCTAAGTCCTTTTATTCTATTTTATAAAAATTCTCTAAAAGCCCTAAAATTAAAAGAAAAAGGATTTTTTTCACTATTAATTTTCATTAAAAAGAAAGTTTTCCTATGTAAAGAATTCTAAAACAATATTTAAAAAAAAAACTCTCTTAAGCTAATATATATATATATTTTTACAATTATATTTTATTGTCAACAGCTACTTATTTAAATAAACTATGTAACATACTCAATTATATATAAACTAGTATTAAAAGTTTCCTAACTATATATATATACATATATAATATTAAATAACTAAGTAACTAAAACATAATAATAACTAATCAATAACAATAATAATAATAAAAACTAGTATTCAAACCTGATTTGGACGGTTCAGTAAATCAGGCGAGTGACAGGGAGTTGCGAATCGTTGGTGTTAGTGAATTCGTCTGAACTTCAGATTGGTGGAGCAATCAGTAAGGCGAGGATTCGGATTTTGTCAAGATGCACGTTGGAATTTGGATTGGCTTTCGATTTGGATTTCGAAATTGCCATCACGATTTGTCTGGACTTCGTTGGATTGCGGATGGACTCTGGATAGATTTCGGATGGACTTCGGATGGCACTCGTCAGATTTCAGAATTGGACCGGCAAACTGCAGCTTTATATTGAATGGACAGATTTCAAAATTGTCAATTTCGATCGTCAGATTTCGGAATTGTGATTTCGGAATTGTCAACTTTCAGAATTGTTGATTTGGAAATTAGAGTTTGATTTCATCTGCTTCACATTGGATTTGGACTTTCAGAATTTGACGTTGGATTTTGGATTTATGGCGTTAGGTTACTAGACGGTGGAAATTTGCATAGGGACTTTGGCTTGCATTAGGGACTTAGGATTGAATTACGTCAGGAATTTGTGAACTTCGGAATCGCAATGAGTCGCTGTTAGCTTCTATTTTTTTTTTTTCTTTCTTTTTCTCTTCTGTTCTCTCCTTCTTGACTTCGTGAAATGTTTATATATTCTAACCAAATCATATATATTCTAGCCAAATCATATAAAAAAATAAAAAAATAAAGACATAAGTACCTGTTGAGACTCGAACCCGTAACCTTCAACTAAATTCACCCAATTACTCCATTACTTATCTGTTAGGCCATTAGTCTGTATCTTAACATTCATTACCATTAAATTATATTTAAACTATTTGATTTTCTAAACTAAAATTTTTAACTAAACTAAAACTAAAACTAACACTAATACTAAAACTAATTATTCTTGATATAAATTACTTCCTAAAAATCTACGAAATTTTTATGATTTTTCCTTTTCTTATTTTTTTTTGTATTTTCATTATTTGTTAATTTTTATTATATATATATTTTTTATCTTTTTGAATTAAGACCCTTTTTTTTTGTAAAAAATAAAATTAAAAAAATTAAGACTATGGAGAGACAAAAATTAGGTGTCTACAGTGATTACCATTACTACTGCTAGCAATCGACATGATGTCTCACAAAATCCACAAACAAGATTTCAAACTTTCTCAAAGGACGAAGCACACGAACCATGAGCTTTGATACCAAATATGATACAACCACAGCTCATACGATAATTGTGTAGCTATTTCTTATCTAGTTGTTTATCAAGTCTTGAAATTAAACATTGCAACTCAACAAAATATTGGCATAAGTAGGATTGATATGACATACAATTCACCATAAATGATTATGAAAGATTGATATTATACATTGAATTTCAATAATTGATATAATTATTGTTGCTGCAATTTACTACCAATACATAAATTGATAAGACAAAATATTTCAAGAGAACTTCATTCTTATATAAAACTTACAATGAGTCTCTCAAATAAAGGATATGACAACTTTGAATACAGACAATGGAAGATAACAAGCATTTATATGAGATGCCCTAAAACCCTAGCCTTAAATCATTAAAGGAAAATAAACAACTGAAAATAAAACAAACCGACAATGTGACATAACTTAGTGGCCTAAATAAGAGATACACGGCGTAGAGGAATAATTGGGTGGCCGTATGTGATGCTACTACAAATACATGGTATACAGCATGTACTTTATTGTGGATGGCCATGTATTGGTTGTTGGCTTGCTACATGGCATGTAGTCCAATAGTTGAGGCCATATGTTCTGTTGTTGTCTCTGAAGTCAAGTTTTTTTCCCCTTATTTTACACCATTTCTCCATTCTTTGTCTTTCAATCCTTGTTCCTTTGTTGCTAATATTTCCACTTGTAATTTCTTAGCATTTTAGAACCCCAATGGCATCGAGTAAAACGTTAGGTCACATCAGCAAGAGTGAATGCAAGTGTAATCTATGTCTCTACAAGAAAAAAATAAAGCCTTAATAGTATGAAAGTTCAACAAAATATAGAAAAGTAAATCAATCCAAAACCCCAACAAACATATTGATTAGGTATGATATTTATAAAAAGAAAGAAAAATAAAGAAAAGCACAAATCTCAAAGCAACTAGTCATATTTTAATATTGCAGATGTCATATGAAATTATACAATTAGAAATGGATGATTAGATAGGAGAAATATATTTGAATATGGATCGCAAGTTGCATTATGCATCATCATTACGTTATAAATCCTTTAAAGTTTTTTTCAAAGAGATGGCTATAAAGAAATCTTTTTTAAATAAATTTAGAGATCTTCTTTCAAATTCTAAATTTAAAGGTATTAGTGATCCCATTAACTAAAAAGTAATGTAAAAGAGAAAGAAATGACTTAAAATAGTTAATTAAGTGATAACCAAATATCTTTTGCATATTCTTATTATATATACCTCATTTTTTCCCTCTTGTATTTTGGATATTTTTTTTTTCATAAAGAAAAGAGGCTTAATTCAAAATATACAAAAAAAAAAAATGAAAATTTTAGAAAAATGCAAAAAAAAAAAAAACAAAAAAAAAATAGGCACATAGAATTTTCAAGAAAATAAGATCTTGAGTTGTTTTTGGGTTATTTAGGTAGTTTTTATTTGAAACATATTCAAGTGGCTTTAAAGATTAAATGTAATTTATTTGCAATATAAATTAGGGTACAGGCCAAATGGCCCAATGGATAAGATCTTAGATTGAGAGTCACAGATGAGAGAGGTCACGGGTTTGATGCTTGGCAAATGCGGGTTGCGTAATTTTTTTTTTCTCCATTCTCTCTTGCCACGTTTTGTTAATTAGTTCATCTACATGTTAAGTGGTGATGTGTATACACAACAATAATCTACGTTGTAGCGCTATGTTAGCCATGTTTTTCTTTCCTTTTCTTTCACTTTCCTTTCCTTTCTCCTTCTTTCTTGCATAAAATCAGCTTGAGATGATCACTTCATGGCCATTTTTTACGGTGTTTTCTTTAGGATTTTACCAAATTAATGGTATAATCATGAAGATTACATGTCCCTCTTTCAATCTATACTAATAACGTGTCCAAATTCACCTTCCAAAAGGTTAAATGAAGCTTTGAAAATAAAAAAAAAAGTTTAATACTCGAATCTTGCCCTAACTTGCAATCTCATGATTTAAGCTTCTAAATTGAATTTCAAAGCTTTTGTGAGCTATTTGGAGTAAGAACTAGCATTCATAGATCATTACTTGCAATCAAATTAGAGCTTTCTATTAAATTCAAAGAATCAAATGGATCAAAACCCATTTTTTGCAATTTTTAAGCTAATGCGATTTGAGGAGTTTTAGAGTTTGATGGAGCATCAACAAGTATAAATAGAACCTCAAGGAATACTTTTGCATCATCAATCTTTACTCCAACACACTAAATACATAATAGAATTTATCTTTCTCACTATATTCGTACTCCTTCTCTCTCTCTAGAATTAGTACAAGCTTAAAGCTTTTTGAGTAGAACTAGCACCACCAATAAGATCCCCACATTCCAAGCTCTCAATCTAAGACCAGTTTGTCCACCATTATGACCATAAACATGCCACCCACCACCTCCAACTCATTACCTACCGCTTACCTCCATAAAACACCACCCAAACCACTTCTTTTTGCAAAAATAACTTCACTAACGAGTTCCTTGTCTCAAAAAAATTAGGAAAGCACTCCTAACTCACTTCAACCATCATCATTTGAGCTCCATATCAACTTTCTCTCTCTATCTCACTCCTACCACAACACACCATTTTTAAAACCACTATCATAAGTTGAGGCACCACCACTAATCTAATTTTCATCAATAAAAACCTCATAAGTGTCTTCACCCGATTAAAATGGTGGCCAAAGCATTTCGAGGCAACCCATCATAGCTACCTCCTTCCTCTCTCTCCATGCAAATGTATAGGACACGTGACTAAGTTAGATGATCCAAAATCTAATCCAACCTCAAATCTACCTACATCTAACCTGCATTCATTAGTCCCTAAACCAGTTTGATTCCTTCTCTCTTTTCTTTATTCATTTTATTTTCATTCTTTCTTTTTGTCTTTTCTTTTTCTTTTCCTTTTCCTTTTCTTTTTAGCTAATATAATATAGACTAAAGAAAAAACAAAACAAAGAGAGAGAAAACAAAAAAAAAAAAGAAGAAGAAGAGATTTTCTTCCTTATTTATTCTTACAATTTTTTTTTCTTTTCCAAAAACAAAAGTTTTGACCACTTTAAAAACAAATGCTTTCAAAGATAAGAAAAAAAATATTAATAAACCCCTTTTCAAATTTAGGATTTTTGGTAGAATTTTCAAAAAATAAAATAAAAAATTAGGACCTCCTTCATTTTAGAATTTTTCACAATAAAACCAAAATGGCTAAGAAACATAAACATAACCAAATTTTTAAATTAAAATAAATTAACATATTAAAGTCTTATAAAAAATCGAACTAGGGAAGTCTAATCTTTATTAGAGGGTACATAAGCAACTAGAATTTTGTATTTTCCCTTTTGTAAGTAAATTTATTTTCTTATTCACTTCTTATTTTTGTAAATAAAATTAATTGTCTTTAATTGTAAATTGGAATTCATCTTTAATATTAAAAAAATGTATTTTTGAAATATAATTTTAAATTTGAAAGGTTAAAATGATACTCGTTTAGGGTTGAACAGGTTAGTCCCTAAACTCAAGATCTTGAGTTTCCAAAAATTGTTCTTAAAATTGGTTTTTCTCATTGTCTAATAACTAAGTTAACATAAATCTACCTAATTGATTTTAACCTAACTTTTTTTTAGGACCTTAGTTAACTAGGAACTCCAAACCTTTTTCCAAAATTTATATATAAAAAAAAATCAAAATTTTCTTAATTCTTAATCAAGGGTTAATATTAAACAAGTAAGGTTTAATATTGATTAGTCTAAACTTAAGAAAGGATGGGGTCTAACCTGTGAACCAGACTAAACCTAGCCCGCTAGTTTAAAGAATCAAGTTGGAACCATGGGACAACCCATTGTTCTAATGGGTCCTTATGGTTCATTGGAGTAGACCTGCTAAACCAGTAGGTTAATGACACAAAGGTTTGGACCGGTAGGTTGAATTGCTGGCCCTACTTGGGTTCAATGCTATTTTTTTTTTTTAAATGTTGGGGTCCATTGTTACAACTACAACAACTTATTAATGAGCCGGGGTAAGGGTGTTAACGGTTTATGTTAGGGTTGTTCAAAGCGTGGGGTCCTGTATTACTACAAGCCAAGGGGTTAGGGAAAAAAATCCCAATATTCAATTCAATTGTTTACATAAAGGCTAGCAGGAGGTGTAATATACAAAATGTCATATTGCTCAGTAGACATTGAATGGCAAAGTTGAACGCATACATGATTTTGATATGGCACCGACACAAGATAGCAATTTTTATGAATGTTTATGTAGCTAAATTCATTGTAGACATTGAATGAATTATCCATTTAGAAATTATAGTTATTCTAAAAATTTTCAAAATGCGCATAGCGTTTCTTTCATTCAAATTTAAACGAAATGAAAAACCTATTATAAATCATTCTCGACTATCTACAATTTTTTTCCATAAGTTCATAATAGCTTCCTCACTAAAAGCTCCTTCACCAAAGGCTTTTTACTCACTTTGTGTATACTTCTAACGCAAAAACATTTCATACTATAATCCACTAAGAAAATTCTTCTGATCAACCACAATCTTTACTCCATACTATATTTACAATTTTCCTATTTACATAGAATAGTTTACACAAATCTTTCCTCTTTTGTTTTCATTTACAAATTACACGCGTAAGTAAAAATATAAATGGATTGCTTTTTTCATGGATCTTCCTTTAACAAGAAGGATTCCAAGAGAAAAGGAAAAAATCCCCAAAATAAGCAACCCCTTGACATTAATGACTATGGTGTCCAACACGACTTCATTAGCGATCAATTTAAAGATTTGTTGGAGTCTCTAACGATTCCTCTTGATTTCAAGTAGTAAACTTTGTACCAATGGGAAGAAGCCACGAAGGGTAAAGAAGTTGCAAACATAGGTAGAGACAACATCAAGGAATTGCCGCACGATGATTTAGGTAAGCCCCTTAGACTTGGGAAATCCAAAATTTTTCTCAAATATTTTAGTAAAATTGTAGATAAAAGTGGAAATTTACACATACAATGCAACTACTACATTGTAAACTATGCGTGGAAAAAAAGGCAATGTGTACAGTATACTGACAAGACATCTACAAAGGAAGCATTCAAGGGAGTATGGTATCAATAAATTGCAACAGCAAAGTGCACGTTGTGGTAGCTCTTAGTCTTTAGCATTATTCCAAAATGATGTGGAGAAGCAGAAACTTAAGTCATATTCATATAATATATATATATATATATATATATATATTGTCTTATGATCCTAAGAGATATTTACACATCATAGTGGTCTATAAGTAAGATATTACATTATTAACTCACATATCTAAGAGTTGTTAACAAAAACTCTCTAAAACTTAGTTGATCGGCCAGTTTAGTCCTCACTCTCTTAAAATTCTTCAAAAGGATACTAACCTTTAGATAGTTATAATGTGGCATATTAATTGTCATCTGTAAGAAAATCTATAAAGGTATAAGCAACCAATAGCTTAATAAGTAGGGATCGAGACAAGAGACTATATAACAAACACAAACAAGGATCTTAAATAATTAATTAAATGTAATGCAATGTGCACATGCCATCACACTACATTGTTCAGTCCATTGTGAAATTAGAGAAATTTCACTTGTTGCAATCCGAGTTTAAAGAGTTTCAATGCTTATGCAATAACATACAATCAAACCCATGTTTATATAATGGAGGCACTAGTCCTCCCATGACTATCTTTTGATTAACTCTCCTCATCTTTACCATGACCTCCTCTCCTATCACTTAGTTTGACTAAGGATGAATAAGGGATCATTATGCTATAGCCTTAATCCTTTCGAGGGTATCAATATTTGGTAGGAGAATCTTAGTCATTCTTTAAAGGGTTACAATGCATGTCTAATTAAAGTGTTTAAATCGAATACAATTAGGTTTAGTTTAAGGTAATCAATCAATTTCACCCTACATAAATTACAACCAATCACTACAATAGAGATCAATAAACAACAAAATAATCAGAGACACATAAGCATGCATACAAACATCTATCTACAAGCATAACCAGTTATAATCATAAGTCTCTAAGTACCATAATCTAATGTCAAAAAATATAGTAACGTATTGATTCTAACTTACCTGAAATCCTCGATTTGCTCACTTAAACTTGTTGTAGGATCAATTCATCACCATTTGCTCTTATAATATAAATACTCTTTTAGTATTCATACCCTTATTACATATAAGCTTTAAATCATAATTTTATCCAATTATCCAAGTTTTATATCACTTATAATCAAATTAATCCTACACTAGTTTTTGATTCAATTTCTAAATTAGTTCTTGAATTAGGTTCTAAGTCAGTTTTTTGGCTATAGGTTTTTTATGTAAACCCTAAGAACTCCTTTCAAACTAATATATGAAATTCATCTAACTATATTTAGGTATCCTAAATCTCCTATTTAGTTCCTATGCAGTATTTTGGTAAGTACTGTAAACCCCACAAATATAGCCTTTTAAGTATAGAATCAAATCCCTAAACTGTATATGATTTCCTAAAGTCAATAGAACTAGTGAGATTTAAAACCAATTAAAAAAAAATCAATTCAAAACCTAAAGCGAATATGAAAAACCTTAATTTATCAATTGAACCTCTAATCGTATACAAAGACCTTAAATCCTTAAGCATATGTAACTGCAAAAGTTGACCTTGAACTTCATCAAAACCCTAAGATAACAATTGAAGACTTAATCACGTATGAATATATTAAACCCTAAATGTGTAAAAACATTAAAGATTGTACCCAGAAGCGATAAACCCTAAAACTATAACTTTAAAGATATGAAAGTACTAATTCACTATAATTTACTCTCAAACCCTAATTGATTATATATCCTTAGTATCTTATCAAATCATTAGTAAAAGATCAAAGATAACTTGCAATCATTCATAAATACATATAATACTAAAGTGATCCATTAGAAACTAGTATATTGCATTATAGATCATATTCATCTCCTAAGTATATAACTAGATTAGTATTAAAAGGAGTGAAGTGTTTAGATGATGCTTTAGTAGGTATTAGTACCCTAAACGACATATTTCATAATAGTTATACTAAGTACCATACTAAATAATGTATAGGATATAAATACCTAAAAGAAGATTTCATTGCCTATTTTTATTAATCATTTCATTGAACTCCTTATTTCCTTTCATTTCCTTAATTTTTCTTCTAATTTTCTTTAATTACCCCATTATGTACACACTAATTTCACTTAATTTCAAAGAGTTGACCAAGTCAAAGGATAATCAAGTCAACATGTTGAAAAGTCAACAAATGTTATTGTCATCTAGAGTTTTCTTCCACTTTCTTGATTTTTCTATTCAATTATCACATGTACTTTTCTTTCTTTTTTTTTATCCTTGCCGTCCACTTCCCCATCCCTTAGACCCACTTGTTTTCATCTTTTTAAACACAAAAACAAAACAAAACAAAACAAAGTTCTTCCTCCCTCTTCATAACCGTGAGCTTCCCCTTTTGTTTTGTCCCTTTTAACTCTTCCAATTTCACTTTCACATATTTACCTGCTAATACAAACTAATAACACATATATATTAGCTTTCCTTTTCATATAACAAGCAAGAGAAAGGTATGTTGTTGTGTAATTTCTTAACTTATGTAGTAGTTAGATGAATAGGCTAAATTAGTGTAGTAAGCTTATGTGATATGTCCATATGTGTTGTTGATAGTAGAAAGTCCCATATTTATGTTTAGAGTGTAGGAATACTTAGTTATACATATAGAAATACCTATGTACATACATCAAGTGAGTATATATGGAGTGTACATATTTGGGTTTTAGTGAAACCCATAGTATAAGTGTATAAATCGTTAGCTAAATAGAAAGAAGAACACATATACATATACTTAAGCATAGGAATACAAGAATATACTTAATGGATACATGTATGGATACTCTTATATATAAATACCCATTATGTACATAACCTAAAATAAGGTATATACTAACTATACATACATATACCTTGCTAAATAAGCCTATAAAGCGCAAAAATATGGATTACATGAAGATTTATTAAAGGGTTATACAAGGCATACGAAAATACGTATGTCACCGTATGTATATACGGATATATATACTAGTATACGTATAAGTACATAAGTATATATGCTAGTATATTAGAAGTATAAGTATAAATATAACATATGTACAAAGTATATGAATACACAAGGATAAATATATATATGTAATGGATGATGATGTAAGCAATGACTTAATCAATTAGCGATATAAGCAATAATCTAATCAAAAGATAACATAAGCCTTTAAAATAATAAACCATAAGATCATTCAAGTATAAGAATTTAATGGCTAATGAAATCATTAACCACTAAAATAGAACATAAAACTAGATACTAAGAATAATTAAGCTTCAATAGTGTGGATTTCAGTAAATTTAGTCTATACAGCAAAACACGAATCTTAACGTCCAAAACGGACATCACCATGTGAACGTGCGTTCGAAAATGATGAAAAACGACTATAAATCCATAAATACCGGAAATAGAATGAAAAAGTTATATACGATTGGTAATAAAGTCTAATCAAATTAAAATTAATAGTAATCTAAGCAGAATTGGGTAAATAGATATCTAGAACTACTAGTTAATTCAATTACTTACTATTGTTATTATATCATAATGATCAGATGATCTCGACGTGGGCGAGTATCTTCTGATCAATTATTACGACTAAAGCGAGTCGTCATAGTTAAATGAGTACTCTCGATGACTTTATGCTTATTTTATATTTGTAGTTAGTGCACTTAAATTAAATAGTAATAACCTGATGCGTGGAGATTTGGGATATGCATGTGCTTGATACTGATTGCTTACTATGAAAAATATTGTTTAATACAATAATTGAGGACTTAATTGTTTGATTGTTACATGAATTGAATGGTTTGCTAATATTGATTGATCGCTTCATAATTTGACTTAATTATATTTAGCTTATCTTCAATAAAAAGGGGCATGCGTTATCTATGCATTGCATTACTTATTTCGGCCTTCACTTCACGTGAAGGTAAAGAAAGGCTTTGCAGGGGTTGTTTATATATATTAAAGTGTTTCTGTACAGTACACTCATACAACATGACTTTATCCGAATCTATGGGCTTACTAGGCAATGGAGACGCCAACCGTATGCCTAAAGGTCAAGTCTAGAGATCTCCGCTGTAGAGTGTAAGTGTGGACTGCGGGAGCTACCTCACCGTTAGGCTTGGGATTTTGTGTACTACTGAATTTTTAGAAATGGAAATGTATTTTGTGAAATACAGAAGGCAAAGTTATGGGTAAAAAAACCAAGGTGCTAGAGCTCAGTCGTGATTAGTACTAATGTATCTCCAACCCTTATCTCAAAGGGCATTAAAATCTGATATTATATGCAACATCGGTCAACTGCATATATTATTTAGCATACTACGTATGTATGCATTCACATGGTTGTAACAATTTGTTTGATAACTTGTTTTATAGTATAGTATGAGAGATAACTTACTAAACTCTTGTAGCTTACTCTCCAATAGTCTTTCTTTTGTAGGTTTATTTACATAGGATTGAGATAAGCCTCGAATGCCGAGTGCGAGATAAAGATATGTATATTAGTGTTAGAATTAACTGAGATCCTTATAAGTGATGCATAAATATCCTTTGTAGAAAATATTTGTATGTTCGAATTTAATATAATTTAAATTTTTCCTGCAGTTTTATAATGTTGGTATATCCTGTTTTATCGTTTGGTAGAAGATACCGATTCTCTATGGTTTTGAGGAACTGTGGGATATCGGACATTCATAGTTATTTATATTTATATGTTGTAATAAATTAATTACTTAAAAATCAGTAATCTTAGTAATGTATCATTTAGAGTCTTATAATTTCTAACTTGAAAAATGGTTTTCATATCATGAGTATATACATATTATAGAAATTTTAAATAATTCTATTAGGCCCCCTATAGGGTCCTAATAGGTATGGTATACTATACTTCTAATTTAACTATCGAATTTGCTCTTAATGTAAGAATAACCTATATTTTTCGCATAATTTCCTAAATTCATAATCTAAGTCAGATTTATATAGTATTCATAATATCATAATATTATTAATTTTAACCTAATATTTTTTACTCATTTTGATTTCCATTCCACATATTATTCCTTTATACATATTTACCACATAATCTACATAATACACATCTAACATCCTAAACTCTACAACTACCATCTCCCATTAGCTACTAACATTTCAAGATATCTAATTATACCTTAAATTAGTATTTTCCTTAACTTAACTTTAAATTACAAATTAAACCTAAAAATTGTCTTTTATGTATGATTTTAATGCTCCAAAATTAAGTAAAAATTTAGAAAATTAATTTTAAGAAAATTTCTTCACAGCATTGCAATATATACCCTAAATATAAAATTTTGAGGCTAAAATTACATTATTAAGGTCATTTAAATTAAAAGCGAAAATTAGCTCGGGTTTAGTGATTTCTTAAACGCTGTATAACCCGAGATCTAATTTTATCAAATTAATATTTTTCTCTAAATCTTCATACAAAAATACCGTAGAATACTAAGTTTCATAATTTTCTATATTAATTTAATAATTTTAATAAATTATACAAAATCATAATGGAAATTAGACTCACCTAAACTATTGACTTATAGCCACCTCTGGCTACCCTAGGATTATCAATACAACCAAGTGTAGGGTCCACTATATGGAGGTTGGTTTAGTGCTATCCTAAATGCTGGTCGAGTGTAAGTTCTCCTCTAATGCCCTAATTGTACACTATTTTTGTTAATTTTTGTAAAATTAGTTATTTCTCTCTCTAATTTTTTTAGCTTCCTAATTGACCAAAATGAATTTTAGTAAGGGTTTGCTGAATTTATAGAATGATTTAAGGGGTGTTCTTGAATTACTTGTGGCATGTGTCCTTTCTTTTTCTCTTTTCCCCCTTTCTATTTAGCTTAATATTATTGGTTAATTTTCTTTCTCTAAATCCCAGCATGCCATGCCTTAGATCAAGATTTTTCCACACTTCCTTCAACATTTCTTAATTTTTAATTAATTAGTATTATTTTAACATATTTTAGGTATTTTAAGTGATTCAAAGTATTTTTACCTACACGTAATTATATATAAAGTATAAATAAATACTCGTAAATATTATTTATGTTAGTTTATGATTTTTAGTATATATAGAATTTGTCTCTATCGATTCTTTAATTATCGAAACTTGTTTTACGAGTTTTCGATAAATAACGAGTAATATGTATATAACTTAATATTATAATATTTAATTATTTATTTTCCTAAATCAAAACTCATGGAATCACTTTTACTAATATTCCTAACTTCATCATAAAATTTAGGTTTGATCAGACAACTTATCTAATCATTCTAGATTTTACATATCGACTCTTGAACTTGATTGCGGGGCTTATAGACAACATATAGGATTATATTTATCATTCTCGACGAGTATCAGTTGCCTCGAAAAATATATTCAATCAGTTTTGATAATGCCAATGCAATCATTGCATCTATAAGTAAACTTAAAAACCCGTAGTAGGAAGAACATTTTCTACATTAGATGTGCTTGTTACATTTTAAATTTGTATGTTAGAAAAGGTATGGAAGCTCTAGAGTTTAAAGTGACCCCAATAAGGTATGCGATTAAAACTACTATCGAAAGATCTTCTCTACATAGAATGTGGAGGGACTATTGTATACAAAATGGTAAAAGGTATAAAAAATTTTAAAAAGATGTTAAACACCACTAGAATTTAACATGTGAAATGTCGCAAAGTATAATAAACTATAAAGATCTTCTATGTAAGTTCTACATGCACTAAATTCGAGAAGTTGAAATCCATGTAAGAGATTGGAATGTATGTGATAAGTTATTACAAGTACTTAAAGTTTTTCATGATACTACCAACAATTTTTCCCAAATATACAAGCCCAACATACACTATTTCATAATGGAGGCTGTCAATACATTTGTAGTTCTACTTGATGCATGTTAGGATCTAATGTTGCAAATTTCTGTAGTTAAGATGATAGAGAAGTGACTACAATATTACAGGGAAATTCCCTCCATTTACCTTATTTCCATAATTTTAGACCCTTGCTATAAAGTAGATGTTCTTCAAGACTATCTTAATATGTACTATCAGATAATTTATAACATTTCTAATAAGCAAGATGTATATGCTATAAGTGCAACTAATGAGCTTCAGTAAGCGATAGATGAAATAAACGAGCTACTCCAACATTTCTCCTACACCTATAAGCTACAATCACTCCCTCACCTCCTCTAACAACAAGCAACTATTCCTTTATGGGGAATAGCTACTAGCACAAAGTTGAAGCGCTATAGGTCTAAAGGACAACAGATAGAGCTATAGCACTATCTTAACATCGACTTTGAGTTTTATGATAATATTGGTATCCATAACTTCGACAGCTATAATGGTGGAAATTATGTAGAAAGATGTATTTGATTCTCTCTCGTATAGCTTGACATGTTTTTACAATGCCTGCTTTAGCAGTGGTAGTAGAATAGGCATTTAGTATCATAGGGCTCATCCTCAATAATCATTGTGCCTTGTTGAGCCAAGTCAATATGGAAACTATAGGCTGCAATGAAGATTGGTGTAAAGCGACCAATAGAGAACAAGAGCCTATGGGGACTTCCATGGAAAAAGACAAATACTTCAATGACTTCAACTCCTTGAAAGGAAGTTAAGCCTCTACACTAGAACAAAGTAGTCCCTAAGGTGATTGTGATTAGCATTTTCAAATTTTTTTTTCATTCTAATAAAGGTTATTGACACTTAGAATAAATATATACTTTTTTCAAAGAATAAAACCCCCTTAATTGACATAGTTTCAAAGTTAGGTGATAGTAATATACGTTAAATTTTTTAAAATACAAGTACGGGAATAAAAATTAGTTTCTATTGTACGACTTTTTCCTAAAAAAAATTAAAACAACTAATCATGTAAACCAGATGATTTTTTTGTGTACATAAAAAATGACCAACATACTAAAGGTTTTACAAAAAAAAAAAAAAAAATTGTGAACTACGGCAATCTAATTCTCTGTACCAGATACATAGGCACTTGCTAACGTAGTGTAATTGAAAAATTTAATTGTGAAGTAGCTTGTTATTGGGATAGGCAAAACTTTAATACATCTCATGTATAATATGATATTTTATATAAGCAATAGTTATGAAATGCCCTTTCTCTATACAATGTAAATTTTGTAATGTAATATGTGAAAGGTCTCATCTTAAAAGATTCATTACATCTTCAAATTTTTTTCAGAAAATATGGACTCATCTACATTTAATAAAAAATCATGTATATGATAAGGGCCTACTAAATTTGTTTGGAGTAAAAAGTTTCAAACACAAATCTTTATTCCAAGGAATGTCAAATAAATGTATAGTATCAAATTTAATTCATTCAATTTTTTATTGTAAATCTTTTAGCAATGTAAATTCTTAAAAAAAAAATTTTTTGAAGTTAGTTCACCAGTCGTTGAACAGGCTCATAAACTTGTTGGTCAAGTGGAATTAGGCTAATCTTAGTTGAAGGCCAACTAGGCCTATAACTCAGTAGGTACAGACCTGGCCCCTGGTCTAATCAGATTAAGGAAAATGAAAATAAGAAATTTAAGCTCGATAGCTTAGCGACTCTACTGAGGATCATTAATAGGGCTAACTACCTAAACTTTCCTAATTTAAGATTATATTCCAAAATACCTATTGAGTTCTCTCATCAATGTTTTGATAATAACAAAAAGATTGAATATATTTAATAAGTATGTAAAGTGTAAAGGTTATTAAGGAAAAGATAAGAATTTATTCTAGAACTAAATTATAAATTCAAAAGCAAATTCAAAAACACTACACAGTATCAACAAGTTACATAATAGTTTGATTCTTAATTTTATTGAACTTTTAATTGTTTAAAGGCCCAACTCCACTTGTTGGATATATTTGGGTAATATATCTAATACGTTCTATTAAGTTGGACATAATTCAACAGGGATCAAGGAGGATTAAATAAAATATTTTTAAGACAAGCTTATTTGGATAAGTACATTATGACGGTTGATAGATTTTTATTGAAATAAATTTATCAGATGTTTTACCAGGTTCTCCATGAGATATTTGATGATTTATTATGAACATAATTAGAGGATTTTATGGAAATACAAATTAGATTTTATCCCAAGCTCAAATCAAGTTGGATATGTGAAGCAAATTTAAGATAAAGTTGAATCTTATCTACTTTACTATAGATTTTTATTTCAAATTCAAATAATCAGATTACATCGAGATAGCAAATTCAAATTAATTAGATACATTACAAGTTATACGTGCAAAGTTGTAGCAAGGATATTTTTGGAGCTTCAATTTCAAAATTCAAGATATTCAAGCATTAAAATTTGCTCTTAATTTTTCGAAGATATTTCTTTTCAAAAGAATTCAATTTTTCAAAGAGGATCTTGATGAAATATGTAGAAAAACCAGAGTATACACATAAGAAATCATGTCAACCTTATTTTCTATTATAGCAATAGTTCAACGTTTAAGTTTAAGTCAAATTAAAAGAAGATTTAGCTTTTATAATTCAAGGAACATATCCTCCAATGGCTAGTTCAAGATCCTTCAAGATTTGTCAAAGAATTATCTAAAATTTTAGCAAAGAGATGTTGTACCTAAAGGATATAAAGCAAGGAAATTCAAATATTTAAGATAGATCTAAGTTGTGATTGTTTACTGAAAATGTTGTTCTCAATAATATTGAGAGATACATTCATAACTTAATTCAAAGACAGAAGTGTCTACTCTAGTTTAATTTTTTGATTTTCTTTAATGCTTATATTCTGAGGACTACTATATTATATCCTCATTGTTAATGTTTATTTATTATTTTGAGAGTTATAGTTTGTGCTAGAGGAGTGATTCAAAGTTCTGTAGATCTGTTTATAGGTAAAGGTAGCCTAGTGAAATAAAGTAGAAAGACTTGTTATTATTTCTCTCTTATTGAAGTTAGTGAAAAGTGAATAATGGAATGACACTGGTAAAGATTATTGAGTCTCAGTAGTAGAGTTGGAAAAGTGTAGTAGATATAAGGTTAAAGCATTGTAAATCTCTTATCTGATCTTGTTAACCCTACTCTCTTTACTTTGAGTTTATTATTGATTATATATTGTTTCATGACTAATCTTGCTTAAGTAATAAAATGAGATATGTTAAACTTTTGTTTTTTTTTTTTCCAAAAGTTCAAAATTTTATTATAGCCAATTCACCCCCTCTCTTGATTAATTTTGGGACCTACAATTAGTATCTAAGCTTAGCTCTTGATTATTTAGAGTTCAAAGATCTTTGGCGAAAAACAATATATCTATTGCTACGAATCGTACTCCCAATTTCAATGGTACTAACTTTGCATATTGGAAATATATGATGGAGACATATTTCAAAGCAATTAACTTTAGATCATGGGAAATTATTGAGTACGAAGACATCCAAATGGTTATGGATGGAGATTCAACACTAAAGGATACTAAGAAGAAAAAGATTAGGAAGAATAATCAAGGTAAGCATTTGTTATTAATGACAATAGCACCTTTTGAATATGATCTTATTTCATCTTACAGGATTGCAAAAGACATTTAGGATATTTTGAGTGAAACTTATGAAGGAACAATCACTATTAAGGATACTCGAATCAACTCATTGCCCTAACAATATAAATTGTTGAGATTTCAATTAGGTGAAAATATACGAGAAGTATTTAATCGTTTTACTGCAATTACTGATGAATTGGCTTTTTTAGGTAAAACGATTGAAGTTTCTGATCTAGTTCGCAAGATATTAAGGATTTTATATAGATCATGGGATGTCAATAAATTAGCAATTGAAGAAGCCTAAGATTTGACAAAGATAACTATGAGCCAACTTAGAGAAAAGCTCGTTGTTTATGAGTCTCATATCAAGAGTACGAACGAAACAAAAAGTGTCAAGAAGACAATTGCATTCAAAGCTTAAGAAATTGAATTAGAATCAGAATTAGAGACGGAGTTAGAAGTTGATGATGATGATGATGAAGATATGACTCGACTGGCTAAGAGACTCCATAAGATGCTTAGAAAACGAGGTAAGAAACACTTTACTGGCAAGCATTTCTCATCTAACCATGGTAAATATGATGCAGAGAAAAGGAGTTGGTATGCTATGAGTATAAGAAACTGGTGCATATTAAGTATAAACGTCCAATTCTGATAAAGAAGCTTTAGAAGCACAAGAAAAAGAAAAAGGGGTTACTAGACCCTTGGAGTGACTTGGATGAATCAAAAGTAGAATAAGGGGATGAAGCAGAAGATGAAGAAGAGGCTAATTTATGCCTTATGGCCATGTTTGAGGTAACTTCTAAATTTGAAGATGAGTTGCTTAATGATGTGTGCAATCAAATTAAAAATCTTTTAAGAGCTCTTTCAAAAGCTAATGCTAAAATAACCAAGATTGATAATGAAAATAAGGTATTAAAAAATGAAAAAGAAGCATTGTTACAAATAAATATGTTGTTTGTTGATGAAAATGATATCCTAAAAAATGATAATGAAGTTTTGCAGATAGATAATGAAAATTTAAGGACCACAAAAGATAGTTTAGAAAAGGAAAATCTAATATTAAAAGAATAAATTAAGGAATTGAAAGTTAAAATTGATAACTTGTCTTATACAATTGATACAACATTTAACAAGTTTAATGAAAGTACTAAGAAATTGCAATTGCTGCTATCTTCACAAAGGATAGATATCTAAAAATGGACTTAGCTATTAAAAATGGTGAGTCTTCTAAATCGGTTAATAAAATCGTATTTGTTAAAGGCAAAGAAGTAGTTGGTGTAGAATCTGCTAAAAATAGTAATTTGCATGTGAAAGCTAAGTCTGTTGTGTAAGGCAGTAAGTATAATAGAAGATACTCTAGCTAAAATAATAAGTATCTAATTAGAGTATACATTAGAGACATATTCAAAGGTTACCTAAGCTAAAATTTGAAGAATTAGGTAACTTATAGGTATTGAGTATCTAATTCTTATGCATGATTTTTTTTTAATGAATTACGACATATTGAGAAATATTGTTTTTGCAAAAATTCCAAGCTCGGCAAAAGTCAAGTTAATAAGAAGGATATGTGCTTGAATTTCAACTGAGCCAAACATAAATGTGTTCCTAAGAACATCTAACTTTTTTTTTTTAGTGGTTGCAAGTATATAAGGTAAAGTGCAATTGGACATGAATCTTAATCTATAAAAGCCTCATTAAAACTAAATGCATGAAATGAGTGATATAAATGATTTGGTAATGTCATTCTAATCCCTGTTATTTCTAATTCACTCTTTATATTTTATATGCAATATTACTTTATTGCGTATAGGGAAAGCTTATTTTCCAAAAGATGATTTTAAAGGGGGAGAAAAGAAAAGTTTTATTTTCAAATTCATTTCTCTTTTAAATAATTGACATAGGTTCATTTTATTAAGGGAGAGAAGTTTTATTACATGTATAGTTAGTATCGTCTTATATTCCCTTAAGAAAAATTGGATATCTTTTTATAAGAAAAAGGGAGAGAAAAGTTATCAAAATTTTTGTCTTAAAAATTAATTAAGATTGTATTTAATGATAACATAAAGGGGGAGATGAATAAGGAAAAATATTAAATATAAAATATGAGTGATTTAATTAAGACTAATAATTTGGTACCATTTGATGTATATAATTTAGACTTTAATAATTTTCTGATAATCTATGTTTGCATCTAACATAATTTGTATTACAAAACCTTTTATATATCATTTAATATTTTTGAGAAAGGCTTTTGTTATCATAAAAAAGGGGGAGAATATTGAGTTCTCTCATTATTATTTTGATGATAACAAGAAGAGTGAAGATGTTTAACAAGTGTGTTAAGTATGCAGGTCATTAAGCAAAAGATAAGAATTTATTCTATAATTGAATTAGAAATCTATAAGCAAATTCAAAAACACTATACAGTATCAACTAGTTAGAACAATTTGATTTGTGAATTTTATTGAACTTTTAATTATTTGAAGGCCTAACTCCACTTGTTGGATATATTTGGGTAATGTATTTAACGCGTTCTATTAAGTTTGACACGATTCCATAGGGATTAAGGATGATTAAATAAAATATTTTTAAGACAAGCTTATTTGGATAAGTACATTATGACAGTTGATAGATTTTTATTAAAACAAATTTATCATATGTTTATCAGGTTCTCCATGAGATATTTGATGATTTATTATGAAGATAATTAGAGGATTTTGTGGAAATACAAATTAGATAGCTTAAATTAAGTTTGATATGTGAAAATTTAAGATAAGGATAAATCTTATCTATTTGTTGTAGATTTTTATTTCAAATTCAAATATTCAGATTTTGTGGAGATAGCAAATTCAAATTAATCAAATACATTACAAGATATAAGTGCAAAGTTACAACAAGAACATTTCAAGAGCTTTAATTTCAAAATTCAAGATATTCAAGTAGCAAGATTTACACCTAATTTTCAAGAGATATTTCTTTTGCAAAAGAATTCATTTTTTTGAAGAGGATCTTGATGAAATATGTAGATGAACCAAAGTATACACGTAAGAAATGATGTAGACATTATTTTCTATTATAACAACAGTCCAACATTTAAGTTTAAGTCAAATGAAAAGAAGACTTAGGTTCCACAATTTGAGGAACATATCTTCGAACGGCTAGTTCAAGATAATTCAAGATCCTTCAAGATTTGTCAAAGAATTATCCAAAATTTTAGCAAAGAGATGTTGCACCTAAAGGATATAAAGCAAGGAAATTCAAATATTTGAGATAGATCTAAGTTGTGATTGTTTACAGAAAATTTCATTCTCAAGAAAATTCAGAGACACATTTAGAATCTAATTTTAAGACAACATTGTCTACTTTAGTTTAATTTTCTAATTTTCTCTAGTGCTTATATTCTGAGGATTATTGTTTTATATCCTCACTGTAACTGCTTATTTATTATTTTGAGAGTTAGAGTTTATGTTAAAGAAGTAATTTAAAGTTATGTAGATTTGTGTATAGGCAAAGGTAGCCTAGTGAAACAAAGCAAAAAGACTTGTAATTATTTCTTTCTTATTGAAGTTAGTGAAAAGTGGATTGTGAAACGACATCGGTGAGGATTATTAGGTCCCCAACAGTGGAGCTAGAAGAGTGCAATAAGCATAAGGTCGAAGCACTATAATTTTCTTGCTCGATCATTTTAACTCTATTCTCTCTACTTTGAGTTTTGTTGTTGATTATATATTATTTCACGCTTAATCTTGCTTAAGTAATCCAAGAAGACATTTTTAATCCTTTTTTTTTTTTAAAGTTCAAAGTTTTATTGTGACCAATTTATCCCCTTCTTTATTACTTTTGGGACCTACAATACCCATGTTAAGTTTTATTTTTCTTGTAAATATTTTTTTTAATTATAAATAGTTATACCAACTTCTCCTTACAGTTGACTTTCATGGTTTTTACTTAGGGGTTTTTAAATTAACTACATCATAAGTGCATGGTAGATATAGTTAGATCCAAGTCATCTTAGGACCCTAGGACTAGGAGCCATTATGTAAGCTTTGGGCATAGTGGTATAGCCATCGTTCGGGGGTTGATTAGGCTACCTCACTTAAGCTTTAATGTGACCAATGAATTGCTTTTTTGAAAATATATGAGGTTGTAGAGCTTAAGGACCTTTAGAACTTATCTTGATTACATATACAAAATTTTAGGGAAAATGTAAACATACCCCCTTAAACTTTGACTTTGATTCGGTTTGTCCCCTTAAACCTTTAAAGTATGGTTTTTGTTCTCCAAATTTTCATAAATTAGCAAATAACCCTCATAACCCCTTTAAACTTTTATTTTGGTATGTAAATACTCCCTAAACACCTCATAGTTTAAGAGGGTGTTGACATACCAAAATTAAAGTTTAAGGGGTTATTCTTAACCTAAGAGATTGTTTTACTAATTTATGAAAGTTTATGGACAAAAAACCATACTTTAAAAGTTTATAGGGGGTTAAACTGCACCTAAGTCAAAGGTTATGGGGGTTTTATGTAATTTCCCCCAAACTTTTTGACTAACAAATAAATAGTAATAAGGCATACTATCAATAAAAGGTCGTAACTCTATAGGAATTCCATTGTACCATAAAAATGTTGTAATATACTTTTCTTGTACCATCAAATATATTTAGTTCTTTGTATGGGACTTCTCCATTGTAAATTTGTAATTTCCTTGTATTTCTATAAATGTAGAAATTCCATGTAAATCCCATTTCGATGTAACTTTTTCAATTTCCTTGTAATTCCAAATTAGTTGTAATAATGGAATTTCAATTAAAGTTATAATCTTAAATTTTTTAAATTACCATATAACTATTTAATTGTTAGTCCTTTGTATTTGCATTCATGTGTCTTCATATTGCATTTTACTTTTTCTTCTCTTTATTTATGTGTAAATATTCATACTTTTTTTTTTCTAAATCCTAGCTCCTATAATTCACTTTAGTTTATATATAATCATGTTTTACTATTATCTTTGTAAAATATCAATTTGTTTCCTTAAAACTTATTAAAAGTAAAAAAAAAAAAAATCAAATTGAAAAAAAGAATTGTCCTGTATAATAATATTGTTTTTAGGTAGTTGCCACATTGCCACTTGTTAAGCTATCTTTCAAAATAAGCCAATTTCCCCTTTAACCTTCAAATTAGAAATTTTCATAAGCTACTTTTGTAAATTACTTTCTACTCTTCTGTTCCTAAATATTCTCTAAATAATTTCATATATTAGGATTCTTATGTTTGTATCCTAGATCATTTCCTTAATCTTTCAACTATAAATATTTGACTTTTCCTTTTGTTTTTTAAGACTTTGACTTTTTATTAGTAAATTCTCACTTATCCATCATTCTCAATGATTAAACTTTCCATCTAGAAATAATAGTTGTTGTTTGTAAATATTAAGCATCTCATAAAATTTTCTTTTTATAAAATATTTCTTCTCCTTTTAAAGGATAGGTGCCCTGAACTTATAGGCAACTTTTTGAATTCCTACAAGTTGTTTGCATTCTTCTATAGTGGTTATTTATTGATTGAAAATACTTTTAAGCTCCCTTTTACTAGGAATTTTTAGATTACTGCTTTTGATTGATCAAGTTCAAAGCTCACAATGGCCAACAACAAGATTGCTTCCATCGGAAAAATGGTATATCAAATGGTCTAACAGTTGTAGATCTTGGGTTCCATAATTAGCTGTCTCTAAGTGTTGCATGATCCAACCTTAGAAAAAGGTCTTGCAAACCTAGAAGAGGAAATGACAACATTACAGAAGGACATCATAGACTTAGAAATGACTACTGGAAGACTTCAAATGGCTCCTTATAAAACATTATAGTCATAAGGCTGTGAAAAGGGGCTAAAGAAAAAAAGAAACCAGAGAAAAACGAGAAAATACAAGCTCAAGGCAAATTTACTCGTAGGGCTTAGAAGAGATAATTCACTCAACTTAAGATCCCATTAACCTAGTCTTCAACAAGTTAAGGGAAAATGGGATCATGGTTTGCGAAGCCCCTAATCTAAACTATAAGCCACAAAGTTTTGACCCAAAAGCATAATGTGACTATCATATGGGTAAAAAAGGGTACTCTATTGAAAAGTGTTGGAGATTGAGAAACAAGATCTAGGATCTGATTGAGGCCAAGTAAATTCAACCTAACATTTTAGAAGCTACTTACTATGGGCTCAACTATGAGGGGACTTCAAATGGACCACCTATAATACCAAATTTTGAAAGCTTGCTACTACCATATGAGAAAATTGCCTACCATATGAAGCAATTAGGGATATTTCTAGAAAACTAGTTTAATGGGGCAAGTTAAAAGGAAATTGGGAAGTTGGATGAGGAATGTTTTTGAAGAGGTAATTTTGAAAGTCAAATCATGGCATAGCTTTGTAATAACAATCATTTGAAATAAAACCTATCTATTTGGACATGTTCTATTTTTAACTTGATTGGTCATTTTTTTTTCTACTAGGGCACCTTAAGGACCTTTAAGATTGGGGCAAATAATAGAATCAAACATTTCAAGGAGATATCTTTAAAAGGTTTAAGATAAAAAGAGACAAGCTGAATCTTAAACGCACCCTTAAACACTTGAGACTTAAGTGTCATTTAAAGTAAGGATATAAGACTCATTCCTTAAAAGAGGTCCATCTTAAACTTGATATGTGAATTAAAATGAAGTTAAATATTTATTTTTAATATCTTAAACATAAAATCCCATGTTAACCTTGTTGAGCCTTTTGAATAAAGTATTTTAAAAATCAAACCCTGTCCAGAACCACCCCCTAGTTGGGAAAATAGGAGGTTAAGGACATTAATTAGGAGAAAATGTTAAAACTAATTTGTGCTTGCTCCAATTGCATCAATCCAACAGTACTTATCACCTTTGATAACTTATTTCCTTTAAGATAAAGAAAGGGCTTCCATTCTAAACACAAAACACATATACTTTGAGTCGTAGGCCAAAAGAATGGGTAATCACCTTTGTCTTAGGTAAAAATTAAAAATAAAAGGGAAAAGAAAGAGAAAATAAAAAATAATAGAAGGAAAAAGAAAGAAGAAAAAAAGGGATGAAAAGAAAAGGGGAAAGAAGAAGGATGGGAAAGGAAAAATGAAAAATCTAAATAGATAAGGTGATCAAATCGAAAACCTTAAAACCTGAAAGGTTTAGGGGCACATAACTCAAAAAGCCTATTCTTGAAACAAGGCTCAAACATGTAAATAAGGACCCTAAAACATGATCAAGGTGGTTAAACTCGAAAAAGTTAGGGTAGATACCAAAGTTCCCCTTAAAATTCATGGTCCTTAAAGAAATTGTAGCTTAAAATTAATTATGGCACATAGCCTTTAGCCTACCCACAATTCTACCCCTTCGAAAACCACTTCTAATTAAAATAAATAACTTATCTCTAAAAAAAGGTTACATTTGAAACTGAGGCAAGCACAATTTTAAGTTTCACTTATAGAGTTCTTAACTTGTCAACTCAATCTAAAAAGTGATTCTTTTAAAAGATGCCATTTCATCAATATCCCTTTCGAAACTGAAGTCCAAGAGCTTATATTACATTATAGCCCGAAAAAGACCTACCAGATTAATTAAAAATGTATCACTTATAAGGTGAGTCATAATTTTTGGAATCGAAGTCAAAAGAGAGAAGCTTAAGCCAAGAGTGTGAAGAAGGCCTCTTAGACTAAATCTACTTTCAATGAAATATTTATTCCTATGGAAGTCATTTGCAATGGCATAAAATCATTTGCCTCCAATTTGTAGTGAAATGCCCCATGAAGAAATGCAAAGTCCCTCAAGAAAGAAAGAGTTCCCTCAAATAAAGGTTGCCCAAAAGATCAAGTTATGAAGCTATTGGAAAAGCATATTATGACTTTCATGGAACCTATAAGGAATCCAAACTTGTTATCAAATTTTCAAAAATAAAAAATAATAAGTAATGAAAAAAAGAGAAGAAGAGAGTAATTCTTTTCCACCAAAAATCTATGATGATCCTAGTGGCCAAGTTTTGTATTCTCCAACTTTAGTCAAGAATCTCCATTTCTTTTGAAAAATTCATTTTCTCTTACATCAATCGTAGTGGTCAATTCCTTATTTCCAATAAGTTTACCCCAACGAATAGTTTTTTAAAAGGGATTCACTTCTTATTGTCTAAGTTTAGGGATCTGCTCTTGTTTGAAAATTCTACTCCCAAGTTGGCCTTAGTGACCAGAATCATTCTCTATAACATGATTGCCCTTATGGATGATGTCATCCAATTCTCTTCCAAATTTAGGGCCTAGACCCTAATGTCTATATTCATTGTTTAATCAACAAATCTCTCACTTCAAGTCTTCAAGTTACAAAATCTACAGAAATGATTACATCTCCTCCTTGTTATGTTCCCTATGGATTGTTTCCTCTTTAGAGCACTATTCATAGACTTTTAGGATCGCTTACTCGTTAAAGTACTGTCCTATCTTTAGATCGCTTGCTCATCAGAGCGCTACCCTATCATCGAATCCCATGCTCTAGGAGTGCTATCCTGAGTTAAAACCTTCAGATCACTTGCTTGTTAGACCACTACTCTATCTTTGGATCACATGCTCTAGGAGCACTATCCTGAGTTAAAACCTTTAGGTCACTTGCTTGTTAGACTACTACTCTATCTTTGCATCACATGCTCCAAGAGCACTATCTTGAGTTAAAACCTTTAGGTCACTTGCTCACTAGAACGCTATCCTATCTTCGAATTGCATGTTCTAAGAGTACTATCTTGATTTAAAATCTTTGAGTCGCTTGCTCACTAAAACGTTATCCTATCTTCGGATCACATGTTTTAGGAGCACTATGCTGATGTAAAACCTTTAGGTTTCTTGCTTATTGGAGCACTACCCTATTTTTGAATCTCATGATTAAAGAACACTATCCTCATTTAAAATCTTTAAGTCGTTTGCTCGTTGGAGCACTACCTTATCATTGGTTCACATGCTTTAAGAGTGCTATCTTGAGTTAAAATCTTTGGGTAGCTTACTTGTTTAAGCACTACTCTATCTTCAAATCGCACACTTTCAGAGTACTATCCTAATTTAAGAACCTGTGGATTACATGCTCTCAAAGCATTATCCTGATCTTGAAACCTTTGGATCATATGCTCTAAGAGCGTTATCCTAATTTAAAACCTTCAGGTCACTTGCTTATTGGAATGCCACCCTATCTTTAGATTGCATGCTCTAGGAATGCTATTCTGATTTAAAACCTTCAGGTCACTTGCTCGTTAGAGCACTATCTTATCATTGGATCACATACTCTAGTAGCGCTATCTTGAGTTAAAACCTTTAGGTAGCTTGCTCATTAAAGCACTACCTTATCTTAGGATCACATGCTCTCAAAGTGTTTTCTCAATCTTGAAACCTTTGGATTGCATGCTCTTATAGTGCTATCTCAATTCTTTTCTTCTCTTAAAATTCTAGTTACACTTAAAGCATGCCTACTTAGTATAAGCTTATTCTTGGAGCGTATTAGGTTTTAAGGTATAAACTTGCTTTTAAAAGCATAGCCTTTTCTTTCAAAGGGAGTTATAAGCACACTTCCCTTTTTAAAGTTAGCTAAGCTATGTTTCTAGTCTCAATCATTTGCTTGTAGAGATACCCAGTAGATTAAGCTTAGGATAGTTAGCTAATTGTAGCACTTATTAGAGTAAGTTTATTGCTAGGGCAAAAATGATGTCTCTTTTTTATCTTTGTAGTAAAATTTTACTTAATTTCACCACAAAAAGGAGTAGCTGTAGATGCCCCATTTTTGCCCTCTTGTATTTTAGAATTTTTTTTAAATAAAGAAAAGGATCCAAATTGAAAAAATACAAAAATTTAGAAAAATGAAAAAAAAAAAATTAGGAAAATAGGATCTTAAGTTGTTTTAGGGTTTTTCTGGTTGTTTTTATTTTAAACATATTCAGTTGGATTTAAAGGTTAAATGTAATTTATTTGCAATATAGCTCAGTGTATAGGCGAAATGGCCCAATGGATATGATCTTGGATTGAAAGCCATAGATAAGAGAGGTCAAGTTTCCATGCTTAGTAAATGTAGGTTGTACAATTATTTTTTCTCCTTCCCTGCCATACGTTGTCAATTAGTTCATCCATATATCATGTGGTGTGACATGGTGCTACGTTAGCTATGTTTTTCTTTCCCTTTCTTTTAGTTTCCCTTCCTTTCCTCCTCTTTCTTGCATAAAGTCAACTAGGGGTCATCATTTCATAACCATTTTTTATTGCATTTTCTTTGTAATTTTAGCCAAATTAATGGTAAGATCATGAAGATTACATGTCCCTCTTTCAATCTGTACTAAGAACACGTCTAGATTCACCTTCAAAAGGTTAAACAAAGCTTTGAAAATTAGAAAAAAGTTCAATACCTGAATCTTGCTCCAACTTGTAGTCGTGTGATTTAAGCTTCTAAATTGAATTTCGAAGCTTCTATTGGCTATCTAGAGTATGAACCAATATTTACGGATCATTACTTGCAATTAAATTAGAGCTTTTTATTAAATTCAAAGAATCAAATCAATCAAAACTCATTTTTTGTGGTTTTCGAATTGATGTGATTTGAGGTATTTTTGAGTTTAATGGAGCATCAGCAAGTACATAAGACCTTAGGGAACACTTTTGCATCATCTAACTTCACTCTAACACACTAAACATATAGTGGAATCACTTTGTCTTTGTATACTTGCACTTCCTCTCTCTTTCTAGAATTGGTGCGAGCTTGAAGTCTTTCAAGTAAAACTAGCACCACCAATAAGATCCCCACATTCCAAACTCTTGATCCAAGGCTAGTTTATCCATAGGTGTGACCACAAACATGCCACCTGCCACCACCAACTTGTCCCCCACCACCAACTTCCACAGAACAACTCCCATACCATTTCTTTTTGCAAAATAAACTTCACTGGTGAGTTCCTTGACCCAAAAAACTCAAGAAAGCACTCCTAAC
Organism: Lumnitzera littorea; assembly: GCA_024138015.1. Taxonomy (NCBI): domain Eukaryota; kingdom Viridiplantae; phylum Streptophyta; class Magnoliopsida; order Myrtales; family Combretaceae; genus Lumnitzera; species Lumnitzera littorea. Next base: position 70,921,429 of record JAMXBB010000007.1, read on the forward strand.
TCGCTTCAATCCATCATTATTTGAGCTTCATATCAACTCTCTCTTTAACTCACTCTTACTACTCTGCACCACCACTAAAACTACTACCATAGGCTGAGGCATAACCACCAATCTAACTTTCATCAATGAAAACCTCATAAGTGTCTTTACCCACTTGAAATGGTGGACAGAGCATTCTAAAGCAACCCATCATAGCCACCTCCTTCCTCTCCCTCCATGCAAGTCATGTATAGGACATGTGACTAGATTGGATAATCCAAAATCTGACTTAACTCGAAATCTACTCACATCCAACCCGTGTTCGTTAGTCCCTAAACTGGTTTGGTTCCCTTTTTTTTTTATTCATTTTATTTTCGTTCATTTTTTTCTTTTCCTTTTCCTTGTCTTTTTTTTGCTAATACAGTATAGACTAAAGAAAAATAGAAATAAAATGAGAGAAAACCAAAAACAAAAAAAAAAGAGAGGAGATTTTCTTCTTTATTTATTCTTAATTTTATTTTCTTTTCCAAAAATGAAAGCTTTTACCACTTAAAAAAATGTTTTCAAAAATAAGAAAAGAATATTAATAAACCCCTTTTCAAGTTTATGATTTCTTGTAGAATCCTCCAACTAAATACATAAATACATAAACATGTGAAAAATTAGGACCTCAACCTCATTCATTTTAGAATTTTTCTCAATAAAACCAAAATGGTTAAGAAATGTAAACTTAACCAAAATTTTAAATTGAAATAAACCAACATATTAAATTTTTATAAAAAACCAAATCACAGAAAGTTTAATCCTTATTAGAAGGTACAAAAGTACCTATAGAGTGGCTTAAAATAGGAATTTTTTATTTTCCCTTTTGTAATTAAATTTATTTTCTTATTTACTTTTGATTTTTGTAAATAAAATTAATTTTTTAATTGTAAATTAGAATTCATCTTTAATATTAAACGGATAGGGTTTAATATTGATCGGATCAAAGAAAATGAAAACGGAAAATTTAGGCTTAACACTTATAAATCTGGTATAAGCCCCCTTACAACAAGAATAAAAAGATATATTAAGTAAACATGTATCAATTTTTTACTTCAACATAGAAGCAATTGAAATAAATGGAATTTCACTAAATTGAATCGAAGATGACAACTAAAATCAAACAATTGAAAACTTAAGTGCCATTCTCCATTAGAGATGTAGAAAATAAAATCTTGAATACAAGAAATCTGTATCAATTGGTGTTCAAATAAAAGGTTGGTCCCATTTCATATTTGTAAAGTAAGTTTTTATCAAATGATATGCTTTTTAATATTCTTACATAAATGTAAAATATGAATTTAAACTAATAAGTAAAAATAGAGGTGTAAGTGTCATGATCCAAGAATTAGGAGCTAATCATGAGGCTCAATTTTGACTGATAATGAATGAATGGCATCGGTACACTAGTCTCTTTAAGAAATGGGTTTACTTTGAAAGCAACCTCTCATGAGCAAACTGGTTGAGAGCTGATGTCACTCTACTGATAATATTATGTCGAGTTAAAGCTAATTAGAATAGCTAATCCTTACTTACAATTGTGTAAACTTTTCTTAAAAGTGACAATTGGACTAATACGTCAAATGTCAAATAAAGAATAAGGTCTCTCTCTATGAAATGTTAATGTAACCCAGAAAAATAATGTTGTCATTAAAATTTAGTCAAGTCGATTCAAATTGGAGGCGACTCAATAGAAAAAAAGGGCCACTAATATCTAAAATTAGTTCTTAGATGTCGTTTAGCACAATAAGCAATTGGAGGAGAAGATAAAAGAACTTCAACTCAAGCTATCAAGTATGAATGATGAGTTGATGGACACAAAAGGTATGGTTACTATGATAGACGTTGTGATGGATCATTATAAGAGGGATAAGAAAAAGTTCAAGGTGAGATCAATATTTAGAGGAAAAGTTAAGGTGTCAACAGGTATAGATGAATGACCCAAATGGCAATGCTAGTGTGACCTAAGAGGACCTCTGCAAGAAGGTCTTTAAAGAGATTACAAATAGTCTAAAATGGTTCAAACTTCAACATGATAACTTTATGGAAGTCACAAGCAATGTTAGGAAGTTAAGAAGCACTGCCCCAAACTTAACCTTAGCTTCTATGATTACCTTAGCTCTATTCCTATAGGTAACCATAAATCTAAGATAGCTAGGCATGAAGGCACTAGTATGACTAAACATATGGATGGGGAAGACTATGTTTAGACCAATCCAACTAAAGAGGATCCATTCATGCAAAACTTTGCTCCTCTCGAGGTGTTTAAGTCCTTAAGGAAGGTCATCCTAAAGGGTTATGAGGTAATGTGAAATAACGGTTTAGGGCTTAAATGTGATGTGGAGCCTTATATTCCTCAATCCTATGTGCTAATGTAATGGAAGACTTTGTGTCACCTCTCCTTTAACCTTTCTTCGACTTGTTCATTTCTTCTTTCTTCTTGGTTATACATAGTAGGCCAAGATGTCGACCTAATTTTTTGTAAGTTCCATTTAGTGTCTAATGTAATGAAACAAAAAATTATCTTAGTATATGTTCTTCTTCTCTTGTTATTTCTTATTTGGAGCTTGTATTACTTGTGCTTATTCTTGTGACATTGTGTTGGGATTTCATTCATTTCCTTTTGTACTTATTGCTTTAGTTCCTATGGTTGTACTTGTAACTTATGATGCTTATATGATGTTCAGCAACAAGAGCGAACATGGTTACACTCTTTGCGAAGTCGAAAAGACTAGGGAACATTAAGTTCCCATTTGAAGTACCTCGAATTTAAGATATCGGGTTTAGTTGATGATGGTATCCCAATGATGGAAGGTAAGCTTGTTGAGTAGAGAAGATCATAGTAAGATATTAATAGGAATTTGGGTCTTATTCTACCATCCCAAGCTTGTGGGATGGCTACTATAGTCTGCCCAAGCTCTCTTACAAAAACTTACAAAAGAAGAGGCCAAGCTCTTACATGTCGACATGATAGAGAACTCAAGCTCTTGTCAGCTTTCAGTTATCTCTCGAGTGGTGTAACTTAGTCAAAGGCCTAAGCTAACTTCAAACCAGGATGATAAGAAGCCAATCTGTCCTATTCCTACACAAAGCTAGACGAACCATTCGGTAACTTAATCTAACAGCTTGGTGAGCACAACACGAGCTTACTGAAAGCTTCTCAACCCTCCATCAATCGATGACCTGAGCATAGATTTCATTCTTTGCATTAACAGCTACCCATTGTAATGCACCACTTGTCTTTTGACATTATATGGCTGTTAGGAGCATAACAAACCATGCAATAGCCTTTCTAGCCTTTTAGAAAATTGTAAATTCCTTCTTTAGCATTTTATCCATTTTTGTAATTTTTCATATTTGTAAAGTTGCCCTTAATTAGCAACTATAAATAGTACACTTGTGCTCAGCTAAAGCAATAAATGAATATTCACACATTCTTGAACCTTCTTTCAACCTTATGCTAGCTAAACCCAATCGTCAAATGTCAAACCCCCACTCTTGTTTATTCCTTTGAGTTAAAGGATAGTAGGAGTGACCTTAAGGCTAGCTTGTGAGTCATATCAAGCTTCGGTCCTTAAGTATGTATGAGGTATATGGTGCATCCTATCCATGTGCTTATATATGAGTCCCAGCATACCCCTCAACTGCCATTCATCTTTCTAACCATCCTGCGGTTAAGATTACCCCTAGTTGATGTGATAGTTTATGTATTTCCATCCACATGAGGTGTATCATCTTATTATCTTAGAATCAAAGTTTTGACAACATTTATTATAAAGGCTATTGTTGATTCATTGTTTTGGTTGTAAAGGGTTAGTAACTGAATTAAGTTGTGTATGTGTTATGATTGAGTATGTTATTATTTGGAGTGTTGCAAAGTGATTTCAAGCATCTTAGATAGCGACTATTGGGTAGTTCAAGTGTTTGTGTGGAATTGTAGTAACTTCCCGTAGTACTCCATTTTACTTTGCTTTAAAGTTCAAAAATAAAGCACATAGTGACAATTGATTTTTTAGGTAGTCTCAATTTGCACATTGGTTGTAAAAATTTCGAAAACTGAGTTCTTGTGCATGTGTACTTTATTTGTGTTGTAGGTGTTGTGGTGGCACCGCACTAGCTAGCATCCTTATTATGGTGGTTTCATACTAGTCGTAGTCCTTGTTATGGTAGTACCATACTAGTAATAAAAGGAGATAGTGGCATTTAAAGAAGGAATGGCAAACCCTAATTTCAATGCTTTTGTAGATGACAATGAGAATGAAGTCCCTCACCATGGATGGAAGACCCTGTTACTCCAAGATCCATGGACAAAAAGATAGATGAGAGATAACATGAATTTAGCATACATTTTCTATGGTTTATTTGTACTATTTTAGATATTAATTTAGTTAATTTTGTATTGTTTTGAGCTTAATTTGTCAATTTTTAATTTAAGGGACTTTCAAAGAGTTTTATGGAGTTTTAAAGGTTTTTATCACATTTTAGAGCTTAATCAAAGTAAAAGCTTTGATCAAGGAGTGAAGAAAATAAATTATGAGTGAGAAAAGAAGCCTAGTAAGGACTACGGTCAAGGACTACAGTCATGGTCCCCATAGTGTTCCCTATATCGTGTAATTTCATCATGTTTTCAAGATCTCGCACAAAGTGCAAGTATACGCCCATACTCCATGATTGTATACCTAGCTCATAGACTTGTAATGTTGAATGAATTTTCTATTTTTATTAAGTTCTCTTTGTAAACCTGGGCTTACACCTATATATAGAAACTTAGGCTTAGGATTATAAATAGAGCCCTTTTGGGTAAAGTTGTAGGCTAGAGTTATAGTGGGAGTCTCTGAAATTACTTTTTCTTCTTTTAATTTCGTTATGTTATTCTTTTGAATGTTCTTAGTAAATTGTTATTGAAATTTAGTTCTTCCTGCAACAATCTTTTATTCAATCTATGATTTTGTTCTTTGATAATCTAATTACATAGATCGTATTGTCGTCAATTAGAATTTACCTGGGTTATTGAATTGATGTATGAGTTTATTGTAGAGACACAAGTCCTACAGTTGAATAGACAAATTGTAATTAGAAAGAATTAAGTATGCTAAGAGATTAGGTACTAATTTTTTTGAGTTAATGTAACCTAAGTAGCCAACCTAATAATGGGATCTAGGTTCTTAATGCGATCCTGTGATGCTTTATTTATAAGCAATTTGAATAGAGAGAGTTTTAGGATTAAGAATAGGTTAGAGATGCGGGTCTAATCAATTTAGTTTAGCCATCTCTGTGGTCTAAAGAATAATTGAAATTGAATGGTTACATAAAATTAGGGAGTAGATAACAATAATTTACTAAAGATTATGAGTTATTTCTTTTAATTGATTCATGCTTGGTTATTAGTTTTAGTTTTCATTAGTTTAGTTATTTTAATTGTTCTTATTTCAATTATTATCTTTTATTCATCTTTCCCATTTAATTACAATTATCCTTCTATTGTTAAGTTAGATATGGACTTTTTAAGGTAAATTGCTAGTAACTTAGGTTCTAGTACACATGGTTCCCTATGGGATTGACACTTGGACTTACATTCATTTTAACTATATTATCACTTGACTAGGCTTTCCTGACATCAATTAAGTTTTTAGCACCATTGTCAGAGAGTCAATAGAGTAACCTAGTTAGAATATTAGCAAAAACCCTAATTTCCAATTATTTTAACAATCTTATAATAATCTTTCCTACAATTCTTTTGGAATTTTCTTTAGTAGCATGCTTTTTAATTGGTTAAGTATGTAGATATTAGCCAGGGAATTGCATTAAGGGATGCATTCAACTGTTTAGCCAACAACGTAAAACAACAGTGTTCCTTAAGAGATAACCTAAGTTTGATCTATTTCAATTTTAGTTATTTTGTTTAGTTTATTTTTGTTATCTTGTCTTAGGTTAATTCAAGTATCAAACTTTAAAATATCAGTTAGCACTTTCCCTAGTTGAACAATTTATCCTCTAAAAACAGTCATTGAATTCATTGATGCAATAATAAATTGAAAGTTGTCGTCCAATTGAAAGTGTTATTTGATTTGTTTTTGTACTTTAATTCATGCTAAGTTAGAGTTTTTCAATGGCAATTGCAGGAACTGAGTCAAGGGAATCAAATTTGCATATATTCAAGACTTGGAGAAGAGTATAGTTAAGGTCCACTCCCATGGAGATGGACCATATTCCCCTTGTAAATAATTTTAAGAAGAATTTCTCAAAAAAAAAAAAAAAATTTATGGATGAGGAGTTCATGGGCAAAGACTAAGCCTATAGACCTTACCTTTGGTCCTACCAAGTGTATGATTTTTATTTTTTTATAATAACAATGTACCATGCCTGTGGTCTCTTACGAATTTAAAGACAATAGGTATTTATCTTCCTACTCCATTCTAAACACTCATTCTCTCTCTAAAACCTAACTTTCTCTCATTCCTCTCTTTATATATGCCCCAAATCTACACAAAACTTCACAACCTGACATGAACACTGTAAATCCAAGCTATGTATATCACCTTTATGTCATTATTTTCTTAGATTTGTTACTAGTTTTTGTAAAAATTGAATTTTTACTTAGGGTTTCATGAGAAAACTTTAACATGCATTTGTAAATACTTGACTTTCTAAGAGTGATTTATTGTAAATAATGTAGTGAAACATGTTATCTATTCATTATCTACTAGAAATCGTATGAAAAATGTATATTTGTTAGGGATTGATGATTTTCTATGAAGAAGGAAAGTAAATGAAAGAGAGAGAAAGTAAAGTGGGAGAAAGTGATGGAAAACATGAGGCTAATGTTGTTTTTGCAATGCATTGTTTATAATTCATATTGAAAAATTAGAAACTTGTTAAGATTGAATTTCTTGTGCAATTAGAAAAATTCCATGAACTCATTGACATTAAATAGGATTGTTATGAAATTATGTTAATTTGTCCTAACTTCATGTTACAATTAGAAAAATTATTGTTATGGATAATTATACATAAGTTAGATAGCGGGAAAGGCAAGTTTTCAAACAAGTGCATATTGAATTGCTAATGTTCATGTTAACTGAGATTATGAAATTATAGAATTATTATCATCATTAAGCCATAATTTCATTAATCTATCTAGTTAGAAATTAACACTTCAATATACAATAGTTGTCTACTTCAAGAATTTCTCATATTGCTAATCTTATTCAATTATGAATTATATATTGAATTGTAAAATGAATGCCAACACTCATGTCAATAAAGGTCATGCATGATAATAGGATTTTGTTTTGAACTAATCCTATAATTACATTAATCTACAAATGTAGTGGAGAAAGCATTCGATTATAGAATCTTTTCCTATGATGCTTAGTTAAATAATTTAGCATTACATTAGGACTTAAGTGTTACTGGATTCTTGAACTAGCTATTAACTATATGATGTGAATTATTTCCTTTTACCAAATTTGAACTTCTCTTTTCTTTTTGAATGAAGAACATGCCTAGAGAAAAGTACATAGCACATAAATATTTAAGCACTCTCCCTATGCACCTACTTATGCAATTTAGCCACTTATGGCAATAGGCAAGATACTTTAGTTCTCTAAAAAAAGAATTTAGCCAGGCTACCTATCTGAACTGGAAAGCACTCACTGATGTTAGTTATGAAGCTAGAATCAGGCAGTTGATAGAGTTCAGTAGATGGGATCGACTTTTGACTATTAAGAGCTAGTATACAATCAGCTAACTTTGAAGGTACTTAATTGATAGGAATTAATCCCCTAGATTGATCACAAGAAGCTGAGCTAGAAGACTTCAAGGGCTCGTATGGAAAATACTAACTTTAAGCTATAGCCGAGACGGGGACTCTTATCCCAATCCAACCTCCTGTTGACTTGTCTGTCAAATCCTTACGTGTATCCAACATGCTCCTACCCAACTGTAAAGTCTTAATGCAGAAGGCAACCCAAGAAAGGCTAGCCAAGTCAAGCTCCCTAACTAATGGCGCCCAACTCCAATTCAACTATCTTCCTAACTAGATTGATTGGCTCCCGACCTGATCTAGATTAGGTCGACCCCTAACTAGCAGCACCCCTTGTTTTGCCTATGTTGTATCATACTCCTAATATACAGCCATCAAGTGACATGTGCCTTTTAACACAACGTTCTAGAATGATTCTTTCTTTTCCGTATTAAATATTCTTTGTCCTTTTTACCCCTTTTTAGCATGATTCATGTAACGTAATTGTAAAATACTCTTTTGTCTTTTCATATATGTAAAATAACCCTAGTAGGCAAATATAAAAACTCCCTACTTTCCTTGTACATAGACATCTAACTTTCAATACAAAATTATTCACTTGAGCAACCTTAGTGTTCTCATTATTATTCAACTCTTATCTATTCCCTTTAGCAAGGAGTAGTGGCAAGTGACTCTCCAATTCGGACTGATGTGTCATATTTGGCGGATTGTTGGTTGAGTAAGATCGGGTGGTGTGTCATATTCATTCGGTAGCTACCCAGACTTTGCTAGCTTTTTCTTTGTTTCTTTCTGATTTGCTTCATTATGGTGCTTCTCCATGTATCCAACCTTGGAGATACATCAGCTTTATTGGTATTAGAGCACGGTTCTGCGAAGGAATGTGTGAAGTTGTAGCAAAGTTTTTGATCATTTTACTGTTAGTGGCTACTGTATTCCTTCTATAGCTATTGCAGTATATTGGTGTGATAGCAAGAGTGGTTTTATTGTTACTCAATTTTACTTTGTTTTTCATTACGAAAGTAGTGCAAGTTTGTTTCTATCTTATTTGAGTGACTATTAGGTGTTGAAGTTGTTAGTTAGTTGTTAATCCATTTGAGAAGTATCATACTATGTCAGATTTAAGTATTCAAAGAGTTATTGGTGACTAAGGTAGTGATGCTTAACCTGGTCGGGGTTTTAATGGTAGTAACACCCCAAGGTCGATTAACAATAAGCTTGATAGACTCACAAACTTTGTTGAGAGTTTAGTCATCGCAATGCAAGTTAACAAACAACAACCTTAAGGTATACAATAACAAAACCTATAGGAAGATGCCTTTGAGAGACACTATGGCCAAAGCAATTGAATTAATTGCCTAATTTGACCACAATAAGCTGGAGGAGTAGCAGATCGAGTTATTAAATGAAGACTGGAGTTGGAGGAGATTAGGGAAGATGATGAGGAGCTGGGTATTGAAGGGTTTGACGAAGAAGAAGAAGTTGATTATTATCGAGCATAAGGAC